>CM066623.1:602500-975000 GCA_033884665.1 Argynnis bischoffii washingtonia | reverse complement strand
AAATCTTTTGAAATAGTCATTATATCAATATAGAGGCCGAATCTATAGTTCTTAGAGTTTTCGTCGGTCAGACAATATATAATACAGAACCGTGGGAGAATATCTTATCTCTGGGAAATCTATACTAAACTTTAAAACGTAAGTAGGGACGAACCCGAGCGGAGCGAAGGTAAATCGCTAGTAATATATAAGAGGTTACATAAAAAATCGCTTCATCTCAAGCCTTAATTCATCCCATTTAGTAATACGACTAGCTATATATTCAAATACGGATTTCGATAGCAGTAAAGGCGTGGTGCCACCGAATAAAATAAAAGAAACGGTACAATGTGGCCACCTAAATAACAGATATAAAGCCATTGGAACTTCATAGGTTTTCAATTCGCGTTCAAACAACATTATCAAGGCCGATACGAATACAAAAATAACAGTAAACTATCATAAAAATATATTGATACCGACTTTTAGCAATGAGGGTGGAAGATCTGTTTTCATTCGTCGAATTATGATGAAACTTTGAAAAATAAATGTCTGTAAACCCGTGAAGATGTCTATCTACTTCTTTTAGAAAACAATATCTGCTTCTTACATTCTTTTTCTTTTTCTTCTTCTTCTAGACAGTGTCTTCTTCTTTTAGAAAATTTGGTATCCATTAGATATTATGTGGTCAATCTTAATGACACTAGCCATGTGTGCAGGAGATATTATATTCTACAAGTATACACCAAAACACTAGTGCATTCTCTATTGTTTCCATAAAATACAATCATTAAAAAAATCATTAAAAAATCATTAAAAAGCAATATATGTACTCGTAGATGTACTTTTTACCTAGATCAAGACAATGGCTGTGCATTCTTCCCATTCAAAATAGGTAAACCCACTTCTTTCCATGTGGAATATAATATGGTATTTTACATATAATATGGTATAGATACCATTTACATATAATATGGTAAAGAGATCTATGTATGCATAATATAATAAAATTCTATTTTTTTTTTTATTTTTTTTTTTATGATACTCAGTGATAAACGAGCAGACAGTCCACCATCAGGTGGACTGTCTGCTCGTTGATGGAAAGCGATACCTGTCGCCCATAACACCTACGGTTCATGCACTTAAGTTTTATGTAACAAAACTGCAGAACCGCCGGTACGTTATCACTGTGAGGACTAAGATGTTATGCCTCTTGAGTGTAATTGCGATGGCTACCTTATCCTTCAAACCGGAACACAAAAATGCAATCATTGTTGCTTGGCGGCAGAAATAGATAAGGGGGTGGTACCCATCCAGTCGGACTCCTCAGGCTTGACAGAGTCCTACCTACTCCTAGTAATTAAATCGAATCTGTACATTCTATATTTTTTTTTGGAAAATATTATTGAAATAGTCATTATATCAATATAGAGGCCGAATCTATAGTTTTTATAGATTCGGCCTCTATATTCATATTTTAGAACTTTCGTCGGTCAGACAATATATAATACAGAATAAGACACGAGTATCAACATATACCTACCAAACCACATCTCAAACGAGGCAACATGAGATTTTTATTCATAATAACCCAAACCTAAACCATCTCCCTAAATACAACCTAACGAACCTTAAATATACATGGCTTCTACAAAGACGTTAGATATGGATAATCCTGTAAGAGGCAGAACGTAACATGAATGTACCGTTATTTTTATTATAATACCCTTAAAAGCCAGCTAGCGACAAAGGTACATTTAAATTGTAAGCCTACCCTCCCTCATAATGTTATTTGCAAGCGAAGTACGCATTTACGTATGCTTTAATAATTTGCTATACGACCTCGCTATTATTTTTGTACGTTTACATCGTAATTCTATTCTTTTCTTGAGGGCTGTTGTCAAAATTATATTTGAATGAATTCTGAGGTTATATAAAACTAGTGGTTCACCCTCGCTTCGCTTCGGGTTCGTCCCAAGAAAAACACGTCAATCCCACGGGAACCGTATATTTTTCCGGGATTATATATAGCCTATAGCCTTCTTCAGTTAACGGGCTATCCAGTGCAAAAAGAATTTTTCAAATTGAATTAGTAGTTCCTGAGATTAGCGCGTTAAACCAAACAAACAAACAAACTCTTCAGCTTTATAATATTAGTATAGAAATAATAGATTCCTCAGAGATGAGATATTTTCCCTTAGTAAAGTATCTTATATATTGACCCGGATAACCTGCTATCATCACACCAAATTTCATCAAAATCTCTCTAGTGGTTTTTTCGTGATGCGTTCTCAGACATACCGACAGATAGACAGACAAAAAATCTAAAAGCTATATAACTATATAATGATTATTTCAATAAGATTTTCGAAAAAATATTTAATGTACAAATTCGACTCGGAATTTTATTACATGTATAGACTACAGTGTTGGTCCCACGAAAATGGAAACAAGTTTTTATTAAGTTTAAAAAATAAATGTACGTTGGCTTCACAAGAGTTTCGAAAAGTAGTGTATTTCTTCGTATTAGCAAGTGGAAATTATATTGGAAATGATATTCGAATATGAAAAACCCGAATTTTGAATACACATCACTCTGTTTAGAAGCAAGCATGCTCTCTTAATAGCTTTTTATATTACTTAACAAAAACTTATCAATTTTGGTTCAAATATCGTCTAATTTAAACTAATATTTATACTACTAATATTATAAATGCGAAAGTTTGTTACTCATTTACGCAAAAACTACTAAACGGATTTTAGTGAAACTTTACAACATTATAGCTCATACATCAAAATAACAATAGGCTACTTTTTATCCCCTAAAATGTACGATTCCCGCAGGATAGATTTGTTTTAATGATAAATGAATAAGTAATATAAAATAAAAAGTTCTAAAAGGCACTGCATCATTAAACACATCTAACACAATTACAAATGTGTCCCGTCCCGAGCAGGATTTGAATCTGCCACCGCCGCCATAGCAACAGGTACCCTAACTATGAAGTATGACCGTCGATTTAAATTATTTAGCCACTAACAGCCTCGCTTCAATTACGCTCATGAAACAACCTACACTTCAGTATAACATATTTCAAGTACGAATACAGTAATCCTTTATACTAGGGTCTCTAGGTAACTAAAAGTTATATGTTACTATGTTATAGTCTATCTGCCATTTCAGCGTAAAAGACTACGCAAAGAATACATATATTTAGCCTGAAGGGATCCGCTATTATATCTGGATAACTAATACGAAGTTGAATAATTAATTATTATAATTTGTACATTTGTAGATGTTGTCAATATTGACGACACGTTTGGCTCAGTTTTTAGTAACACTACTTGCTTTACCAGTCGTTACAGGTTCGAGTATCGCTGGGAGCATTCATTTATATGATGAGCATGAATGTTTTAGTCCAGTCATGAGTGTTTATATGTAGTGTATCAACTATCTGTATTATTATTTTTTTTATGAGATTCAGTGACAAACGAGCAGACAGACCACCTGATGGAAAGCAGTATCTGTTGCCCATAACGCCTACGGTTCATGCACTTAGATTTTAAGTAACAAAAATTCAGAACCACAGGTGCGTTGTCACTGTGAGGACTAAGATGACATGCCTCTCGCCTGTAATTGCGCTGGCTACCTTATCCTTCAAACCGGAACACAACAATGCAATCATTGTTGCTTGGCGGCAGAAATAGATAAGGGGGTGGTACCCATCCAGTCGGACTCCTCAGGCTTGACAGAGTCCTACCACCGGTAGGTATCCATAACACAGGCCTAGTAGCTGACCATGGAACTAGATGGTGCTGTGTGGATTACCACACAGCATCATCTGACATTAGTCCCAAAAAAAAATTAGCAACAAAGCGAAATCTGTACATGGAATATTTAAAAACTATATATTTAAACTCTTACGTATTGTGTACCCAATATAAATTAAAACATAGTTGTTGAAATTGGCGTTAACTGTATATCTGTTTGCTTTTCACGTAAAAAATACTGAACGGATTTTAACGAAATATTATGTAAATATAGTTTATTACTTGAGTTAAAATTTATGTTTTCATTTCTATGGGAAAACATCATAACAGGTGGCCGAGTAAATAGTGAAAAAGATACACTAACTTCAAAGTAATTATTCTGTCCCTAGGAGTTGATACATACATATTATAAATATAAACACCCATGACTGGAGTACAAGTATTCGCGCTTATCACACAAATTAATGCACCCAGCAGGACTGGAACCCGCGACCGCTGGCACTGCAAGTAGGCTCTCTGCAACCTGAACCAAACGTCTCATTATATGTGTATATATATATATATATATATATATATATATATATATATATATTATATGTAAAGTACTTTTAGTATTATACATTATTAACTCGAAAGCACACCTTCATTGACTCAATTGTGAACAACTTCAACAATATAATTAAAATCCGCTAAATTGGCACAATTTATCAGTATTGTATGTCGTAAATAAAACGGGTCCGAAACTAATTATAATTGCAATAGATTTATTTGTCGATCTGTCTGTCGGTACATAATTAATTGTTGTGCGGTCGCCAGTTCGATTCCCGTCGGGTGTGAATGGCCTCAGATGTAATTACGATAAAATATTGCCACTTGTTTTTGGGTTACTGGTGTTGGAACATTTTGCTACAATACCTTTAATACTCTGAAATTGAAATCCAATGCTTTTTAAACAGTTATATGCTTCTAGTATTACAAATATATCAATTATTTTGATTTTTGGTTGTAGATGTTTCAAATGCTTTACAGCAATAATGGTCACGGGTGAGATCATCCCGTGAAAAGATAGTTTTATTTAAAATATCAAATATCCACGTAAATCTAAGAAAGTATTACGTATATGTCTTTAATTTTTATGGATTTGAAGTACTCGTTCGCATAATTTTTTTGGGGATTCGTGGCCCAATAACATATTTTCTTAACAAAAGCTCCATTAAAAGCTGTATACATGAATAAATTTTGACAGCTGATAATATCTTCGAAGATATTTTTTATTATATGAAATGAAGGTTTTATGTTTACTGCTATTAAAAAATTTGAAGAAATATTTGTTTTTGTTTGTTTTTACTTTATCTCTGGAGTTATTAGCCAGATTTAAGCCAGATTTTTGCATTTTACAGCCTTTTTATTGAGGAAAATCGTCTATGTAACATTAACTTACGACTCTTGCGAGTAAAGCAATAGTCTCTATAAAAATAGGCCAAGACAAAACAGTTCAGTACCTTTTTCTCCTCTGTTTGTCAACCGGTTGTCGTTTTTTTTTAAGTAGTATCTATTGATGTGTTTTAGTGTTATCAAGAAAAAAATTTGGAAACAATTTTTTTATATAGATAAGTCAAAAATTCTATTCTAGGTATATCTAATACATCTTTTCCTCAAATTTTCAATAATGATTATAATCGAAATGTGGCCTATAGGTGAACTAATATACGTAAATCTATACATATAATAAAATCTTACATATAATAAAACTGTAGAGGTCGAATGTCTGTACATAGAAAAAATATGCTAAAAACCAGTTTAGGGGGGTGTAAGAAGAGAAATAGAACAAATCCTGATTTTTTCAAGTTTTTTGTTTCTCTGTCTGTTTGTCTGTTTTACGGGCTAATCTCTGAAACTGTTGGACCGATTTAAATGAAATTTTGCATAATGGTACCTTATACTCCTGGTCAATATTTAAGATAGTTTTCATCTCGGAAAATTGAAGAGTTCCCGTGGGATAGTTATAAAACTACAGTAACTTATACAGCTTAGTACACAAAAACTACTGAGTGGATTTTAATGAAACTTTACATTAATATAGGTTACACACCAGAATAACATATAGGCTACTTTTTTTTATCCTAGAAAATGTACGGTTCCCGTGGGATAGATTTGATTTTGTTTGCCTAGAGGCGAACCCGAGTTAAGCGAGGGTGAGCTGCTAGTAACATATAAGGAAAATTAGTGTTAAAAAAATGAAGGTATGACTTGAATTTCATCTTTAAAGATAGAAACGATATCGAACCCGCGACTATCCTCTATTGGACTAAGAACGTAACATAATAAGTCATGTCTCGAAAACATATTTAGTATAAAAAATTTAATTTCTGTTGCTTTAAAATAGTTTAAACTCAAACTTCGTGCGATATTTATAACTATTTGTCACTTCACTAACGTATACTTTCCAGTCGCTATGATCTTTTTATACGATTGATATATTAGACAAAGATTAACGATTTACGTGTGTTTTAGATTTATTACTTACAATACTAGTGGTATTTTGTAATGTATAATATTATGATGGTGAAGAGTTTCGTGTTTCTGTTTGCATGTTTGTTTGTACATATTAATTTCATGCTGGAGCCCTTCACTTAGGATTGAAGTAATAAGTAAAATATGCACCTAATACGTGTACTTACTAACACTTTCATAGAATTATGCAAATATTTGACATCTATACAGATAAATAAAATTGAAATGTCTGTTTGCAATGTCAAAATAACAGCTTTATACTAAATGCATATGGAATTATATAGGGTATTCATAAGAAAAACACAATTTTTAATATTTTTTATCTGTCTGTCTGTTCCGGCTAATCTCCAAAGTGGCTGGACTAATTTTAACGGGAATTTCACTGGCAGATAGCTGACGTTATAAGTAGTAACTTAGGCTACTTTTATTTTAGAAAAAGAATTAGGTTTTCGCTCAAAAAAATTAAAACGTACCTAGGGACGCACCCGAGCGAAGCAAGGGTAAGTCGCTAGTTCTAAATAAAACTATCTCGTCGAATTTTACCGTGGATTTATTTTTAATTATTTATAGCATTGATAATGGAAGATACCAAGTATAATTGGCTATTTGACAGTTTTCGGAAAGATATTTTAAAACATACGTAGGTTCATTTTATACCTCTTACAATTATTTTTTTCTGAAAAAAGCGTTATTTATTCGGAAAAAAATATATTAATCTTTCAGTAATTTGAAAGTCGCGCGAAAACAGCACATCACGTGACATTCCTGGCTGTGACGTCATATCTCAATAAACTAAGTAAAGCTAACTACGATGCATGGAGAATATAACATGTTATATATTTTCCATGCTACGATGCTCCAACTCTTAAACATATTTTAAGCTAAAAGTTTGCAGCTTTTTCATTGGCAAGCTCATATAAGTTAATATATATATATATATATATATATATATATATATATATATATATTTAGAATATAAATATTTTTTATGAAAATGACAAGCTACAAGACGTGTGCCGTACCTATGTGTAAAAGTTCTACAATTAAATATCCTGACAAATTGTTTATACACGTCCCTAAATGTCCTAAACGTCGAAAGCAGTGGTTACAATTAGCACGCTGAGAGTTGAATTTTACATCTGATAAATCTGCAATTTTTTTTTGTGAAGATCACTTCGATGTAAGTATTTAAAAGCAATCAATTTAGCCTCTGATTTACTGAAAATAAATTAAACTTAATCCAGTATTTTGTACATAAAACATGTCATAAAAACAATTCTTTTTATGACATTATTTTTATTAATTTTAAAAGTATTATTTTTATTATTCACCATACGACTGTCGCGAAGATCTAAAATTATCAACATAACCTTTAAGTAATTTAAAATTATTTTATAAAATTTTTACTACTTGACTTAAGAACTATACACATTAACTTTTACCAATAAATTATACATAATTACTTTGTTCATTTCGGTACTTACACGGAAGTTTTTACATTCCGAAACTCGGCTGAGCAAAAGTCAGGATTACATGCAAAAAAATTTACAACCATAAATTAATCTATTTTTGGTAAATTTGCACTATCAGCTTTTGTGTAACCCGGCTCCATTTCGTTAAACTTCTCACAAGCACTAATTAAAATATTTTAGAGTGATCTTCTCAGCAAACTGCAAACGATAAAACACACGATGTTTTGTTATGTGCGATGTGACGTCACACGCTGCACAAACATGGCCGCCAGCGTTTCAGTATTTGTAATCCACAGATAAAAAAACTCAAATTTATTTTTCAAAAATGAAATATTTACAATTTATTTTAATGCAAAAAACATATTGTATAATTATTGTGGACCCATAAGCTACTGTCTCCAACAGATTAAATATTTTATCGTTAGAATTGTCAAATAGCCAATTATTTGTATGCATTTGGAAATCTTTTCCTAAAAGAACGACAGACAAACAACACATTTAGTTATAGTTTCTAGTTGACAGTTTTCCCGTACTTCGGAGAGAACGGAGAAAACCATCGATACTTCGCGCTCATTCAGATGGCCAGTCCCAGTGATTTTGGCTGCTGTGGCAGAAATCGGTCAGGAAGCCATTATAATTATTATTAATAAGAATATTTATTATATAGAATTTCTCTTTGTGTAAATATATTGGTGTTTCTGCGGTTTTAAGCCAATTTTAATCCATATTTTTCTAGTAAAATTTTACTTACATTAAATCTATAATAATATTATAAAGAGAAAAGTTTTTTTTGTTAGTTTGTACCGAATAGCTTTTATGCAGTCAAGTTTTTTTTAATTTTTCAATATATTTTTTTATTTACAGCTTTTTAGTTTTTGCCAATGATACATTTTAAGTTATAATTTAGCAATTTTTAATTCTAAATTACTTTTAAACATATAAATTGTATATATTTTTGTAATCGCCTCTTAAAAACCCTTTATTTTGATACCCCACTCGATTGGTTTGGAAGAATTATTTTTATAGACATTTTCGCCTGAAATCCGCCATTTTAATTTTTAATTATTTCTATATAGCCTACAAACACTCGCGTTATCAAGACGAATCTAATGACTTATGAATCATCAAAATGGCCTCTAGAATGACATATAGGAACAAACATACATACATAGAGATAAACACATTACCCTCCTTTGCATCGCGCAGTCGGGTAAAAGAGAAAACCTTTACCACGATATTAGAATATTTAATCTAAACATTATGTTTTAATGACGTATTACTCCACGAGATCCGTTTGTTACGTTATTTTCATTTGAGATTGTGTACAAGGAAATGCTATTATCTACTAATAAAGCCTGTCAATGACGCGAACTTTTGATGAAGGGCCGCTTACGTGCCCTAATTTTCTTTTGCAAGCCGACGCTAATCACCGGAACTCATGATTTTTCTGCCAAATATAATAATTGAATATAATATTATTTGGCCGAGTACAAAAACAGAGATCAATTTTAGTATTATGTGCCATTTTTGATAACTTTAACAGATTTTTACAGATTTTTAATGGTTATATATCAATGGTGAGATGCCATGTTCTTAAGATGTTTGGCTATTATTAAGGCCACTTGTACTTTGGATACCGCAGCTCTGATTAGGGAACTTCTATATTTTTTTTATCTATTTGCTAAGGTAGCTATTAGCCAAGATTTCCTCCTTCAGCCCGCACTGCATTTACGGTTCTTTAGTTTTTTTTTAAAGTAAAGGTTCCTCATAGGAGTAAAAATCGCTAATCAGGTAAAAAGAATCGACTGATAAAGGATTTTTGAATTTTTTTTATAAAACCTAATTTATAAGAGGTACATAGTTTTGCTATAGGTTTTATGTATATTACTACTTTTAATTGCATAATACTTAATGTTTTATCATGTGGCAGTGTAGTCACTATTCAGTTATTTTTATATGCCAATATTTTTTTATCTTATCATATCGTGATGGTAAGCTTTTATTATGTACTGGATATCTGTGGAAACTTGGTGGGTTTTAAAATTACTTTTATATGTTCTATAGTGTAACTAGCAAAACCCGTGACTTCGCTCGCGCTAAAACTACAACAAAAAATATTTAAAGAGGAAGGTTTCATACAAATTTTCATCCCTTATTTTATTTCCTTATGGGATGAATTTCAAAAAAACGCTAAAACACATATTTATTTAATTGTATTGAAGATCATTAATACCAAGTTTCAAGAAATTCTGATCATAAATATTTTTTGGGTTGTGTTATAACGTGCACTCCCGTGGGAATGAGATAATCTCCCGCGGTAAAAAGTATCTTATATGTTGACCCGGATATCCAGCTATCATCATACCAAATTTCATCAAAATCCCTCCAGTAGTTTTTCTGTGATGCGGTAACAGACAGACAGACAGACAGACAAAAATTCTAAAAACTATAGATTCGGTCTCTGTATCGATAATAAAGTCTATTTCAATAAGATTTTCCAAAAAATATTTAAGATACAGATTCGACTCAGAATTTTACTATATGTTTAGATTATTTATTGTACTGTGTGTTTCCCTTAAAAAGCTAATAAATAAAATAAATAAAAATAAATAAATCAGTAGTTGTCCAGTGGTAATGCGCTCACGTGGAAAACCAAGTGCAGCGGTATTAAATCCTGGGTCTCGCACCTCTTATATTTTCATGTGCAAATCATTTTCTTTTAATGATTATCACTTATCTATCGTTGAAGGAAAACGTCGTGAGGAAATTTATTTATCTGAGATAACTTAGCAAAAGACAATATCTGAATTCCGCCAACCCGCTTTTGGCCAACGCAGTATACTATGGCCCGATCCTATAGTCTTTAAAAAGGGCTGAAGAAAAATTCATAAATAAGATACGCGGGCAGAGTCGCGTGCAAACGCTAGTATATATAAATAAGCTACGAACAGATGAAACTAAATTAATTTATCATAAGTAATAGATTAATAACTTATAAAGAGGGATAATTAGAACAATGGTCAGGTTTGGACGTGTTGATGACATTTGTGGAACTGAATAATACCCAGCAATTTTTCCTCATAATTTTTACCAACTTTCTTACTTGAATCGTCCAGAAAAAATACTAATGATCTATTCAAATGTTATGATTTAGCTAATTCATAGCTTCAGTAACATTAAAAAAATTCTGTTAGTTTTTTGTATAAAAATAGAATAAAATAGATACCTAGCTAAAAGTGTTAGTTTGTTCACATATTGTTATATGTATTGTGATTAGTGACTTGCTCTCGTTTCGCTCGGGTTCGTCCTTAGGTACGTTCTAATAAGTAAATATGAATAGTTATTGCGAATGTACCTTAGGAGAAAGACTTATGCTATTGTAGGCCTTATTAAAGCTTAAAATTTTCTAGTACATTGTTTGTACGTGTCTCTTAAGATTTAGCCAGCGACATAGACACGTAAATTTCTACTCGATAGAACCAGTTATTTCTTCTTCCCGTGGGAATGAAAGATTTTCCTATGGTAAAAGGTATCCCAAATGTTGACCTGAGTAATAAATTACCATTACACAAAATTTAGTCAAAAACGGTCCAGTACTTTTTGAGTGAAATGCGAACACACAAACAGACATGAGAGAAACAGACAAAAAATTTAATCTAATGTTTCGAGATCTATATTAAATATAAATATATACGTACACAATACATTACAGTCATTGTTTTTAAAAAAAAATATTTAATTTACAGATTTCGCTAAGTTACTGTTTTATTTTAAGTATAGATATCTGAAATAAGTCGATTAATATATATATATAACAAAACTTGCTAATTTAACGGTACGGTACGAAAGTAGTGAAAAAGGGACACCTGAGTGAGCAGAACCGCTTAAAAATACATAAGTGCATAAATTAGTGCTCATTTAGTGCTAATATTTTTTTCATTAAGTAATTAAAGTAATTAACTTTATATAGTAACTAGCAGAACTCACGGCTTCGCTCGCGATCAAACTACGAAAAATACGAAATTACATGCAAATATGTCCAAAGAATAAAAGATTTCATACAAACTTTTATTCCCTATTTCACCCCCTTGGGGGTTGAATTTTGAAAAATCCTTCCTTAGTGGATACCCACGTCATAAGAGGAATACATGTGCGAAATTTCAATTTTCTAGCCTCAAGGGTTTGGTCTGTGCGTTGATACATCAGTCAATCACTTTTGCCTTTTATGTATATAGATAAAAAAAATGACTACGGTTATATTTCGACCGCTGGGCGAACGCTAGTTTAATAAAACAAATTACTTTATTGTATTTTAAGTTCTTGAACAAATTACCCCTGGAACAGAATGAAGTTTAAACTAATAAACAACAGCGAGGAAATCAACTGTTGCTCTTTTTTGACCGACTTCAAAAAAAACATACATTTTATTTGAGTCAAAATTTCTTCCGTATACATTACTCCATGTCTTTGACAATGTAAAAAAAATTAAAGAAATATTTTTTTAAAATTCCAACCCCTAAAGATTTACAATCTCTTTTGAAGTCAGCTTTTTAATATGTTTTTTTTTTTAAACAGGTATTATAACATCACTATACTGATTACACTCATATTAGTACTCTGTGAAAAACAAATGTCATAAGAAATCTAATAAAATTATACAGATTGTAGGATGATTTCATTTGACATAACCTTGACATATATGGAGATATAGTTTTACAACGTAATGAATTATTTATGCCACTGTTTGTATACCTTTTTCTCCTTTGTTGGTCAATTGATTTTCTTTTTTTTTTGAAGAAGAAGGACTAGCTTTAGTGTTATCAATAAAAATTTTGGAAACAGGTCGTTTTCAGGATTCCATATTCAAAAGTGCTAAACGTACCTCATTACTAAGCCTCCGCTGTCCATCCGTTTGCCTGTCAGTGGGTTGTATCTCATGAATCGTAATAGATAGAGAGATGATATTTTCACAATGTGTAAATTCATTTCAAAGCAAGATGGCGAATTTCAATATGGCAACCATGAAAATTCAAAAAAAAATTGAACTTATGTGTTATCAATATCGACCACTGTTCAAATACTAGTTATTATAAATAAAAAAAGTTAGTAAGTTTGGAAATAGGAGCTTTTTTCTAAAACTACTCGTGTAGTTTGAAAAAGCTGAACATATGACTATTATAAGGATACTTAGGTTGAATCTCCATGGTGGTCATAGTAAAACCGTTAAACATAAGTTTTACAGCAAATATGGTTGGGAAAGACGATGACCCGTCGGAAACCGAAAATGAGAATAAATCAATGAAAAAATCCGAAAATATTAGAGTTATTTATTATTTAAAATTTCAATGTGCTGATATTCATCAAGAGTAGACGACTTTAAAAGGCAAAATTATTATTACAAGTTAAGCAAGATTCGAACCCATAATCCTTAACCTACTTATGCTTATCACTCAATTTAAATTAATAATTGTTACAAATTAATCAATCGCCCATTTACATCGAAAGTAATCAAATAAAGTATAAAAGGCATCATTTTATTTATTCGAGTAGTCGACGAAAACAACATTTGTTAGACAAAATTTCATCTTTTTCTATACATCGTTACTTTTGTTACTAAATATAAAAATAGTTTCAAAGATAAATGTTAATGAACAGTGTTTTCTTATACATACAGTACCAAACTCTTTTAATGTGCCAGATGTTGACATGGAACTTTAATTGGGCTTGCGCAATAGTTGTAGTACGATAAGTATAACATTACGCAAACCAAATGGATGAGTTTAGTCACTTAACATTGTATATGTATGTATGTATGTATATAAATAAAATAACTTATGTCACTTCTGAACAACTTCCTATAACTACCCTAATTTAGCAGAGATGTATTGAGCCGTTTTTAACGTCCCACCGCTGAACTTCAATCTTCCTTCAATACGAAGGGGATCAGGCCATAGTCCACCACGCTGGCCAAGTGCGGGTTGGCGGACTTCACATGTCTTTTAAAAACTTGCTAGGTTCTTTAAGAAACGCAGGTTTCCTAACGATGTTTTCCTTTACCATAGGACAAGTGGTAATCGTGTTAGAAATGATTCGCACATAAAAATTTCAGAGGTGCGACACCCGGGATTTGAACCCGCTTCACTCGATTTCCCAAGCGAGCGCGTTACCACAGGGCTACCACTACTTAGAGAAAGCTGAGACAAAAATACAGCTAGATATTTTAAAAGTGTTTATAAATTAAATGGCAATTATGCAATAAGTAAGAAATTATGATTGTTTACGGCAATGAGCCCTTAAAAGTAAAATATATAAATAGTTTTTTTTTTAATTTATATATTTTTATTATATGTTTAGATACCGCACATTGTATTCCTTTGGCATAAGGAAGGCGTTTTGGCGTTTTTTGGTTGGCGTTAAAAATCTTTTCTATTATTATTATTTCAGCTTCATTTTCCACTTAACAATTCTTACTGATATATATTCAATTATAATCATTTCCTTTCCATTTCTTTGTTATGTGACTCCCTGATGGGTAAAAGCCTCCTTCATTTTTTTCCATCTTTCCCTGTCTTTGGCCGTAAACATCCAGCTTTAGTCCAGTTCCATTAAATCCATCCAGTTAAAAATCTTGCAGTGGTAGCCCAATGGTAACTCGGTCGCTTGGGTAACCGAGTGAAGCAGGTTCAAATCCCGGGTCTCGCACTTCTGATATTTTCATGTGCTAATCATTTCTAACATGATTACCACTTGCCTTACGGTGAAGGAAAACATCATGAGGAAACCTGCATGTCTGAGAGAACCTAGCAAGTTTTCGAAAGACATGTGAAGTCCGCCAATCCGCACTTGGCCAGCGTGGTGGGCTATGGCCTGATCCCCCTCGTATTGAGGGAGGCCCGTGCCCAGCAGTGGGACGTTAAAAAGGGCTGAATACTACTAAAAATCTTATCGAGCTGTTATTGTACATTATAGCAAACAATATATTAATAACTTAACTAAAAATTATAACTTAATAAAGTTATCGATATTATATTATTGTACATAGTAAATAGAAAATTTATAACTTAATTAAAATAATCTATCTTACTAATATTATAATTGTGAAAGTTTACATGTTTGGTTGTTTGGATGGATGTTTGTTATTCAATTACACTAGAGCTGCTGTTCTAGTGTAATTGAGTAATAAATCTTGATGATGGAGGACAGGATCTTGATGAAAATTGGCACAAATATAGATTATAATTTGAAAAAGTACATAGGTTGCTTTTTATCCCGGAAAAATGTATGATTCCCGAGGGATAGATTTGATATTTTTTTTAATTATAAAATTAACATATTGTATTTATCATGTCATTCAAAATCTTCAATTGGAACACCTAAAGCCAGAATACAATTTGATTTAACTAAAGTGTAAATGAAAGCTCACTTTTCCCTTTGTAATTTGGAAATTAAAGTAATTTTACAATAAAGAAACCGATGTAACTGAGCAATTTTACATAATTACATTTTGAAGACTTCACCCACCATTTCCGAGAACTATTACAGCAGTGTGGCGGGTAAGTGATCATTTTAAAATAATTACATTAACATCTGTCCAAATAATGATTTATTAACACAAATAACTAGTATACATTCATCATCTAAACATTGTACAGACATTAATTATATAGTAGTATTAATGGTTCAAATAGACATGTCCAAATTCCTTAAAAGTCATCCATTACATCCATTTACAGACACCTTGTATTGCACTTTAATATATAATATAATAATTACATTTTAACTAAAAAGATACACCGACGACACGTTTGGCTCAGTTTGTAGTAACCCTACTTGCTGTGCCAGCGGTCGCGGGTTCGAGTCCCACTGGGGGTATTCATTTGTGTGATGAACACGAATGTTTGTACTCCAATCATGGATGTTTATATTTATAATATGTATGTATTTAAAGTTACATATGTGTAGTGTATCAACTATCTGGTATCCATAACATAAGCCTCGTAGCTTACCATGATACTAAATGGCGCTGTGTGTTAATGTCCCAGCATATTTACATATCCAATATATAAATATCTCGTGTCACGGTGTTTGTGGTGGCACTGCCCCAAAACAGCTCGACCGATTTTAATTATTTTTTTTATATATTTGGTAGGTATGAGAATAGGTCCTAAAGTATCCCCTCCCCCACCTCTTCGTTCAACCCCCCCCCCCCCCCCCCCCGTCCCTTCCATTTTACCCACATAAAGCCAAAGATTTTTTTTTGATTGAACGCGGATGTAGCCTCGGATTCTGCTAGTTATACTATAAATAAACGAAAAATATATTCCGCAATTGAGTGCCGTTTTTGGAATCAGTTAAAGTCATAAGTTTTGAGACTATTGGAATTAAGAAATCCCATTAATATTTTAATTGCGAAAGTTTGGATGGAAGGATGTTTGTTACTTAATCTGGAGGAAATTTGGCACAAGGATATATTATAGTCAGGAATAGCACATAGGTTTCCATCTTTTTTTCATCCCGGAAAAATATACGGTTCCCGTGGAATAGATTTGTTTTTGTCTAGAAACGAACCTGAAGCTAAGCGAAGTTGAGTCTCTAGTTAAGAAATAACATTTATTTACTGTACTAAATGTCGTAAATATATTAACCTCATATTACTGTATTCAGCCCTTTTTAACGTCCCACTGCTGGGCACAGGCCTCCCTTCAATACCAGGGGAATCAGGCCATTGTCCACCACGCTGGTCAAGTGCAGGTTGGCGGACTTTACATGTATTTTGAAAACTTGCTAGGTTCTCTCAGAAATGCAGGTTTTCTCACGATGTTTTCCTTCACCGTAAGACAAGCGCTAACCATGTTGAAAATGATTCGCACATGAAAAAAATCAGAGGTGCGAGACCCGGGATTTGAACGCGCTTCACTCGGTTACTCAAGCGAACGCGTCACCATTGGACTAACACTGCCTTCTCATATTACTGAAAATGTTTTTTTCTTTGTTTTCAATAAAAGAAGAAATAATTCAGAATTTATATGTTATAAATTTATTTTTTTAAAGTACTATTTTAAAGAATTATAATAATAAAATCTTTTTTCAAAAACTTATTCACGCAATAGACATAAATTATTGTGAAACACGTAGTTTCTAGTCAACTGTTTGGTTCGAAATACTCAAAGCTTGTCTTACTTCTAAATTTATTGAGTCATCAAAGAGACTTCTCACCTATATACATCTAATAAATGTTTCGTTCGTGTGTTGATTTGTTATAATATATTTCAACACTATAACAACCATATGGCTCAGTGATAGCGTTTTCGATTGTTCACGTAAGTTCGATGCGAGTTAGATTCGTGACGTCAATGTACCTATTGCATTAGACTGGACAACCTTTTTTTTGAATTCATAGTATTTTCAACCAGCTACTTGTTTTGGCGAAATCTCTAAGTGCCTTTGTGTTATTCCAGGTCATAGTATATGTGCGTACTCAATTTCATCTAAATTCGACCACCTGTTTCAGTTTCGTTAAAAAATAATAAACATACATACACGCACGTATACACACAAACTTTTGCACTTATAATAATAGTGCGATTGGCATCACAATCCAATTTTTACAGTTTTTTTTTATGGTATTCAGTGATAAACGAGCAGACAGCCCACCTGATGGAAAGCGATACCTGTCGCCCATAACACCTACGGTTCATGCACTTAGGTTTTACGTAACAAAACTGCAGAACCGCCGGTACGTTATCACTGTGAGGACTAAGATGTTATGCCTCTTGCCTGTAATTGCGCTGGCTTCCTTATCCTTCAAACTGGAACACAACAATGCAATCATTGTTGCTTGACGGCAGAAATAGATAAGGGGGTGGTACCCATCCAGTCGGACTCCTCAGGCTTGACAGAGTCCTACCACCTACTAATACTATACTTGATGTAGGATCAAAAATAGCCGACAGCAGTTTTTGAAGCTATCTAGGTTTAACAAAGAATAATTTGAAACTAAAATATAGACAAAGAAACAGAAATACACTTCAATTTAATATGTCAAAAGTATTTGAACATCATCATAATACTTAAATAGCCCATAAAAATGTGTGGCAAGTAGTGTAATCATTATTTCGGTTTTAACTCTACACCGTGACCTGATTTTTTATGTGTGAATCATCGTTCCTTATGGCTTTTTAACCATCAATAGGTACTTTTGTACGCTCTATGTAGATGACGTGAGGTTACCTATTTAAATTTAGTATCATCCAAAGTTAAATCTAAATAAATAAATATGTTGGGACATTAACACACAACACCATCTAGTTCCATGGTAAGCTACGAGGCTTGCGTTATGGATACCAGATAGCCGATACACTACACATATATAACTTTAAATACATACATATTATAAATATAAAAACCCATGCCTGAAGTACAAATATTCATGCTCATCACACAAATGAATGCCCTCAGCGGGACTCGAACCCGCGACCGCTAGCACATCAAGTAAGCATTACAAACTAAGCCAAAAGTGTCGTCAAACTTTGACTGAAATATTTTTGAGATTTTTTGTCTGTCTGTCTGGGAACGCATTATGACAAAACCACTGGACAGATTTTGATGAAATTTGGTATGATGATAACTGGTTATCCTGTTCAATATAGGGTACTTTTTTCTCTGAGAAATCTATACTAAACGTTAAACGTAACTAGGGACAAACCCGAGTGGAGCGAGATGCTAGTAGTCTATATGAGTATTGAGTATAAAACATCGAAATCCGTCCAGCTAACAGTAGACCGATATACATATATATCTAAATAACAGTACACTTCATACATATAATTACTAATTTAGGGTTTGCGTTACACCGCATACTTCATTAAAATAAATGAATCATTCCAACCTAAAACCCCCCAATTATAATGTTCAAGAACATTACATCAATCCACAGTCCATATTACCTACAAATGTTACAATACGCTTCTCTCAAACTTTCAAAATAATTTCCAGCATTCCCATATGTTAGAAAACTCGCTAATGAGACTTTATACCACAGTATTAGAGGTTAGCTGAAAAATTAAAAACGATTTCGACAAATGCTCCATTTCATGTAGGATTTAGTAATGATGTAACAAATTGTTTAAAGTCACAGATATTTTTGTCAATCTTAGAACGTGACACCATTGTTGTATAGACATTTTGTAGTTCAGTTTGGCAGTTTGATTGATTATATGATAGATATTTTTTAGATGTCAAAAATAGTAAGGGTAATTAATCATAAGCTAATCTTATTTTAAGGGGGTGAATGGGCTAAGTTTTCTTGTATGGACCCCTCTTGGCAGTTTTTATTTTCTTTTTATTATTGTGAAGTTTTTACTTTTTGTATTATTTAATTTCTTGTGATTGTATATATATATATATATATATATATAATAGACGTACACTCGTTTGTACATTATCTATACTAATATTATAAAGCTAAAGAGTTTGTTTGTTTGTTTGGTTGAACGCGCTAATCTCAGGATCTACTGGTTGGAATTGAAAAATTCTTTTTGTGTTGGATAGTCCATTTATCGAGGAAGGCTTTAGGCTATATAACATCACGCTACGACCAATAGGAGCGGAGCATTAATGAAAAATGTTGCAAAATCGGGAAAAACTGATTCCTTTAGAGAGCTTCCGTTGCGTGCGCTACGTAAACGGTTAAAGTTACGCAAAAACCATGTATGAGGAAATTGTTCCCCTTTAAAAGTTCTAAAAAAAAGTCTGCGACAGCATATGTCTATTTTTTAAGGTTGACTCAATATAACCATTTTTATGGTAATCAAATTTGTTCTAAAATAATGCTATACTTTCGAAGATGTTTTTAAAAATATGATATTAATCCTTATCCAAATAAATACGTTATTCATCACAAGTATTTAATTTTGAGCAAAATTGCCCTTGATATCATTTGATTTCAATGAATATCTTAGGAGATATCATAGTTTTAAAATGTACATATTGAAACTTTACGCGGACTATGGGTGAGCGCTCTCAGCCCGATGCAAGGCGAGTGTGGGGCGATCGTGAGGGGGGAGGGCGCTGGCCGCCGTTCCGGTAGCTCTGCGAGCAGTCACTGTTCCACGCGGACGAAGTCGCGGGAAAAGCTAGTCTATACATATAATGATGTGATTAAATGAAAATACATGTGTTTTACGATTCAAAACGTTATATGTTTCTTGTTAAACAGATACTTTTAGTTTCTACAATACACACGCTTAGACGATAGACAAGCAAGAAGAAATAACCAAACAGTGTTAGAAACTAATTAATTGTAATTACATTGCCATTTTATACCATATAATAAAATTCTAAGTGAGTCGAATCTGTACATTAAATATTTTTTTGGAAAATCTTCTTGAAATAGGCATTATTATCGATAGAGAGGTTGAATCTATAGTTTTTAGAATTTTTGTCTGTCTGTCTGTCTGTCCGCATCACGAGAAAACTACTGGACAAATTTTGATAAAATTCGGTATTCAGGTCATCATATAGAATACTTTTTTCTGCGGGACAATAATCTTTGAGCTAAACGTTTAAATGTAACTAGGGACGAACCTGAGCGGTGCGAGGGCGAGTCTCTAGTATAAAATAAATAACAGAAAGACAAATATAGATAAAATAAGAGGCAGCGTTATCACTAGAAGCGATCTTCCATGATGCTTTAGAGTGGCGGAAAAAGTGTATGAAATGGAAGGCGACGTACTCGCTATACAAATTGCTACATACTTACAATGGACTACTATACTATAAATCCACAAGTTTGTATGTTTGTTTGTTACTATATGACACTTAAACGGCTAAACATATTTGAATGATTTCTAGTACCCTGATAGATGATCTGGGATTACACTTAGCTACTGTTAGGCAGTGGTAGCCCAGTGGTAACGCGCTCGCTTGGACAACCGAGTGAAGCGGGTTCAAATCCCGGGTCTCGCACCTCTGATATTTTCATGTGCGAATCATTTCTAACATGATTACCACTTGCCTTACGGTGAAGGAAAACATCGTGAGGAAACCTGCATGTCTGAGAAAACCTAGCAAGTTTTCGAAAGACATGTGAAGTCCGCCAATCCGCACTTGGCCAGCGTGGTGGACTATGGCCTGATTCCCCTCGTATTGAGGGAGGCCCGCGCCCAGCAGTGGGACGTTAAAAAAGGGCTGAATACATACTGTTAGGCACCGAGGAATGCACGCGATTGAAGCTAGTATCAGTAACATAAATACATAAATAAATATCTATATAAAACATACATTTATAAATCAAATTAATATTATTTATGAGAAAATGTGTAAGTATCATACGTATACTCGTTTCGAAAGACATGTGAAGTCCGCCATCCCGCACTTGACCACCGTGGCGGACTATGGCTTGATCCCTTTCGAATTGAACAGGCCCGCACCCAGCAGGTGAAAAGCTGAAAGATACATACATGTACCTAGAATACTACCTAGATACTCCTTCCTAGTACTCTGAATATTACAATTCAATGAAGAATAAATTAATTATTAAAGCCGCTTAACATCAACCCTTCAACCTTCGTTTGATAGATCAAATGAAATATAATACTGAATGTAATGAATTCCTATGGCAAAATGTTGCCAGATCATATGAAAATTTACCAGACTATTGTAATAAAATACAAATATTTACTTAAGATAGTTATATAGTTACTAGCGACTCACCCTCGCTTCGCTTCGGGTTCCTTCCTTGACAAAAACAAATCTATCCCACGGAAATCGTACATTTTTCTGAGATGATATATAGCCTGTAGCCTTTATTAAATAACGGGCTATCTAATGTAAAAAGAATTTTTCAAATCGGATTAGTAGTTCCTGAGATTCGCGCGTTCAACCAAACAAACAAACAAACTCTTCAGCTTTATAATATTAATAATATAGATTACCAGATAACTGTTTAAATTGTATTCAGCCCTTTTTTTAACGTCCCACTGCTGGGCACGGGCCTCCCTTCAATAGTAGGGGAATCAGGCCATAGTCCACCACGCTGGCCAAGTGCGGATTGGCGGACTTCACATGTCTTTCGAAAACTTGCTAGGTTTTCTCAGACATGCAGGTTTCCTCACGATGTTTTCCTTCACCGTAAGGCAAGTGCTAATCATATTAGAAATGATTCGCACATGAAAATATCAGCGGTGCGACACCCACGATTTGAACCCGCTTCACTCGGATTCCCAAGCGAGCGCGTTACCATTGGTCTACCACTGCCCTATAAAGATGTAGATTAGATTAATTCGTTGTACAACTTGAATGACTCCTTATATACTCGTAACTAAATAATAAAATCTAATATATAAATATCTCGTGTCAGTGTTTGTGGTCGCACTCCTCCGAAACTGCTCGACCGATTTTATTATATTATATTATTATACATATTATATTTATACATTTTTGGTAGGTATGAGAATAGGCCGTGAAGTATTTTTGACCCCCTCCCATTTTTAATCGCGATTTTAGTATTTTTGTATGAACAATCCATACTAATATTGTAAATGTGAAAGTGTGTTTCTTTGTTTTTCTTCAACGTCGAAATAGAGTGACGGATTGGCCTGATTTTTTATGTGGAGGTTGTTGGAGGAATGGAGAGTGACATAGGTTACTTTTTATAGTGGGAGGTTATCTTATTCCCACGGGAAAACACATTATAATAAAAACAAACAAAAAAATAAGGATCAGAATCCTGTTTAAATTATATGTACAAAATTATATTATATTTTGAAAATTTCTGATATAAATAATTATTTAAATAGACTACTAGACGCCCAGTGGTACGCATTTTTTTTTTTTTTGATAACACTAAAGTTCGTCATAGCTACTAAACAAAATAAAAAGAAAATCGATTGAGAAACAGAGGAGAAAAAAGTATTGAATTGTTTTTCTTTGCCTAGTTATAATCTATACATATAATAAAATTCTAACTAAGTCGAATCTGTACATTAAATATTTTTTGGAAAATCTTATTGAAATAATCATTATTTTCGATACAGATGTAGAATCTATAGTTTTTAGAATGTATGTCTGTCTGTCTGTTTGTTTGTCTGTCTGGGAACGTATCACAAGTAAACCACTTGACAGATTTTGAAAAATGAAATTTGATATGATAAATGATGATAGCTTGTTATGTAACTGGTCAACATATAGGATACTTTTTACTGCGGAAAAATATCTCATCTCTGAGAAATCTATACTAAACGTTAAAACGTAAGTAAGGGATAAACCCCAGCAGAGCGAGGGTAAGTCACTAGTATATAAATAACTTATAACACATTATTAGTTTTATGAGTACTTTATTATTATAACTTTGTTTTTCTTCAAGTTAAAATAAGGTCCTTCCGTTCCGTTTATATAATTTAATACCCTTGTATCCTATAATAATAGACCCTTAAATTTCAGTCAATTGTTGGTTTTTAACCCCCGATACGAAATGAGGAGATTTATAAGTTTAACGTGTGTATTTTTTGTGTCTATCTGTGGCATCGTAGCTCCCAAACGGTTGAACCGATTTTAATTAAGTTTTTTTTTTATTTCTTTACCTAACATACTGTTTCACTATACGTATACTACTATACGAAATATATTTTAAGTAGTTTTTTTTTCAGATAAAAAAATATTATTATATATCTATAAATAAATTAACATATTTTATTAAAATATAGGGGAAAGTTTCGATCACGGCAACACTTTTCCAAACGAACATTACATCTATTTGCATTATTAATTCTAACAATTTTCATGTCTTCCCGCGAGAGTAACTCGAGGCATTAAGAGGTCTGTAGTAATTTACCATTATATGTAAATTTATATTCCCCAAATATACGTCGGCTGAATTGCTATAATTTTTCAGAAAGTTGTAAAGCTTTCTAATTAAAAAAAAAGTTTATGCTTAACAAAAAAAGCAATGTTGATTTGTTTGTCGAAAAAAATCATAAACTCAGATTACGGTAAATACTGTATACAGCCACGAAAGTTTCTTATTATACATCATTCATGTAAAATATAGAGGCCTTGTTTATTTAGTATTTTATTTTCTAACAGATAATGTTAACACACAATAACGTTTTTATTTAAATTTGGCTTCAAAATACAATCCACAAGTTTAACTTTTTCTATTGCAAACCGTCTGTCATATATACATAATATAGTAATTTTATTTAATAAAAGAGAAAACATCTAGTACTTTCTAGACGACACGTTTGGCTCAATTTATAGTGATCCTACTTGCTGTGCCAGCGGTCGCGGCTTCGAGTCCCGTTGGGGACATTCATTTGTGTGATGAGTACGAATGTTTGTTAGAGTCATGGGTGTTTATATTTAAAAAAGATATGTATTTAAAATTATATACGTATAGTATCAACTATCTGGTATCCATAACACAAGCCTCGTAGCTTACCATGGAACTAGATGGTGCTATGTGTTAATGTCCCTACATATTTATTTATTTCTTAACATTTATGTCTCAAGACATAAATCGTATCGTATCGTATTCTATGCTTGAATACTGTGAGGGCAGTAGCGATAATCATTTAAAAAAAACATTAGGCTCTACGTAAATATTTTACCAAAACAAACCCCTCATTTGATTACCTAATTTGATAAACCACCATAAAAGGTACAAGGAATATTTTTAAGTAATCTAAGTGTATTTCATCAATAATATTGTTTTCTTTACTTTTAAATGAAGCAAAATTGATTTTTCCGGAGCTCTTTATGAGAGCAGAATGTAATTTACATAATTTTTATTGTACCCGCGAGTTTTTATAAATGTTTCATTTGTAAACTTCCTTTTCCGTTTTATCTATGTATAATTAAAATAAAATTTACCATAAATATTATTTTGGACGGTGTGCCCCCATGGGAATTGTTGATGACACAATAGGAGCCATAGTTATGGTTTCTTGTATTTTATACTGATTCAAAGAGCCTAACTCAATTCGGGTGTGTTTTTGTATATAGGTGTATGTAATGCTATATCACGTAATAAACGTACAAATGTATATAATACTTTCTTAGATTTACGCGAATGTTTGACACTTTAAATTAACCTTTATTACATACTAGCAAACCCCGCGACTTCGCTCGCGCTAAAACTACAACAAAAAAACTTTGTAAAGGTAGATTTCATACAAATTTTCATCCCTTCCTTTATTTCCTTATTATATTTTTATATATTTTTTGGGTTATGTTATAACGTGTACTCCCGGAATGAGATAATCTCCCGCGGTAAAAAGTATACTATATGTTGACCCAGATATCCAGCTATCATCATACCAAATTTCATCAAAACCCCTCCAGTGTCTTTTTGTAATACGGTAACAGACAGACAGACAGACAGAAATTCTAAAAACTATAGATTTGGCCTCTGCATCGATAATAATGTCTATTTCAGTAAGATTTTCTAAAAAATATTTAATGTACAGATTCGGCTTAGTTAGAATTTTATTATATGTATAGATTAAACAATAATATTGCTTAAATAACTAATATTTTATTATTTTTATTTTTTATGGTTATACATATTATAATAATAGCAACACTAAATATTATTATTTATTAATAAAGTTTTAATTAAAAAATGTAATATTTATTAATAGTTAAAATTAAATTAATAATATTGCTATCTTTATTTATAATACTTAAAATGTTTAGAATTAAAATCAACATATATTCTAAGGTACTTTGGTGCCATTTTTGAATTTTTGAAATCATTTTTTTGTTCAAAGTTGTGGGTAGGCACTGTCTGTAACAACTATATAATGGACCTTTGAGACGTTTAAAACCTTAGTCTCTCCCGTGACCATGATTGCTGTAAAGCATTCGAAATGTAGGAAACTAAAAATAAAATCGAAAAGATAGCTTTTTTTAAAATACAAAAGTACAGTTGAATTGAGTACCTCCCTTAGAAGTCGGCCAAAAACCATACATAGACCACTCGATGTCAGGATCAAGTGTACCATGTCACTCGAAGCCATAACATATCTTCATGCAAAATCATATCTAGCACTTGTGCTATTGTTCTATAAAGCTATATGCATACCTAAGCTTTCATCCCCTATACCCTAATTTACTTAAGGGATGTTCAAAAATGATAATAAAAATAACCTTCAGATATCAGTCTTCTTTGATCCAGTGAAACCATTTTAGGGGGTAAAATTTTCAAACACCGCTTCTGCTCGCCTTCGATATACATACATAGTACATACATACATATGTTTAAGGAACGCCAGTATTAGAATTTTATTAAATAAACTAGCAAAACCCGCGGCTTCGCTTGCGCTAAAACTACAACACAAACTTTAAAAAGGTAGGTTTCATACAAATTTTCATCCCTTATTTTATCTCCTTATGGGATGAATTTCAAAGAACGCTAAAACACGTATTTATTTAATTGTATTGAAGAACATTAATACCAAGTTTCAAGTAATTCTGATCATAAATATTTTTTGGGTTGTGTTATAACGTGTACTCCCGGGGAATGAGATAATCTCCCGCGGTAAAAAGTATCCTATATGTTGACCGGAATATCCAGTTATCATCATACCAAATTTCATAAAAATCCCTCCAGTGGTTTCTCTGTGATGCGGTAACAGACAGACAGATAGACAGACAGGCAGACAAAAATTCTAAAAACTATAGATTCAGTCTCTATATCGATAATAAAGTCTATTTCAATAAGATTTTCCAAAAAAATATTTAAGGTACAGATTCGACTCAGTTAGAATTTTATTATATGACGTATAGATTAAGTTATTATGTAACGTGTAAAAAGAGAGAATACAAAGTAAATTCTAAGATTTTTAACAATCTCTCTTTCTAAAAAAAAATCATACACTAGCGGCACACCTTCGCTCCGCTCGGGTTCATCCCTAGATACGTTTTAACGGTTAGTATAGATTTCTAAGAAATAAGATATTTCTCCGCAGTGAAAAGTACCCTATATGTTGACCCGGATAATAAGTTAACTTCATGCCAAATTTCATCGAAATCTGTCCAGTGGTTTTCTCGTGATGCGGTCACAGACTGACAGACAAAAATTTTAAAAACTCGAAATTCGACCTCTGTATCGATAATAATGACTATTTTAATGAGATTTTCCAAAAAATATTTAATGTACAGATTCGACTCTAGAATTTTATTATGGGTTCGTCTCTTGGTTGCTTCCCAAAACAAGCTTATTTAAATTTTTCTTTGGTTTTAATTTTTTTTTCGTGGGATCCTATTTTTTTTTCTAAAATAAAAGTAGCCTAAGTTTTCCTTATTACATCAGCTACCTGCCAGTGAAAGTCCCGTCAAAATCGGTTAGCCATATCAGTGATAAGCCGGAACAAACAACCAGACAGACAGACAAAAATTGTAAAAAAATGTTGTTTTGGTGTACCATGTATACATCCATATACATTTAGTAAAAAGCGGTTATTTTTATATTACAAACAGACACTGCAATTTTATTTGTTTGTATAGATTATTTTATTATAAATTTTATTATATTGATAATATTATGTATAGAAGCAAATATAAAGGAGCGTCATTAAAATTTTCCTTATTTCAAACCATATATGAAATAACGGTTAATACTTGTATGTAAAAAAATAAATTTCAAATTAACTTCTCAAAGAGGATCTTCGAAATTATACTCCTGCTACTGACGGCCTAATTCTTTTATGAAAGCAAAAAAAAAAAGTATTTTTGTAACTTTCACTTGACTTAATTACAACTTTCTTTGATCAATAACGACTTAATTGCTTTGGAAATATTTAAAAGCGTTATTATTTTTTGGTCAATTTAGAATTTTAATTACAAATTATAGATTGAAATACATAATATCGGTTGGAAAAATTTGTAGAAAAGTTTGCCTCCCGAAATAAACAGAGAGAACGCTAAGTACCTTATTTCTGCCAATGATATAGAATTAACATACTGAAGTGAAATTGGGCTAGTCATGTCTCCATGACCGATGACCGATGGTTGATGGAACTGACACGTGTTAGAGTGGAGACCACGATTAGGTAAACGAAGTGTAGGACGCTCTGCGGCAAGGTGGACCGACGACTTGAAAACCTGCCAACCATTCCAACACCCCATACCTGCCACAGGTATGGGGTGTTGGAATGGTTGGTGTTCTATGGTTTTCATCCAGCAATGGATGTAAAGCTGAAAAAGAAGTTATATAATATGGTGAGTTTCAATTCATGTGAACCTGCTCCCATACTTTTTCTATACAGATATATAAAATTGAAGTGTCTCTTTGTAATGTCGAAATAAAAGCTTTTTACTAAATGAATAGGAAATTATACATATACGATGCTTATAAGGAAAACACAATTTTTTAAATTTATGTCTGTGTGTTTGTTCTGGCTAATCTCCGAAACGGCTTATTATTAAAATTATGATAAGCCAAGATTTATTCCGACGGGACTTTCACTGGCGGATAGCTGACATTATAAGGAGTAACTTAGGCAAAAAGCATTAGAATCCCGTTAAAAAATAATAAAAAGTACCTGGTACCGAAGCGAGGGTAATTCGCTAGTTTATAATATTACTGCGAAACTTGACATGTCACTAATTGTGCCCCTTCAGTTTTAAATGTAAATATTATTACACTAGCAATGAGATATCTTTCCACAGTATAAAGTATCCTATATGTTAACCCCGATAACCAGCTATCATCATACCAAATTTCATCAAAATTTCTCTAGTGGTTTTTCCGTGATGCGGTTACAGACAGACAGACAAAAAAACTAAAAATTATAGATTTGGCTTAGTTACAATTTTATTATAATATGTATAGATACCGTCTAAATAAATTAAAACACAAAACAATACAAAAGGCAATGGTTGAGTTAATTTTATTATCTAAAAAGCCATTTGGTGACAAAACCATTTATCATAAGATTTGGCAGTTGGTCCTGTTTTTAAATAATCGAGTCGTCATATCCGGTAGATTGTGGCAAGCATCCAACATGGCCACCGGAAATTGTCGTTACGATGTATTTAATGAATCCAAGTGGAAAAAATATCTGCAGCTTGTTTAATTATTTAGGGGTTGCTTCAACACTTCGAATATCTCTATTATTTCGATAATAACATCCTTACTTTCTGATTGATGTCTTTTTAATACTTTCTTAGATTTACGCGAATATTTGACATTTCAAAATAAAACTATCTTTTCGGATTATTTCGCGAATTTATTATGATTTTTGGTTCCCGAGGTTTGGTAGGCTGTCTGTAACAACTGTATAATGCCATTGAGACATCTAACACTTTAGTCTCTCCCGTGACCATGATTGCTGTAAAGCAATCGAAACGTCGGGAACCAAAAATCATAATAAATTCGCGAAATAATCCGAAAAGATAGTTTTATTTTGAAATGATGTTTTTTTTTGTCCATTTGTGCGATTCTAACTCCAAAACTTCTGGACTTATTTAGAAAGTTCATTTTTATTATGAAAATGAGTTTTTAGTGATCTAGCCAAGGAGTTTCAAGAAGATATCATGACACAATTGTAAAAAAAAAAGTTTTCTAAATGTGCTATAGAATTATAATATGTCATTCCCGTATATTTTTTTCAGATAAATCAATTTAAGTGAACGATAGCAACTTCCAAGTACTGGATTGCCAAATGAGCTTAAAATTCTAAAGCTAGTATTTATTATCATAATAGATAAACACTAAATAAGTACAGTGAATAACCAAAAATATGAATAAACAAAATTAGTACAACGCTGTTTTATTACGTGCAAATAATAACAGTAACTATATAATATATAAACTTCAATAACTTAACAATGTTCTTAGATTTATTATAGAAATCATTTTCTTTCGTACTCCTGTATTTTTACGTGTAAAACCTAAATTTTGTATAACTGAAAAGTTAAGAAAACTATCTTCTTACTCTCTCAGTTAGAGAAGAAACACAGTTAAATTGAGCAATCCACCAGCAAATTTCAAAGGAGATTTAGTAGCTAACCGTTTTAAAGAACAAAAAGCTTATAATTTTTCTAATATATAAATCATTTTAAAAACTTGCACACATAAATTATATTTCTTCCTTTCAAAACATTGGGTAAAACACTAGCACTAGCACTATTATCGTATGGTGTACTTCCATCCAATTTTGCTAGAAGCCATGCATCATCTCAGCTTGTCATAACAATAACTATCGTAAATCCCGCTTTAACTGAAAACTCAAGTCACCAGACGTCCACGAATTAGTTCGGGCATGAGATTTTAGATTTATTATTTTAAAAGCTTCGCAAGAAATCGCCACCTCGTAAGCTTTTTACCTTGCAACAGTTATAAAATACTAAAGAGTTTCTTAGTTATTTTAACTTATTTGTAAACGTGGCTTCGTTCGATTATTTGCTAGTAACTTATGTTATACTACCAATGAAAATGCTATCTAACTTTTGAACATATTCTTGGCAAAAGAGGCTCGCACGATATTTCTATAGTGATTTATTTATTTATTGAATAAAGGTTGCTAGTGATTATGACTTGCAAAACAAAAAAAATTATTAAGATTAAATCAATCAAACATATGCATAATTTTCCTCTATTAGAGCAAAATTATACATAACCGTTTAAAAGTAAACACAGCTTGCATATTTTTGTGTCCGTTTCCATAAATATTAACATTTTAAAAACAGTCATATCTTAAAATAGTGTTCCACAAATTCGATATGAAATATAAATTTTCTTAAGCAAATTTTACATTTGACAAAATTTTCAATTTGAGCCACTTGAATTTCGCTAGAATGTAGCAATTTCTCTAGCACTTATAAATCCACTTATTCAAATACAAACCATAAATCTTTCTTTGGCATAGATTCAGTGGATGTTGTACAAAACGACGATCATGGACAGACAAAAGTCTGATGCGAAATCTAGTTCTATATTTTAGTATGATACAGTTGAAAAACGTTGCAATTTCAAAAAAGTGACACCTAAAACTTTTCGTGAGCTTCCAACACGAATAAAATGGATGGGTTTACGCACTGGCTTATGAAAGCACAGCGTTTATTTATTTATGTCCGACATTTTATGAAATTCACATTATTACATTTCATATTGCATTAACTATTAGAACATTAAAAACAAGCATAATGTGTAAAAGACAAAATATTTTCTAATAATCAAGCAAATGCCTTACGGTGAAGGAAAACATCGTGAGGAAACCTGCATGTCTGAGAGAACCTAGTAAGTTTTTGAAAGACGTGTGAAGTCCGCCAACCCGTATTTGGCCAGCGTGGTGGACTATGGCTTGATCCCCCTCGTGTTGAAGGGAGGCCTACCCCCAGCAGTGGGACGTTAAAAAGGTCTGAATATATACGAATACATACAAACAAGCAAATAATAAACTTAACTGAGTTAGATGCACTTAGTGCATACCAAGGTGCCTAACAGTGTATAGTCTATTTGTCTGTTACATATCATCCAAATCCGTCTAGTACATACTAACTTTCGCATTTACAGTAGTAGCCTTTATTATTAAACATTAAAATTATGTTCCCTATACATAATACAATTCAATTCTTTTATAAATAGCTTCAAAGCGTGCCAGTTGAGCACAGATTACTTCGCCAATGTTACGTAGAATGAAGAAGATATGAAGGAGATTGATTACCTAAAACATATGTATGTTAAGAGAGAAATATTTTTTTAAAAGTTTAACAGAGTGATATCCAAAGTGGAAAAGACAAGCTTTAAAGCGTTTTTTTATATACATGTCATTCCAATGGCAAAAACGCAGCGTTTTTAAACCAGGGCGTATACACAGTCCATCATAAGCTGTCCGGGTCGCGTAACTGCTCATCAGTCAACATGCCACGCGCTGTTACTCGCCTCGCATCGCGGTACAGATTAGCCTAATTAAAAACGCGAAGCTATCGATTTTCAAATTTTAAGTGACGTCAAATAGGATAAATGTTTTCGCATTTTAGAGAAATGGAATTGGATTGGTGTTATGGTAGCAAATAGATGAATAAATACTTTATAGTAAGAAGAAGTACATATCAAAACATAGTATAAAACAAAGTCGCTTCCCGTTGTCTGTCCCTATGTATGCTTAGATCTTTTAAACTACGCAACGGATTTTGATGCTGTTTTTTTAATAGATAGAGTGATTCAAGAGGAAGGTTTATACTAACCGTTAAAACGTATGTACCTAGGTTTATACTAACCGTTAAAACGTATGTACCTAGGGACGAACCCGAGTGAAGCGAGGGTGAATCGCTAGTATATATATATGTTAGGACTTTACGAGAACATTAAGACATACGAGGCTTGTGTTATGGATACCAAATAGTTGATACACTACACATATATAACTTTAAATACATACATATTATAAATATACACACCCATGACTGGAGTACAAACATTTGTGCTCGTCACACAAATGAATGCCCCCAGCGGGACTCGAACCCAAGACCGCCAGCACATCAAATAGGGTCACTACAAACTGAAAGAAACGTGTCGTCAAATGTATATAAATTATTATAGATATGTTATAAAAAATAACAGAAGACTTGAAAATGTGGTGTTATTACGACTACCTTCTATGAAAGGATATGTAAAGAACCATAAACAAGACTGTACAAATTCAATTATTACGGATTATACCTATAAAGTTTTAAAACAAATAGGCAAACATAAAACCTTTTTCTCCTCTGTTTGTTAACCGATATTCTTTCTCGTTTAGTAGCTATTGATGAGCTTTAGTGTTATTAATAAAAAAAAAAGTTTGGTTTTTTTTTAATAAGCTTTTTGATAGGTAAATTCTATTCATAATCTTTTCCTAAAAGATGTATGATGATGATGATGAATTAAATATAATTATTATTATAGACGATCACTATTATACATAAATTACTATCTATAGTAATATTATAAATGCGAAAGTTTGTGAGGATGTATAGGTGTTTGTTACTCTTTCACACAAAAACTACAGAATGTTTTTTAATAAAACTTTACAATGATATAGCTCATACATCAGAGTAACACATAAGCTACTTTTTATCCCGGCAAAATGTACGGTTCCCGTGGGATAGATTTGTTTTTGTTTTTAATAGAGGCGAACTCGAGCGAAGCGAGGATGAGCCGCTAGTAGGTATAACATATAAAAAAATTACACAATCTTTAAATCCATGGTTAGCTATAATTAGTTAGATACAATCATTCTCTCCGCTGTTATTATATAATTATATTCATTAAATCTAGCTTATAATATATTTCAGATTTATTTAGAAACATCTTCTTTAGAAAACAAAAAAATAATATACATACTTATTACTAACACAGTAATAACTAGCGAGGGATTCTTAGTTTATCTCATAGCTGATATGAAAAAATATGGTCCCTAAATAGAACTAGTAGCTATTTCTTCGGATTTTGTCGCAGATTTATTTCTATCTTTGGTTTCCAACCAAACCAAAACTAAAAATCATAATAAATATGCCAAAATATTCGAAAAGATAGTTTTATCAATGTCAAAGTACTTGGGCGACCGAGCTTCGCTCAGAGTTCTTTTTTGTTATATCGATTTTTTACATAAAAATACTAAAAACTTGAATAAATCCAAAAAAAAAACACGTTGACAAACAGAGGAGAAAAAGCGACTAAACTATATTTGCCTATTTATATTATATACTAGGAGAACTCGCGGCTACGCCCGCGTTCAATTTACTAAACAAACTTGGCATAATGTTATACAGCATTTACATAATATTGTTTATACAAAAATACTAAAATCGCGATAAAAATTGGAGGTGGAGGTAGGAGGGTTAAAAATACTTTACGACCTATTCTCATACCTACCAAATATACAAAAAGAAACATTAAAATCGGTCAAGCCGTTTCGGAGGAGTGCGACCACAAACACTATGACACAAGATATTTATATATTAGATTAATTAATTTTCTGAGAAAATCCCTTCTATCATTTGTCTTTGCTTATTTATATTATACATAATTAATTATTTTGATGATAAAATATATCAGAACATATAAAACCATATTACCTCATCTGTGATTCAAAAATAAGTCCTCCATACCTATAGTTACCGGTATATCGGTTGCACACTGCACTGTTAAGGCGTTACGAGACGTCCGTCTGATTTATTGCTAGCCTCGCCCCCCCGGGTACGCTCGCTAGAATATCGTTCATTTTAAATTCATCTCCTTTCTACCGAAATTCCGTTTCAAAGAGATTAGAAACTGCTCTCGTGAAAATAACATTTTTATCTTTAGTATATAATTTTATTTTAAATAGCGTTCTTAAAGTGAAAATAATATATTATTTTATAAAAAAAATGTTAGTATGCACTATAGTGACGGAATTATTAATAATATATAATATCATATCTATATATAATATGTATAGATATGATATTATATATTATTTTTATTATATTATAATAAAATTCTACTTAAGCCGAATCTCTACATTAAGTATTTTTGGAAAATTTTATTGAAATAGTCATTATTATCAATACAGAGGCCGAATCTATAGTTTTTAGAAACAAACTAAAAGCTAATATACATTAAAATAAAAAAAAATTAAATTGAGGACCAAATATATGTATACTAATATTATAAAGCTGAAAAGATTGTTTGTTTGTTTATTTGTTTGATTAAACGCGCTAATCCCGAGAACTACAAATCCGATTTGAGAAATTCTTTTTGCATTAGATAGCCCGTTAACTGAGGAAGGCTATAGGCTATATATCATCCCAGAAAAATTTACGGTTCCCGAGGGACAGATTTATTTTTGTCAAGGGACGAACCCGAAGCGAAGCGAGAGTGAGTCGTTAGTAGTTTAATTATTTACTGCTTAAACTTTATTTTTGATGAAAACTTTAATTTTAAAAATTAGTAATGATAAAACTTTTTAACATTTTTAACATAAGGGACGAAAGTCTATCATTATATCATATTCATGCGTTAACACATTTTAAAGTATAAAATATTTATCTCAGATTTGAACTAGTAAACCCTATTGTCAATTTACAATTTTAACCACTAAACCATAACAGTTAACTTGCTTTTAATAACATTTAAACTTAAAGTCGGTCCTACTAACTACAAGATACTAAATCTTCCTATACAACGATGCAGGTAAATTATTTTCATATGGGATAGGCAAACAGTAATGGGCAATTTCGTGTAATGACCGTTATGGACGTACAGACGTGAACAAAATACTTACACTAATTAAATTACATATTTTTAACTTACATACGCTTATGTTTGGTCTTTATTTAAGTAGACTGCAATAAATAAAGCATTAGTTTTTTTTTCTTGCTCCGATCTGTTTGTCCGTCGGAAATGAATTTATAAATTCGGACTATTTTCAATACAATAGGAACATCTTATCTTTTCGCTCTAGGTAGAATCTTATGTTATATTAAAGGACCTGGGCGACCGAGCTTCGCTAGGAGTGCCATTTTGTTATATTGTATTCTTTTATATTAAAAAAGAAAAGTAAAATCTTTGTGTCCGACCGGGATTCGAACATTTGACCGCTTGACCACGATGCTTATGCCCGTAGAATAATGCGAAGGGAAACCGCATGAAACTCGAAAACGCGCGTTTTCCCAGACATAATACTAATTTAAGTCGATTTTTCGCCCCCGAAAATCCCCACATACCAAATTTCAGCGAAATCGTTAGAGCCGTTTCCGAGATCGCCGGTATAAATAAATAAATAAATATACAAGAATTGCTCGATTAAATATATTAGATAGATAGATAGATTAGGTAGATAACTATCTGTCATAATACTTTCTTTTTTTTTATTTTGAAACTATCTGTCAGACAAGAATTCTTGATTTTAAATTTATAAAAGCCTTAATTATTTTGTGTTTGTAACACAAAATGCTCAATACATATTTCAATTATAACTAATAAATACATGTATAGATTAATAAAACAAGATGTGTTTTTTTTTTATTCTGTTGTCTTACAATAATAAATCTTTTACTTAGTAACTAAATTCACAGGTTCGATTCTGCATTGTATAATTTTTTTTCTTACCACTCTACCTTTTTGAACAATAGTCATTTTGTACTAACGACCTACATAAATCTCTTAAAGTAGATCCTAACAAAATAAAGGCCAAAACGACAAACCAACAAACATATCTTTATGTTTTACTATTATATAAAAGTCAAACTATCTATACATTTAATAAAATTCTAACTGAGTCGAATCTGTACCTTAAATATTTTTTTGAAAATCTTATTGAAATAGACTTTATTATCGATACAAAGATGGAATCAATAGCTTTTAGAATTTTTGTCTGTCTGTCTGTCTGTTATCGCATTACAGAAAAACCACTAGAGAGATTTTGATGAAATTTTGTATTATGATAACTGGATATCCGGGTCAACATATAGGATATTTTTTATCGCGGAAAATTATCTTATTCCCACGGGAGTACACGTTATGACACAACCCAAAAAATATTAATGATCAGAATTTCTTGAAACTTGGTATTAATGCTCTTCAATACAGTTAAATAAATACGTGTTTTAGCGTTTTTTGAAATTCATTCCATAAGGAGATAAAATAAGGGATGAAAATTTGTACGAAACCTACCTTTTTAAAGTTTTTTTCTTGTAGTCTTAGCGCGAGCGAAGCCGCGGGTTTTGCTAGTAATATATATAATTATAACTAATTTTTTTACACTCAAACTAATTTTGCTCTTTATTTCCTTAACGATATTTAATAGGTAATCTATATCTATACTAATATTATAAAGGGAAAAGATTTTTTGTTTGTTTGTTTAAAAGATAGTTTGATGCACAGGAAAGGATAGGATAGTTATGTCCCGGAAATTGTCCCTTAAGGGGGGTGAAAATAGGGATGAAAGTTTGTATGGGGAATCAAGCTAGAGACGAACGCGAGCGAAGCGAGGGTGAGTCGCTAGTATATTATAAAGACAAAAGATTATTATGTTTATTTGTTTGTACCGAATAAGCTCCAAAACTACTGAAGTGCTTTAGATAAAATTTGGTAAGAAGATAGTTTGAGTCCCGGAAAATATCTCTTAAGGGGGTGAAAATGGGGATGAAAACTTGTATGGGGAATCAAGCTATTAAATATAAATATTATAACAATTTTCCTCACGCCTGTACATCCATGACTACCCTAGATCACTATAATCATTGGCATGACATAATAATCCGTTGGTTAATAGAGCGTGTTAGGGAACCATTACGAGCGATGTCTGATTATTTTTAGTGCCCAAGCGTCACGGCCACCAAATTATTCGAATTTGTATACAATGACACACCCTTATATTTTTTAAATGGAGACAGATTAATAATTATCTCTATACATTATGACTTATTGTTTCTATTTTTATGTTAATTATAGGTTAAGTAGCTTTTGGAATTTAATTTTAGGCAAATATCGCTGAAATCAAAAAAAAATATTGTATACGGATATTATTGTAGTTTTATTTATTTATTCATGTACCAAAAAAAAATACATATTAAATAGTAGTAACCATGTGTACAAAGGATTACTTATCTCTTTAAGAGATCTCTACCAGAAACCCTCAAGCGTGAGAAAAGAAAAATAATAATAATAAGGTGCGGTGTAGGTACAAACATCAATTATATCTATATTATATAAACATACACATACATAAATACTCACATAGATACATACATACATACATATTACATACATACTTACTAGTAATACAGGCGTTTTTTTATTATTATAAGGAGATTTTTTTTGTTATTTATTGCATATTTTAAATATGTAGAAAAGTTCCAAAGAAATGTCCTTTATAAAATGAATAAAATGTCAAAAAAATTGCAGAATTTTGAAAAAAAAACTTTAAAAAATTCAGACAATAGTATAGTTTATATATAAGTAAAATATCTACAACAGTGAAGAGACTAACATATTTCCAAGTGGAATAGTTAAGCAACTCGATTGTACTTCGCCGCTATCCACGACACTACCATCTTGTACTATGTACTGCAGGACAAAATAATATAGCCATATATTACTGTTTTAATACTAGAAGTTCTAATATAAAGTTATTAAATAATCTGCTTATCAGATAAAAAGTAATACTTTCTTAGATTTACGCGAATATTTCACATTTTAAATAAAACTAACTTTACCTGCAATTTTTTTTCGTGGATTTTCCGACGGTTCGAATGCTTTACAGCAGCAGGAGAGAGTTTAAGTCTAGTCTCTTTAGTCGGGAACCAAAAATCAAAATAAATCCACGAAAAATTCCGAAAAGATAATTTTATCTATACATATAATAAAACTGTGGAGGTCGAATGTCTGTACATAGAAAAAAATGCTAAAAACCGAGTCAGAGGAATGTAAGAAGAGAAACAGAACAAATCCAGTTTTTTTCAATTATTTTTACTCTATCTGTTTGTCTATTTGTACGGGCTAATCTCTTAAACTGTCAGGCCGATTTAAATGGAATTTTGCATGGTGGGACCTTATATACTCAATCAACATTTTAGATACTTTTCATCCCGGAAAATTAAAGAATTCCCGTGGGATAGTTAAAAAACTATAGTAATTTATACAGCTTTGTGCACTAACACAAAAACTAATGATTGGATTTTAATAAAATCTTACAATAATATATTTCTTACATCATAATAATAAATAATAATATAATAAATAATAATATAATAAATAATGGTACGGAACCTTTCTTGCGCGAGTCCGACTCGCACTTGGCCGGTTTTTTTCTTCTAGCAAGAGAACAATGAGTGTTATAAAGCTAAACAGCTACTTATTAACCCAATTTATCCAGTAGTAAATAAATTACTTTTTAATTAGTAAAAGTACACTGACTTCAAAATACTTTTACATGAACTCCTCCGCCCTTAGAACGGCTTTTTTTTTAATTTCAACAAAAAAAGCAATTCCCAATTAGCAAAAATATCTAGTAATAAACACATACATAAATACATACAAGCAAATTGATTCCTTCTTTTTGAAGTCGCCCTAAAATATGTAAGGCGTATATGTAGTTACAATATCCTGACTGTAGTAAAACGTAAAAACATACATACTCATATTTTATGGCAATCTATTAAAACAGATTTATTTGTATACCAACGCTATAACTAAATGTTCTCGCGCACTTTGATCTTAAGCATTGATGATATCATCTTCGACTAATTAGGTTACAACTGTCTGTACTAAGGTCGCTTTACGATGCAATAATTTTATTTTATTATGACCAAGCCTGGTTATTTTTAGGTAAAACAAAGTGTTTCATATTTTTAAATGATAATACTAGCGACTCACCCTCGCTTCGCTCGGGTTCATCCCTAGATACCTTATTACGGTTAGGATGAAGTATATATGTATGTGTGTGTGTGTGTGTATGATGAGTTTTATATCCCTTACTTGATAAATGATTGATTCCCCATACCACCCCTCTTTTCACCCTCATAAGGATTGATTTCCAGGGTTAAAACTATCCTATATCCTTCCTAGGGTTTCAAACTATCTCCATACCAATTTCGTCTAAATCGGTTCAGCAGATTAAGTGTGAAAAGGAGACAGATAGACAGAGTTACTTTCGCATTTATAATATTAGTATGGATTGTATGAATGACCAATATTTTGATAATTTATGTTAGAAGTGAATGGGTAAATGTTATCTAGATCGCACACTTTCTAAAAAACTGTCGTAACACAAAAAAATGAGAACACAGATAAATACCTAGTCATATTACATTTTTTATTTTCTATCAATCAAAAAAACCGCCGTAATTGTAGTGCGAAAAAAAGCTACTAGATGGAGCTAGTGTCAGTTTTTTACAGAGTGAGAACGCATGCTCTCTCCTCAACAAAGGTGGCGTATCAGAGCTTGTGTCGAGTGAACGTGTGTCAGTGATTTTAAAAATTGTCATAAACTGTATTGTGACAGAATTTTAGGTAAGTTTCTTCGCATTACTTCGTCATTTAGGAGTAAATACTGTGATATTATAATATGATACTGTTTTTTCGATCCTTTTTAGAAATGATGTTTATTTTTTATTTTATGTCATATCATCAGCATTAAACATACAGACCACTTTTTATTTTAACGTCCACCAGGACCCTAACAATAGGTTATAATACTATTTCACTCAACATTGGTTTATATTTACGTCTTAACCTGGAAAGAAAACAATTGTAAAATGTGTTGTGGCACTTTCTCATATTATTTTTACCTAAAGACGATCCGAAGCCAGGTAGGAGCATCGAGGTGATCACGCCAGAACTTATCCAAAAAGTTGAAAAAATTGTACTCGACGATGCTCGACTAAAGAAGAAACAACTCGCCGAAATGGTTGGAGTATCCGATACAACCATTTTTAAAATCCTGCACGATGATCTTGGCATGACTAGGTCAGCGCAAGATGGGTGCCGAAAATGCTTACGCCGCCGCAAAAACAACAGCGCGTAGTATTCACGTGCATTTTTGAACCTCTGTAATGAAGACAAGGATGCTGTATTGAATCGAATTGTTACTGGAGACGAAACTTGGGTTCATCATTATGAACCTGAGTCGAAACAAGACTCCATGCAGTAGCGTAAAAAGGGCACAACACCTCCCAAGAAGTCTAAGGTGTCACTATCAGCTGGGAAACTCATGGCAACGGTATTTTGGGACTCGGAAGGAATATTATTGATCGATTATAAAAATAAAGGTGTTTCTATAACCGGAGAATACTACGCTTCAATATTAGAGCGACTTAAAGAAGCCATTAAAGAGAAAAGACGGGGAAAATTGACGAAAGGTGTGTTGCTTTTGCAAGACAACGCGCCCGTCCACAAAAGAGAAAACATTTTTTTATGAAATAAATTATAAGGGTATAAATAAATTAATTGAAAGATCTGAAAAATGTATCCGTCTTGCAGGTGAATATATTAAAAAGGAAAAATAATTTTGTTTTTTATTTCCACCCCTTATCCCCCATTCCGCGAACATAAAAACGCTCCCTCGTAAGTGTGTTGATTTAATAATGACTGTGATTCTAAGTGTATTTTTTAACTTTGCCCTAAACACTGATTATAATATTGTGAATGTTCCTAAAGTAGTTTTAAATTTTTTATTTAATAATAAGAAAGAAACGTAAATAAATATTTAGAGTGTTTATTTTGAGTATTTGATTTACAATGTGTTTAATTTCATAAGTTATATTATAATATAACGTAAAAAAGTGTCACATTTTGGGCACTTTTTCAGTTTTTTTTTAATAAAAAAATTCTATTCTTTACATAAATCTATTTTTACTCTAATGTAAATATTGATAAATCCTTTGTTAATTAAAATAGTAAAAAGTTAAAAATCTGTATCCTGAAAGTCACATTAACATAAGTTTATTTGAAAATAATTTAAATCGGCTTTTTCTCAAAACTTGTTTTTGGCGTGTTACGACAGTTTTTAGAGGATGTGCGATATATTAATACGTGAAGCAAAAATTTTTTTACCCCTTTTTACGAAAATTGCGCGGACGGAGGAGTATAAAATTTCCCACACTTATATTTTATATGGAGAAGGAGTGCAGAATGGTTATATATTTTTTTTAAATTATGCATAAAAAGTACATTAAATCAATAAAAAAAAATATTACACACACTACCATGTATTTGACACACACACGCATATATACTCCTTTGTTTATTGTTAAAGTCTGTGGTCAAATTGAGAATAGATTAATATTGTAATATACGCAAGACAATAAATATATAACTTAATGAGTTAAGGTTGATTTTTAACCACGCGGAGGTCACTAGTAGTTAGAAATTCACGTACGAAATACGTGAATTATGATGCGAACACAAAACTAATGTTTCTCTACGTCATTTTGTTTATTGATTGATGACTTCTAATATAATATCCTTCAGGCAAATTTTGGCCACACCGGCTAATCTCACTGAGATTAGCCAAATGAACAGGAGATATTATAGTACTCGAACCTAGGTCCTCCGGATTTCCATATATGCTAGCCACAGGGCAGTGTAAGTAAACATGAGACAGTTTAAGATTTTTAATGTACACCTTCATTTTTATACCCCATTTGTGATTTAAAGCTATTTCGTTTTGATTAACATAAAGATTTTTATTTATTTATTACTAGCGACTCAGCCTCGTTTTGCGTCGGGTTCGTCCCTAGACAAAAAGAAATCTATCCCACTGGAATTGTACGTTTTTCTGGGATTAAATTCCGGAATAATTACTGAAATTCAAATTCAAAACATTTTATTCAGCATTAAATTATTACAATTGTTTACAAACCTCATGAGTCTACTAACAATTCGAAAAGAATGAGCCTCAGAGCTGAGAAGAACTAGGGAAAGAAACTCAGCGGGACTAAAATTATTTCGTTACCTTTTTTATAATGTTAAATTATAATTTACAATATTTCTATAAAGTTGAAATAGCCTGGAGGCTATCACTTCATTCCCAAGGCGTGCTACCTTCTATAAAATCACATAAAATCATCACTTATGTGTTATTCCAGACTACAATCTATTTCTGTGCCATATTTCATTCAGATCCGTTCAGCCGTGAAAGAGTAACATACATCCATCTAACCTCACAAACGTTTATATTTATAATATGTATGGATTATATTTTAGCTTTTACAAAAAGTATATTAAGATCGATTTTATATTAATCCTGGTATTAAAAGGGCTTAAAATAATTGTCTGTGTGTATATTTTTCATGTCCCCAAGTGTAAGAAACGAAACTAGCGGGTAATATGTGAAGTTGGTAACTAAGGCTGTGAACAGTGGCCGGATGATCGCCCAACTCGATCAAAGGGAAGATTTCTATTATCTAGTTAGGCTATTCGGTGCGACTTAATACGTGGTGAAGTTATATTTATATGTTTAAATTGACATAACTTTTTTTATTATGAACCAACTGAAATAAAATAAATACTAAATGTTAAGTGAAGCTTACCACAATACAATAGTGAAAACCGCGCCCAAATTGGTTAAGCCGTTTATGAGATTAGCGTGCACAAGCGTGTTAAAAAATCTGAAAATCATTTGTTTTGGGTTCATAGTTTTTCTCAAATATGTTCCATTTACAGACACCGATCAGTTACAGTTTAACTATACTATAAACTCAATAGAAAGATATTGATTGATAAAAAAGTTTAAATGTCGATCTACGGGTTAAATACTAAGTTTTGTGGAAAGGTTTTAGAGTGACAGCGAAATACGATTTTCTTTACCAACTTTATTAATTAAAGAAAGCACTATATGCCATGTGGTTAGGGATGATAAGTAATTTTTACTGGGTCTGCAATCTGTACTTATACGTTTATGTACAGGTAAACATAACACTATATGGTTAATTTAAAAAATAACTTCACGCTGTTAAGAAGTTCTGCGTCTACTAAGTTTTTGTAAATAGTGCCAATAATTATTTATTATTTTTGACCGACTTCAATACAGACAAAATTTCTAAAAAAATAAAAGCCTCCTGACTCCATAATCAGATCAGCTCGATCCGAGCTCACATCCGAGGTAGTGTTTTCTGCTCCCGTAGAGTGTAAACGACCACACAAATTTTATATAAAACTAGCGACTCATCGTTGTTTCGCTCGGGTTCGTCCCTAGCTTGCTTCCCAATAAAAAATTTCATCCTCATTTTCACCCTCTTAAGGGATGATTTCCGGGATAAAAACTATTCTATATTCTTTCCAGGGTCTCAAACTATCTTCTTATCAAATTTCATCTTAATCACTTCAGTAGTTTCGGAGCCTATTCGATGCAAGCAAACAAACAAACAATCAACTAGGAGCGACTCACCCTCGCTTCGCTCGGATTCGTCTCTAGCTTGCTTCCTAATAAATATTTTATTTATTTATTTTTGATATTTGATTGTAAAATACATACTATAACAAGTATTTATATGAATAATTACAGTGAATACACAGTAATCAGGCCACGTTAAACCAGGCCGATCGCAGCGAGAATTAGGCCGGCTAGACGCACATTTGAGTTGTTACGCCATGATAATATTATATGGACATGTTAAAATTATTTTTGCCTTATATGGCATTGTTATATTTTATTTTAAAAAAAAACTAGCAGAACCCGCGGCTACGCCCGCGTTCAATCTACAAAAAAATCTATTTGACTTTATGTTATACAGTAGTACACCCTCGCTTTACTCGGATTCGTCGCTATGTATTTATATAATATATATTGGTACATACAAAAATACTAAAATCGCGATTAAAAAATGGGAGGTGTGGGACCTGTTCTCATACCTACCAAATATATAAAAAAAAACATTAAAATTGGTCGAGCCGTTTCGGAGGAGTGCGACCACAAACACCACGACACGAGATATTTATGTATTAGATGAGGAAGTTAGAAGAAGAGAGAGAATGAATGAAAATATCTGTGTGCTGGTTGGTAGTAGCAAATTGAGGTTTACAGTATGGAATTAAACTCCATAATATTATCTCATACTACCCAAAGTACCTTATAATTTTTTTGAAATCAATCAAAAAGAATTTTTCATTTTAACAACAATATTTAGTGTCTATTTATACATATATACTAATATTGTGTATGTATGTATTCAGCCCTTTTTAACGTCCCACTGCTGGGCATGGGCCTCCCTTCAAGACGAGAGGAATCAGGCCATAGTCCACCACGCTGGCCAAGTGCGGATTGACGGACTTCACATGTCTTTCGAAAACTTGCTAGGTTCTCTCAGACATGCAGGTTTCCTCACGATGTTTTCCTTCACCGTAAGGCAAGTGGTAATCAAGTTAGAAAATGAGATGCACATGAAAATATCAGAGGTGCGAGACCCGGAATTTGAACCCGCTTCACTCAGTTTCCCAAGCGAACGCGTTACCACTGCGCTACCACTGTTACCACTGCGCTACCACTGCCGAATATACTAATATTATAAAGAGGAAAAATTTGTTTGTTATTATATTATAAATAGTCATATCCATGCGTTTCTTTACCCAGCGAGCATCCGATCGCCATATTGAACGATTAAGCAAATTTACATGTCATTGCGCATTAAACGAATTTATTCGAGTCGCCTGCAGACTTGTTGATAAAGCTTTAATGAGGATATAAAAACTACTATATAGTACTAGAGAAATTGATCCACCACAAATATTTTGTTTGGAATTTTGTTTTACATGTTTAATTATGACCTATCTAGCCCCACCCCCTAGTTTCGCTTTAGGTTCGTCCCTAGTGAAAAACAAAAAGAAATCTATCTTACGAAACCGTACAATTTTCCGGGATAATAAGTATCTCGTGTGCTATTCCAGACTATAATCTATCTCAGTACCAAATTTCATCCAGATCCGTTCAGCCGTTCTGACGTGATTGTGTAACAAACATCCATTCAAACTTTCGCATTTCAGGTTCATTCCTAGACAAAAACAAATCAATCCCACGAGAACCGTACATTTTCCCGGGATAATAAGTATCCTATGCGTTATTTCAGACTATAACCTATCTCTGTGCCAAACATCCAGATTTGTTCAGCCGTTCTGACGTGAAAGAGTAACAAACATACATACATCTATACATCCAGACATTCATCCATCCTCACAAACAAACATTTATAATATTAGTATTGATTAACGGGATTCTATGATTATAATTCATTTTGTTATTTCAAAACATATACACTTTTAAAGAGATAAGTTATCCTTTGTCCACATACTTTTCTTTTATTTTGTAAAAGATAGTATATTTTATAGTACATAAATATATAAATAAAATAAATGAATATAAAAGTTTGTGTGTAAGTTTGTTTGTTACTCGTTAATGCTAAAGCTGGACGGGTTTTGATGAAATTCAAAAGACAAATAGACTGAACTCAGTCTTAGGTTACTATTAGGAATGCACCAAGTAAAACGACGGCAAGTCATTAGTAAAGATATAAAAAAACTACTACAAAAATTGCCTTACAACAAGTTTTGTTTGGACTTTTACTTAAGGTACGTACTTAATGATGCATCTCTCTTCAACGATTTTAATTAACGTTGCTGTTATTATAATATTGTATTACAAATTGAGTTAGAATATGATTTTTACCATAAAAAGAGATTGTAGTGACTTAGTAAGTATTTCTATCTATAAGTATTTATTAATGTATTCCACTTTCAATAAATTTTATAATAATTTTTAATAAAAGTAACTTTTTGAATTTTTGGTCTCAAACATTTTGAATGTTTTACTTCACGCATGGTCACGAGAGAGACTTTATTCAAATTGTCAAGTATTAAATCTTTTTTAGGAATCCTTACCGGAAGTGTGCCAATAGAACCCTATTACTAAACCTCCGCTACCCGCCCGTCTGTCCGTGTGTCAGGGGGCTGTATCTCATGAACCGTAATAGGCAGAGTTGAAATTTTAACAGAGTATGTATTTCTATTGCCGCTATAACAACAAATAATAAAATTAATAAAAGTAAAAATACAAGAAACATTTTTTAATTATCGAATTTTCGATTATCGAAGTTAATATACATACATAGAATAAAAATGGTATTAATAAAAAGTACATGTACGATGCTACGGAACCTTTCGTGTACGAATTCGACTCACACTTGGCCGATTTTTATTTTTGTATTGAGTTTTACCGCAGACTTTTATCCGTGACTTTTTTTATAAGCTTCCTTTTTTTTTTTGTTTTTTTTTTTTTTTGTTTAAACAAAAATTAAAGTTATAATCTCAATTCACGTTCAAATATGTGAAATAATGAGTTTATAGAATTCTGGTTCGTTGAACGCTCATGGCTACTATTTAGATCTTCTTTATGTAGAATGTAGGATGCCACCGGGGTCTTTTCGTCTTTCTGTACTGTAAGTCTTCTTGATAAGGGATGGTGGAACGTTTGGCATAGGATGTCAGCATTCGGATTGCCTCTTCGCCTGTCTGCGTGATTGCAATCTAAAAAGAGTTAAATCTTAAAAACCAATAACTTTATCCATAACTTTATTTAAATACTAGCGATTCACCCTCGCTCCGCTCGAGTTCGTCATATAAAATTCTAACGGAATCGAATCTGTACATTTAACTTTTTTTGGAAAATCTTATTGAAATAATCATTATTATCGATACGGAAGCCGAATCTATGGTTTTTTAGGATTTGTCGCTGTCTATCTGTCTGGGAACGCATCACTAGAAAACTACTGGACAGATTTGGAATTAATTTGGTATGTTGATTTGGTTATCCGGGTACGTGTAGGATACTTTTTACTGCGCGAAAATATCTCATCTCTGAAAAATCTATACAAAATGTTAAAATGTAACGTAATGCTAGTCTATACCTACATTATAAAAAGGAAAGATTTGATTTTTTGTTTGTTTGTTTGTACAGAATAGGCTCCGAAACTAAGGATCGATTTAGATTAAATTTGGTAAGAAGATAGCTTAAGACCCTGGGAAATAACATATAATAGTTTTTATCCCAGAAATCATCCCTTGGGTGAAAATGGGGATGAAATTTTGTATGGGGAATCAACCTAGGGTCAAACCCGAACAAAGCGGGGGTGAATCACTAGTATCTTATAATATTTAAAAGGAAAAACCGTCATTTTAAGCCAAATTTTACATATTCCATTATTTATTATATGTATAAAAAATAAGGGCCTGTAAAAGCAAGCCATATAATCGTTAGAAGCGCGATGACGCGAAAATATAAATTATCTCAATTTTCACATCTTTACAAAACACCATTTGTTCGTTTATCTTTGTCATAGAATAGGAACTTTATAGAGATAGCATACAAAATAATAGTGTGCAAGCGAGAAGTGTAACGGAGTTATGTACATGAAAAAAATATATAGTGAAAACCTTTTTAACGTCCCACAGGTACGGGCCTCTCTTCAATACAAGGGGATTAGACCATAGTCCACCACGCTGGGCAAGTGCGGGTTGGCAGACTTCACATATCTTTCGAAAACTTACTAGGATCTCTCAGACATGCAGGTTACCTCACAATGTTTTCCTTTACTGTAAAGCAAGTATCATGTTGGAAATGATTCGCACAGCGAACATAGAATAAAAAGAACGTATGTACATAAGTACATATGTATATATATACAATAACACATAGTTAAAAAGAGACAAGACATATTACCAATCCCACCGGATATTCGAGAAACTATTTAGCTCATATTACACTTTCAATTTACCACTTCTATTATATTCTTTGCCGTAATATACAAGATTACCCAGTCCCCCAAATGTCGTCCGCGATTTCAAAGGAGTCAGATATATCGGCGTCGTAAACTAATGAATGGCTTCCTCGCAACGCAATAACTTGAGTATACCTATTTGTAAGGCGGCTTGAATGTTTCGCGTTGTTAATAAAAGACGGGAGTTTCATATAAACATAGAAATTTAAATTAGAAGTAGGTTTTTATCAGACTGTGAATAATGTATGTATGTCCGACTCTACGTTTACTCGCAAATACATCTGTTAGATTCATATTGATAAGTGATCGTGTTGCAGGGTGTATTAATATTAAAAAACAAGCTAAATGGCAGACGACAATTTGTGAGTCTTGTATATTTCAGTAATGCATTCACACACATATATATATATATATATATATATATATATATATATATATATATATATATATATATATATATATATATATATATATATATGTTTAATTTGGGTTACCAAATGTTCTAACTGATCAGAACAAAAAAGGTGTAAATAATATGTATGTATGAATTCAGTCCTTTTTAACGTCCCACTGCTGGACACGGGCCTCCTTCAATACGAGGGGGATCATGCTATAGTCCACCATGCTGACCAAGTGCGGGTTGGCGGACTGCACGTGACTATCAAAAACTTGATAGGATATATCAGACATGCAGGTTTCCTCATGATATTTTCCTTTACCATAAGACCTACCTACTAAGGTAAATAATATTTAAATTTATAATTATATGTATATTATTATTTCTTAAACTTATATATATATATATAATTCGTAAGCACATATAAATAACAATTTTTTAACTAAACACGTACCTACACCGACTTTAAAATCACTTTCAAAGTAATTATTCCACCTTTAGGGGTGACATTTTTTCACCCTAACCTTTTGAAGGTTAGGTTTAAAAAAAGAATCACATAAATCAGTACACGATTGACGAATATATCACGTAACATACGAATAGAGAAAAACAGAATCGGGCAAATCTCGCACACAGTTTTTACATACGTAATTTGCTACGTTAAATGTAAAATAAAATAACCCATCTACGATATTCTTATTAACGACTGTAAAATGATCAAAATGTTATGTACATAAAATTATTTCTATAAAACAAACATAATTTTGCAGTCGAACGCGTGGTTTGACAATATCCTATACTAGCAACTCAGCCTCGCTTCGCTCGGGACCTTTTATATATATAGATTACAAATGTGAAAGTTTCGATGTTTGGATGTTTGAATGTATGTTTGTTAGTCAATCATGCCAGAACAGCTGAACGGATGTGGAAGATTGATTACAGCCTGTAATGCTTATCCCGGAAAAACGTATGGTTCTCGTGGGATAGATTTTTTTGTTTTTTTTATAGGCGAACCCGAACGTAGCGAAAGCGAGCCGCTAGTCCATAATAAATTTCAGCAATAAAGCTCCAATATTACTCTGATAAAATGTCTGTCATTCGAACAGACAAACATGATATAATTTAAAGAATTCCGTTTTAGCCCTTAGGTTACGGAATGTCTTCTTCATTCTACGTGACATTGGCGAAGTAATCTGTACTCAACTGACACGCTTTGAAGCCATTAACAGGGAAACTGAACGAAATCATAGCCTACGAAACTCTGAGAGCCGTCTGCAAAATAAATGTAAAATCTAAAAGGACAGTTCACTTCTACTCTCATTATTCTAGAACATACTCGTTATTAATTATCAGAATTTTGACTTTTCACCTAAAAAAAAAAAACAATAATTCAACCCCAATTATATTAGTAAAAATTTTAACGATATAAGAAATCACTATCTGGCAATTAGCCTCATTTGCGATACAACGAGGCTTTGGCATAGCAATTACATGGTTCGATCGATTTACGACGGCCAGTGGACGTAAATCAACGTTTAGTGCATCGTTGACGGATTTAGTAGGACCGTTAATGAGAGCCCAATACTTCGGATGGTGACGACAGCTCGTGTGTAGTTTTAATTTGTGTAACCGCAAGCGGCGTTTCACTTATCTAAATTCTAAATAATTTGACGGCACGTTTTACTCAGTTTGTAGTGACCCTACTTGCTGTGCCAGCGGTCACGGGTTCGAGTCACGCTGGGGGCATTCATTAGTGTGATGAGCACAAATGTTTATACTCCAATCATGGATGTTTATATTTATAATATGTACATATTTAAAGTTATATATGTGTAGTATATCAGCTATCTGGTATCCATAACACAGGCCTCGTAGCTTACCATGGAACTAGATGGTGCTGTGTGTTGTCCCAACTATACCAAATAAATATTATTTATTTTAAATGATATACAATCATAACTACTAAGTTATAGTATAGATATACGTAGTTTTAAGTTATAAAAATAATGTTTTTGATATGTAAAGGACTTGTCATGAATCCCAAAAGCAATCAAATGAGCCAAAGCTCGAAACCTTCTTTCATATAACCTTACAAAACACAATGTCAAAGCCATTGAAAAGTTTGAGCTACGCCTGGTGTATATTATCAGTATATATTATTATCAGCTTGATATTATCAAATTACTGTATTATCCACCAGATATTGTATACTCTTATATTTTCAAATTGATAATTTAAATTCAATTAATAAAATCTTCCTCCATTTCTACCTACTTGTAGGCTAAACAGCTACAGAATACTTTCTTAGATTTACGCGAATATTTGACATTTCAAAATAAAACTATCTTTTCGGATTATTTCGCGAATTTATTATGATTTTTGGTTCCCGACGTTTCGATTGCTTTACAGCAATCATGGTCACGGGAGAGACTAAGGTGTTAGATGTCTCAATGGCATTATACAGTTGTTACAGACAGCCTACCTACTATTTTACAAAAATGATTTTAAAAATTAAAAAATGGCATCAAAGTACCTTACAATATAATTTTATATTATAATTTTTTTTTTTTTAATTTTTTTTTTAATTTTTTTTTAAATGTTTAGAATTAAAATCAACTAATATTGTAAGGTACTTTGATGCCATTTTATATATATTATATATATATATATATATATATATATATATATATATATATATATATATATATATATATATTAATTTCTTTATAACAACCAAATACAGTTACAGTATACAAGTCATTTTCTACAATCGATACCGCTACGAAATATCGATATACCTATTTAAAAATATATGACGATGATATATGATACAACCCTAAATACGTCTCATTTTCTTTCTTGAGTTTTCTATTCGTTATTGTAGAATGTCTTATCTAAACCTAATCTAAGCCTAACATAAGATATGAATACTGCGATACAATTACAATGTAACAGTACTTACATAGTAATTTATATTAATTTGCATTAATTTATATTTGATAGAATAATTACATTCTTACCATATAATTTAGGGAACGCTAATGAAAATAATCACTTTATTAAGATGTTGACTTCTAACGAGATTTTAATGGTTCCTCCGAAAGCGTTTAATATTGTTTTAATTGGGGGATTTTGTTTTTGCTAAAGTATTTTTTAAGCTACATCGTGGATTTTTGCAATTACGCCAAATTGGCAGCGTTTTATGACATACTGGGATTGTCACTATACTTTACTCGGAAACTTTGCTGATGAATTTGTTTCTTGATTACTTTTTATCCGTTTGAGCAAGTTTATCTCTGGAGCTACTTGTACGTTTTGATAAATTATTTAAAGTACATTAATTCAGAAAAATTATATTATGTATGTATAGGGAAATATAAAGCATCACGCTATAACTCTTAGAAAGTAATTATACATAGTAATTACTTTATTCACTGTAACCTATTTTTTCCCTTTAAAAGCTATTGAATAGTTGATTTCAAAGCAAAAAAAATTTCTACGAAATAAGACTAAATACATACATACATAAGTCGTTTCTAGTAATTAATGGAATTTTCTTATATATTTTAGCAAATCTGTGTCTATGTAAAATTAAAAATTGTATATAGATAGCATATGCAAAGACCAAGCTGTAATCTCCGGAATGGTCCATGTTTTTGAATACAAAATATAGTACAATCATCATTTAGGTCTTAACTTTGAGGCAACCTTACCTAAACTGTCTAAAAAATCCATAGCTAAGCGATTTTCCATGGCATATTATATCCTGTATGAAAATCCAATCGGCAATAATCTGATTTAAAGTAACTAAAATCTAATTTCGCCTAAATTTTAATTAAATGCTACGTAATTTGAAACAAGCGTACCTTTGTTCTCTTTTGATAAATATTTATAAACTCTCAACAGTCCTTCATGCTTCGGAAAACACTTGTATACAATTATAATTTGGCATCCCAAAATATCTGTCAATCTATTTGACACAATCTTGAAAACTGTTGTTAACCAACGTTACATAAAAGGGGTGGAGTAATTAGTTACTATTTATTCAAATGTTAAGCAAAAAATTCATATATTACCATAAGGACTGGTGATTAGTAATTATTATACGAGTAAACTCTACAAGCAACTTACCCTCGCTTTGCTCGTTTTAATTTTTTTGAGAGGGGCCCTAATTCTTTTCCTAAAATAAAAGTAACCTAAGTTACTCCTTATAACGTCACCTATCTGCCAGTAAAAGTCCCGTCAAAATCAGTCCAGCCGTTTCGAAGATTAAACGGAACAAACAGACAGACAAACAAAAATTAAAAAAAATATGTTTTTCTTATTAGTATCTACCGTGTAAAATTTTATATGGATTTAGTAAAAAACTGTTATTTAGACATTACAAACAGACACTTCAATTTTATTTATCTATATAGATTATATGACAATTTGATCTAGTATCTGATTCACTGTATATTATTATATACTAGGATTCGCTTAGTAGTCGAAATGCGATCGTAATTGTTTTTGAAAATTTAAGGAAAACCCTTATGAATTTTTATTTTTCACGTCAGTAGATCTAAGATATACACTTTTATACGTACTTCTATACATATAATAAAATTCTGAGTCAAATCTGTACATTAAATATTTAATTCGGAAAACTTTATAAAGATAGTCATTATTATCGATACAGAAACCGAATCTATTAGTTTTTAGATTTTTTGTCTGTCTGTCTGTCTGTCTAGGAACGTATCACGAGAAATAACTGGACAGATTTTGATATAATTTGGTATGATGATAGCTGGTTATCCGGGTCAACATATAGGATACTTTTTATTTCGAGAAAATATCTCATCTCTGAGAAATCTATACTAAACACTAATAATATAAAACAGTACAGGGTTATTATAATGAAACTGCTTTGTCTTTACCTACCTATCTATAAAAAAACTGTTTCCATTTTTTTTTTTATTGATACAGAATTTTTTATATGAACAGTAATGCTCGTTAATATCTACTAAACAAAAAAAAAAGAAAGAAACTCAGTTGACAGAGGCAAAAAACGTACAGAATAGTTTTCATAGACGTTATAATTAAGAATACATTTGAATTTTTGTTACAAAATTTAAGGAATAACAGTTAACATATAATAGCAGATATTTAAAAAACAATTTAGTTTTAAACTTACTAATTAATGGCGTTATTACAGAATGTTGAAGGAATACACTTTTTGAGGGGGAAAAATAAAAAATATATTATATTCATCAAAAGTCCATATGTGTTTAATTTAACATATATACATGTATGTCAACATAAACTGTTTTCCTCGCTTTGCCACAGCTTGGCCACACCCTACCAATTACCATTACGCGATCGCACCGACGTGGAAGAAACTCAAATTATTGTTATGTATGGAGCACACTGGGGACTAAAGCTTAAAATTTTAAATACTAACGAATTACCTTTAATTTGTTCAGGTGTGTCCCTAGGTGCCTAACAGTAACTTATATATTACTCCAGGTCATCGTTTCTCAACCATTTTTATGTCGCGACCCACGAAAAAGCCAAAAAGTTAAGTAAAAAGTCTTGCGACCCCGTCACTGTATTACATCTTAATATTTAGTTTTATAACACTACACTAAAATTCATACCTTTAATAAACGAATCTTTTGTACCTGTATGTAGTTTGTATTTATTATTTTTCAACAGACTGCGACCCCCTTTAAAAGCAAACTCGACCCCCCAAGAATCGCGACCTCCCGCTTGAGAAACGATGCTCCAGGTTATAGCCTATCCACTTGGTCTCATTAGCGTTCGGAAAGGTCCACTTTGATGGGCGGTGTACCATGCAGGTTGCTCCTGGTATTTCTCTGACGGCAGACATATACAAATTTTCACATTTATAGTAGTAGCGTGATTATAAAACGTCTGTTACATTTCCTTTTTAATTAATTAAAGTTTTACTTTCTTAGATTTACGCGAATATTAGACATTTAAATAAAACTATCTTTTCGGATTTTTTCGCGGATTTATTTTGATTTTTGTTTCCCGACGTTTCGATTGCTTTACAGCAATCATGGTCACGGGAGAGACTCACGTCGGGAAACAAAAATCAAAATAAATCCGCGAAAAAATCCGAAAAGATAGTTTTATAAGTTTGTTTCTGGCATGAAATTTTTTTATTGGTAGTATTATTATTTAAAATTTAGGTTTTTGGTTTCAGTTTGAGCTAAGCCTAATGTTTTTTAAGCTTACAAAGTTTTATGGTGGTAACAGTAAAACTTGTCAATAGCTGCTAAACAATAAAAAAATTCTTTATACAAGGAGATGATTTTTGGGATGAAAAATATCCTATGTGCTTTCTAGGGTCTCAAACTATCTCCATACTAAATTTCATCTAAATCAGTTTAGCAAATTTTTGAGTTTATAGATATCGATATACAAACAAACTTACAAACTTTACCTCTTTACATTATTATACTAGCGACTCACCCTTCTTCGCTCGGGTTCGTCCCTGGGTTGATTTCACATACAAACTTTCATCCCCATTTTCACCTCCCTAAGGGATTATTTCCGGGATAAAAAGCTTCCTATGTCCTTCCTAGGATCCTGAACTATCTTCGTACCAAATTTCATCTAAATCGATTTAGTAGATCCAGAAATTACCCCCTACAACCTCACAAACTCACAAACTTTGCCTCTTTATAGTATTAGTATAGATTACCTCTTTATAATATTTATTTAGTGTAGATTACCATTGAATTATGTTACGTGTATTCCCCGCCTTACAAACCCTCATACCGCTCGCAACGTTAGTTATTTTGCGTGAGGGCACACGATATTTTTATTCATGGTGTTTAATAACAGAGAAGTGAACTGACACTGGATCGATTGTGGCATCAGTGCTTTTATGTTTATCAATATATTACATGATAGAAGAACGTATCTGGCTGGCTGGTCGGAAGTCACGGGTTGAATCCAGTGTAAGGTAAGCCATATGCTTACCTTACACTGTGCGTGTACGTTCATATATACTTATAATAAATACTTGTTTATTACACACACATGGTTGACTTTAGTCAATGTGTTAGATATATCATATATGTATGTATGTATGCAGATGAGTGTGTGCGTGTGGTTTGTTACTCCTACGTGAAATGTTGTTGAAATGGCTAGATATTTTTTACACACATAGGTACTGCCATAAACCAAAATAAAATTTATCAGAGGTAGCGCTACACATATATGTATGTATGTAGTATTCAGCCCTTTTTAACGTCCCATTGATGGGCACGGACCTCCCTCAATACGAGGGGAATCAGGCCATAGTCCACCACGCTGGCCAAGTGCGGATTGGCGGACTTCACATGTCTTTCAAAAACTTGCTAGGTTTTCTCAGACATGCAGGTTTCCTCACGATGTTTTCCTTCACCGTAAGGCAAGTGGTAATCGTGTTAGAAATGATTCGCACATGAAAATATCAGAGGTGCGAGACCCGGGATTTGAACCCGCTTCACTCGGTTTTCCAAGCGATAACCACTGCCGTTCACATATATATATATATATATATATATATATATATATATATATATATATATATATATATATATATATATATATATATTGCAGTTCATTACTCTCACTAAAACTCATAAAACTCAAAAACGGCTGGACCTATTAAAATAATATAAACAGCTGGAAAATCGAAAAGTTCAGAACTGTTTATTTTGTATATAACTGTTTATATGTATAATAATATAATATAGTCTATCTATTCCATACTAATAGTTAAAAGGGTGAGTCGCTAATCTATACATATAATAAAACTGTAGAGGTCGAACGTCTGTACATAGAAAAAAATATGCTAAAAACCGAGTCAGGGGGATGTAAGAAGAGAAATAGAACAAATCCAGATTTTTTCAATTTTTTTGTTTCTCTGTCTGTCTGATTGTTCGGGCTAGTATCCAAAACGTTGGACCGATTTAAATGAAATTTTGAATAGTGATACCTTATATCCCCGGTCAACATCTTAGATACTTTTTATCTCGGAAAATTAAAGAGTTCCCGTGGGATAGATTTGTTTTTATTTGTCTAGAGGCGAACCCGAGCAAAGCGAGTGAGCCGCTATCTATATAAAACCAATATTAGTAATATTATTTAAAAAATATAATTTTGTTTTATTATTATCTATTATGTTCCAACTATACATGTAATTTTTAAATTCATGAAGCAAATACCAAAATAAAAAATATGTCACTCTCCCTCCATTAAACTACTTCTGTACAAATAAATCATTTCGTTTGGTTTAAAAAAGGAGAAACCCACAACACGCTTTCGCATTTATAATATTACCGAGGGTGTTCAGGGAGGATAGATTTAAATGAATGTAACGCCGTAATAAATCATTGTAAGGGGTTTGATTCTTGTGCCATTACATTTTTTTAATCATAATATGTTATGCGCGTATGTATCTCAGTATACTCAAGGCAAATCGACTATTTGAAATATAATATTGCTGTATGGTGGAAAACAAAGAACTGGAGGAAAAGTGCTTTTAAAAAAATATTTTATAACTATTGGGTTAATTCACTGGTTAGTTCACTTGTGGTTGTAAGAGTTTTTTTACATAGATATAATCTTTATTTTTGGGTTGCTGCGTAAAAGACGGATAAATAAATACACACTCTTACAATATTAATAATAGTAATTAAAAATATACTTTATATCATATATACAATAAATACATATATACATATAAGAAAACATAACCCTCCTTCTGGCCCAGTCGAGTAAATAGTACCTAATAAAGCGAAACATTTACATGAAATATTCTCAAAAATTGTTTTAAGAATATTTCATGTAAAGATTGTTATGTAATGTGTACATAATATAGAATCCAAAACAATAATTCTTCAAATTTTTATTTCTTTGTCTGTATGTCTGTTACCTTTTTACATAAAAAACTACTGAACGGATTTGTATAATGACTTTATTCTTCTACTTAGTTCAACATTTAGAATACCATTTTACTACAGGAAAATCACTCATGCCGGAAAACACACTGATTCGACCGTGTTTGGTCCTTCATACAAAAATTTCAAAGATTTATTACTAAGAAAAACCATTAGTTCACCTAACAGGTAGTCGGTGAAAACAAAAACGATATTATTTCATCGAAAAATTCTCAAAATATGTTAAAAACTTCATCAAAAAAAGTTAGTTTTCCAATCAATACGAAAAAATATAAAAAATCAATCCTTTTAAAAATACAAACGAACGCGTATATGAATATGTATGTATGTATATAAAGCGTAGTTCACACTCGCGCAGGCCGACGTTCGCAAGCCGTGTTTAATCGTATTATAAAAGTAATACAATTAACCTTTCCGTTCGCACCGCGACCTGTGTACGGATTCAGTTTATGTAAGATCCGGGTTTTTTTGTGATTTAATACATAATCGCTGACTTTGTACAGTAAATTGGACATTACGTGTTCGATTCTCATTTCGGCATCAATACATAGTATACATAAAACAAAGTCTCTGTCTGCGTCTGTCTGTTTCTCCCCTTACTTACTTCAGCGGATTTTGATACAGTTTTCACTAATAGAAAAAGCGATAGATGAGTAAGGGATGTGTACGTAATTTGTAAAAAATAGCTGAGCCAAAACGATGTTTTGTCAAAAAATCTGTTTTCGTACGATTAAGTACATGACTGGCTAACGCTGGCTGGCTAAATCAAGAGTTAGAGTTACAACAAATAATTAACTAGAATATTTTAGGTCTTAAAAATACCTATCAAAAAGTATGCGATAGCTTGTGTCTATATATTAATGCCCACAATAAACTATTTTCATTTTGTTTCGCTTCTTAGACGTCTAACAACAGCCTGTTTTACTCCAGGTCATAGATTATCTGTGTACCTAATTTTGTCTAAATCCGTACAACAGTATTAACGTGAAAGAACAACAGACATACATATTTTCGCAATTACAATTAATAATAATAGTTTTCCGAAAAATATAAACGTATGTTTATATTACACTGCAAATCTCCGAAAATTATTCGCTGGTAACTATGTAATTTAGAATTTTGGCACGTATATGTTTTTATGGAGGTCTTTATGATATCCATATTATGTGTAACTCTTCACTAGATGGTGCAGCATCAACTTGTCGTCGAGCCGTTCGCCATGAAAATTGGCACCCGTACACATATAGAGTACGGGAAACTATCGCGTTTCATTTACTCGAGCGAAACCGCGGGCAAATGCTATAGAATATATGATTGTACTAACTCAATTCCTTGTTTTAATTATTTTACTATATGGTTATTTTTTTTTAGAATTTTATTATAATAAGAAGAAAAAATAATTAATTGAAAAGAACCTATACTGCTTAAAAAAAACGAAAGTATATAGTTATTATTTTTATTATTCATATCACATTATTATTTTTAACTTTGATATTTATTCTGGCGGACTATTCTTATAATTTTTAACTTTAGTCAGAGACAACTTAAGTACCTACCTCTTTTTTAAAGTCAATCAAACAAAAATTTACTGTGACGTGAACAAATCAATCATAATGTATCTCGTTTTCCACCAATACAATGCTAAATGATTAATAATAATAGTAATTAAAAAAGATATAGCATATTATGTATGGCTCATACAAATTCCTTCACACGTAAATCGAACCCAGTACATAGTAAGTCATGATTTTGCAATATACCACTGCGCCACATAATCTTAGCTATCAGTAAACTCTAACGCAGGATTACCCGAGGCAGGATTAAACCAAATAAATGGTTGTAGAAAAACTAAATCCATCCGCGCTCTGTTACAGTAATAACTCATGAACTAGTCACATATAAAAACGCCTATCTCTATGTAGATAAATGGCGTTCGAACCCGCTACTATGATGGTAGTTGCTGTTTTATGAGACTTTTGTATTGCATATCTTACATTGCTTGTTTTGACCATATTACTAGCGGAAGCCGCGGCTTCGCTCGCGTTAAATCTACAAAAAAACTCTTTGGCTTTATGCAATTAATTAATGACAATGTATGGAAGTCTACCCGATTTCTTGAAATTTATGATTAGTGCTCCGCTTTCTTGGGTAGTAGCAAGATGATATATAGACTATAGCCTTCCTCAATAAACGGTCTATCTAAGGCAAAAAGAATTTTTCAAATCGGAACAGTAGTTCCTGAGATTAGAGCGTTCAAACCAACAAACAAACAAACTCTGCCTCTTTATAATATTACTAGCGACTCACCCTCGCTTCGCTTCAGGTTTGTCCTTAGACAAAACAAGTCTGTCCCACGTGAACCGTACATTTTTCCAGGATGATATATAGCCTATAGCCTTTCTCAGTTAACGGGCTACTCAATGCAAATAATTTTTACAAATCGGATTTTTTTTTCAACCAAACAAACAAACAAACAAACTCTTCAGCTTTATAATATTAAGTATAGATTAGTATATTAGTATAGACTAGCAACGTACCGTTTGTATTTATTTATGTATAATACATCCAACGCCATCTTGTAGCCAATTTTACCACTAACAATAGCCTATGTATACTATACTCCGTGTCAGTCTATTTGTGTACAATATTTCATCTAAATCGTTTAAAAACTCTCAATTATCAAAATGTGATATGCGTCGATAAGACAAAAGTTTCATCATAAATTGTATAATCCTGATAGATTTCGCCATATATAATTTGAATTCTTTTTAATTTAGTCTGTCAGTAAGAATTTAGCAAACTATACGTACCTTTACGTTTAATATTTTAAATGTTTTGCAAGGAAATAGTATTTAGAAAATTTTATTTTCTAGAACTTCTTTAAAAGACAGAGAAATTTAACCAAAAGTATTATTTTTAATTTTGCATAGAAATAACTAGCAATGTATATCAAAATGCGTCGAACTATTAGTACCGTAGCGTGAATGGGGATGGGCTATCACGTCAAATGATGGGATGAATTGAAAGTCGCATTTTTCATACAACGCCCCTCTCAGTCTAGTTTAACCGTACAAAAAACTAAAATGAGAAATTTTTGATGAAGTGTTCATACTGTCGCGAATGTTTTGAATTATTTAACATTTAACTGTAACAGAATATTTATTTACCAGTTCGAAGAAATGAATACTTGATGTATCAAAAAGAAAAGGTCTTCAGTCTTTTTTGCATCAGTCTTTTGGATCGAAGCGTCCATCTGATATATTTATGTATGAAGTTTTTACACGAAAGAATAAGCACCAAACAATAAGTAGTTTTTTTTAGAATTATTACAGTTCTATAGGGAACGGTAAGAAGACGTTGTTCTGTCACAGTGCTGGAAGGCTAAAAATCTAGGAATTTTTTTCGAAGAAAAATGGAAAAAAGAAGAATATTAAAAACATGGATTTCAAAAACAGCGCTACCTACCGGGTCCAAAATAGCTAAGAATCAATTGACCATTGAGTACACAAAAATAGGTCAAGCCGTTAAAGAAAAGAATTACGAACATACGAAGAATTAAAATATAACACTTAGAGATAAAACAATTCTCTATCAGTCCAGGAAGTTCAGAATCAGGTCAATAGTTCCGGAATTTTACCTCTTCTAAGAAAATAATAACGTTTACATACTTATGATGTTGGCATAGATACTACAAAATATCGATACATCAAATTTACTGAATCAAATAACAGAGAAATCGAATTGAATTAAATTGCCACCCGTTATTTTGGAAAACGCAAAATAAACAATTCACCTAAATCAAAGACCAAATCTCTTGAAACACGATTTGAAGTCGTTTGAACATAATTAATTTAATGATCGCTTCACCGTGTGATGCGACATGGCAAAAATATCTGTTATATCGACATGAATGTGTCTTAACGAGCTTCTATAAAAGAGGGACTCACGTGGAAAAAATTTTAGTATATACGACTGAGTGACAATTTTTTTTTCTAGGTTTTGAAATTTTTATCTGATAAGGAAATTGATCATGACAAACTCGATAGTCCTATTCAGAACTTATTAACGTCCCACTGCTGGGTCCGGACCTTCCTTCAATACGAAGGGCCATAGCCCATCATGCTGGCCAAGTGTGGGTTGGTGAAATTAACATATATTTAGAAAATATGCTAGTTTTCCTCAGGCGGGTTTTCTCACAACATTTTTCTTTACAGTGGCAAGTAGTAATCATATAGAAAATGATTAACACATGAGAAAATCTGAGGTGCGAGAACTGGGGTTTGAACCCGCTTCAATTAGTTTATCAAGCGAGTGCGCTACCACTGAACCAATCATAACTTATACGTAAAAATTACCTATTTGTTAATTCAGCATATAAGCTGAGTGGAGTTACTCTAAATAAAAAAAAAATGAAATTGAAAAGAAAAACCAAATACACAAACACTCACTAAATTTTACATTCACAGGTAATATTTATTAGATTATAAAAAACTCAGGGGCTTAAGAGATGCGTTTTATCGTAGATACGATAACAGTCCTCGACAACAAACGCACGTCACAGTCGTAAGATATAAAGAAGCTTTGAGGGTATGTGTTGTATGTAGCAATTACAAGCCTCGCTCTTATAATGTGAGTAGATATATAAAATAATGAACAACAGCCGTCACAGCTACGATATTACAAAAAAATCTGAAAATCTTTACATTTGTTTACTATAATAATTAACTTTGAGAACCTCAAGCTTGGAAATAGAATCTCCTTAATTTTTATACTTGCTCTATGAAAAAGTTGCACTGTATTCGTCGAGCCTTTATCCAAAAATTCTAAAAGACGAGTACTTAACCTTATAACTATATCCTAAGCTATTGTCAAATACAAAAACATTAAAACGACTGCCTTTAAAAATGAGGTAATTTGTATTAGACTTTCAGACACTAAAAAAATAAAAAACTATAGATACCTGCCTAATCAGATATTTTCGAAGTAAGCACCCTATATCAAAAAAAAATTGTACTTCAAATATAAAATAATACGAAATTCAGCTGAAAATATGTATATTGCAGTGAAATCTAATATCGCTTATCTAAGATCTCTTCGATACGTCAAAAGGGCCGTATGTTGCGTCAGCAAATCCCAACAATTACCTATAATGAGGCGATCCCGGGCGGTCCCACCGGGATACGGGGTTCGATCCCACGTCGAGTATGCGCATTTGATTAGCGTGGTTAATGATACGTGGAAGAGTTCACATTGTGTCTTATGTAATTTAATACGTGTGTTATAGAGGAAAGCTACTATATAAGAATTTCTATGTAAAAATTTAACTCCTACTTATTTTTTACATCTCCTTAAACTCTTTAAAATTATAAATAACTAGCAATTGACTCTGGATTTGCTCGTTTTGACCGTGAATACATAGATCGATTTTTACAATCAGTTTGGTACTTCCAGACATTACACATACAAACAAACACACAAAATCCAGATCTTATACATCCTACACGTTTTCAGTAATTCAAATTTAAAAAATCTGTAATATACGTAATTATTAAAAGGGAAAGTTTAGAAATGTCACCTATAAAAACTAGTCTGGACGACCGTCGTAGTGCAATATGGTGCAGCTTTCACTGGTGTGTGAAATGATTACATATTATGGTTGAGAACGTATATCCGATATGTATGTATGTATGTATATTAATATTCTTACGTACGTGCTAATTAATATTACACTGTAATAAAAAAGCAAAATTTTGTTTGTATGTACGAGTATATGGGTGATCTCTGAAACTACTGAAGTAGAAAAATACAAATAGCATAGTTTAATACATATACATATATATATATATATATATATATATATATATATATATATATATATATATATATATATATATATATATATATATATATATATATATATATATATATATATATATTAGGGTGTCCCTTATTTTTCAAAGTTTTAAATTTCTAACGCATAGGTCTTAGTTTTGTTCATTTGCCTCTAAAACACTCGTAAATAAATTTTTACCTTATTTGGAGTGCGATAACCCGTGCCGACTTGCATCGAATTATGTTCATACATGTTGCGCGGCAGTAGCGGTGCGTATTCACGGCATTTATCATTTGTTCTCAATTATTTTCGCGATCAACACGATAAATATAAATAAATAAAAGATGACAGTGGAATAAAGAAACAATAAAAACTGTGTTTTCTTAGTTGGTGACGTAAATTATGAAAATAACAGGCGCAAAGTTACCGTCTAATCGTCAAGTTCTTGCAGTACTTTTTTTTAACATTCGCGATGTTAAATGGACTGTTAGTGAAAGTGCTAATCTCGTCATTCGGGAGTGCATTATATTTTGGGTAAAAGCTAGAATACCTACCAGAGCTATACTTAACTGTGTAAAAAAACTTGTGGATCTTCACCATGCTTGGAGGGAGTTGCAAAAAATTCTAAAAAATACAAGATGCCGTGAGGAGGACTTTAAGAACAATTTAGATAATTTATTTGATATAGCACACATTGATGCTTTAGAACTGATGAAAATTGAAGAAGATAAGATATTTTTACAAAAACAAAGAGAACCTGGGCGTCCAAGGTGTTTAGCGGGTGTAGATAAAAAGTTAACCGAAAAAGAAGAAAGGGCAAGACAAAGGAAATTAAATGAAGAGAAAAAAAGATGTGAGCAAATGTGTTTCGGAGGTTTATCGTCATCTGTTACAGCGCAAAATTCTATTCAAATGCAAGGACATCACGGTCAACTTACGAGCTCTGATGAAAGCCTTGAGGAACCCTTGGCGTCCACCTCTCAAATGGTAAGTTCTGAAACTACTACAAAAAGAAGAAGGAAAAACTTTATCACGCCTTAGTTAGTTGCAGCTTTAGATAGATGTCAATTAAGCATAAGGGATTCTGTCTATATACTTCAGGCTGTAGTAGAAGCACTAGATCTTAGCTGTGATGATTTTCCGCACACAGAGTCGAAAATGTAGAGCGGAATCTGTAAAGTCAGAATTTCAGAAATATGTGCCTGAAATAGTGACCGTTCACTGGGATGGGAAATTATTCAGGTAATAATTTCCCATCCCAGACTTGACGTGAGAAGTTCTAAAGAAGAACCCGCCTGCCAATTCTAATTTCATTTGGAGAAAAGGAACAACTTCTGGCTGTACCCAAACTAGAGAGCTCTTCCGGCCAGGATCAAGCTAAAGCTGTGTTGAACGCACTTTATGACTGGAACCTCGATGACAAAGTACAAATATAAAAAAAAGAGAGAGTTTTTATGATTCTGGGAAGAAATATATTCCATCTAAAGAAGATATGTCTGATTATTTGTATAGTAAGTAGGAATACAATAAATACTATTTATTGTATATTGTATATTTATTGTACATTTATTAAATAGTACTATTTTTTATACTATTTTTAATAAATTGTTAATATAGTTATTGTTGCAGGAAAATCATTAATTGATTTTGTGTCTGTCAAGTGCACAAATTTATTTTCTCTGTTAAAAATTGATAAAAATTTCTCCAGAGACCCGTTTCTACATGGGATGAAGATGTTGTCTATTCAGAGGCGAAAAGGAAAGTGCTTTCTTTAACGGCAGTTAATGATACAGCTGAAAGAGCTGTAAAACTTATGCATGATTTTCATAGTTAGATCATTGCAAAGGAAGAGCAAAAGCAATTTTTGCTACGCTGTGTTCAGGAGCATAGAAATCTGTATCCAGACTGTAAAAAAGAGACCCTCAAAAAAAATATCCTGCTTGATCTGTAATTTTATCTTCTTTTAATAAATATTTCATAAATAAAATTAATATTTCAATTGATTTAGCTATATAACGGAAAGGGTTAAAAACAGCAATTTTCAAGATCTTCAGAGTTCTGTCGGCACGGGTTAACGTTGACGCAGGAAGATGAAATTTTGTATTTAAGTAAGTCTGGGTAGTTAAAAAAGAAATAGGAGGTATGCATTTCGGTATCTAAAAAAAAATTTTTTTCTCCCATATAAGGGACACCCTAATATATATATATATATATGTAACTGTATACATATCAGGCCGTCAATTCAAAAACAATCTAACCCACATTTTTTTGATTTTCGACTCATATAGTACAAAGTCTTCTACATATGATAAAGTATAGGTAATTTACAAAAGACCTGGATGTAGTTTTACTTATAAATAAAAAATTTTGAAAAAAAATTGTTTTTGCATTTAAATGTTTTCAACTTTTTTAAAATGCAAAGATAGTCTAACCCACTCAAAGTACTTTACATTGCCATTGCTATCATGTGGCTTAAGCTGAATGAGATGCGATCATTAATGTAGGCATTAATGTATCGTGAATAAATTAAAAATCATAACTCGGGAAAAAAATTACAATTATTTCAAACCATCCAACCCACGTATTTCAAGAATATGTAAAATATATAAATATCCTAACTCACATTCACTTTTGAAAATTAATTATAAGACGTCTATAACAAATTTAGTTCAAAATAAAAAGAGCTAAAAACGCAAAAAAAAAACTTTAGAAACTCAAGCTAATATTAAACAAAGAACTAAATAAGTTTTAAAATATATGAAAATATTTAACAGCCATTCTCTCAACGTTGCTGTTAGTTAGGCTTCATTTACACTGACGGCCTCATATATAACTGATTGGTTTTCAACGCTCAAATCTACTCTACGCAAATTTCACTCTCATTACATATGTTAGTAGTATAGCGATGACAAAATATGTAGGAAGCGACATTCTGGATGCTAAGTACATATTCGTGTATAAATATATAAATAAATATGTTCGTACATTAACACACAGCACCATCTAGTTCCATGGTAAGCTACGAGGTTTGTGTTATAGATACCAGATAGTTGATACACTATACATATATGTATAATTTTCAATATATACATATTATAAATATAAACACCCATGTGTGGAATACAAACATTCGTGCTTATCATACAAATGTATGCCCCCAGCGGGACTCGAACCCGCGACCGCTGGCACAGCAAGTAGGGTCACTACAAACTGAGCCAAACTTGTCGTCAGTACTATAGATCTGGAGTAGCAAGCATAAAGGCTTCCGTTAATAATAACATTTGCTGAAAAGTGCGATAAAGGTAGGCGAGATATAACTTAATACAAAAACAGTATAACAAATAGAAAAGACACCCAGGAATAAACCAAAGCAAAATTAGAGTACATAGCCGCTAGTAAAAAATAAATTCATAATAATTTTAAGTTTTGTAAACACAATTGGTAAATGAACAAAATAACAACATACAACATCATTGAAAACCTTCTTGTTTTAAAGTTGGTCAAAAAAAGACAGGCGAAAGTGGGTCAAACCACTACTAACATAAATATTTTTTCAGTCCATTCGTATTTTAACTCTAAAATAACTAACTGTTATATATGTATATTTGGAAGTTATGTAAACTGCCGTGTTGTAGTCCCATGCCAATTACAGGGTTGTAGCACGTACGAAGTAGACATGACACCAACACAATTTACCTGCGTCAACTATTGACAGCAACATGGACATTCAGACCACGTCCACAGGATTATATTTTAGACACCTGTACTAGAGGATTCACTATTTATTACTGAAAGTTTTACTTTTTTTTCCTTAATAGCTGCCAGTTATTAGTTTTTGAGTAATCGTAGTTTAAAGGCCAACCCATAAAAATTAATTATTTATTTTGCTTTTAATATAACGTTTGTACTGGTATTATATTATAGTCTTGTTTTAATTATTTATCGTTTTTTAGGGTTCCATATTCGAAGGGTACCAACGGAACCCTATTTCTAAGCTTCCGCTGCCCGTCCGACCGTCTGTCCGTCGATCAGAGAGCTGTATCTCATAAACTGTAATAGGTATACAGTAGGAATTTACACAGAGTGTGTATTTCTATTGCCGCTATAACAACAAATAATAAAAAATTATAATGGCGAATATCAAAGAGGCTGCCATGCAAATTAATTTATATATGACTTTGATCTGCTTTAGAATGGTGTTATTATTTTAATTAATTAATTAAGCAACACTTAAAATAAGAGAAGCAATAAATTTCAGTAAAATAAATTAATTTTACGGTTACTGTTTTATTTACAATCCGTGTTATATATGTATGTACTATGTAAAGAATATTTTAATACTTGATCGGTTCATCTATCTATACATATAATAAAATTGTAACTAAATCGAATCTATACATTAATAATAATAATAATAATATTCTTTATTGCACACCAAAAAAAAATACAAAAAAAAACACAAAAAAAAGATGCACATCAGGCGACCTTATCGCTGGAAGCGATCTATTCCTATATTACATTAAATATTTTTTGGAAAATATTATTGAAACAGTCATTATTATCGATATAGAGGTCGAATCTATAGTTTTTAGAATTTTTGTCTGTCTGTCTATTTGGGAACGCATCACGAAATAACCACTGGATAGATTTTTATTAAATTTGGTATGATGATAGCTGGTTATCCGGGTCAACATAGGATACTTTTACTGCGGAAAAATGTATATGTATATCATCTCTAAGAAATCTATACTAATCAATAAAGTAAAACGTAAGAGGGGACGAACCCGAGCGAAACGAGGTTGAGTCGCTAGTGAAACTATAAACTACTTAACAATCACTGTGTAAAACAGATTTACTCGTATATTAACACATTTGGATTTAAAGGATCATGAATGTGTCCTTCACCTTAGAAATTTCTAGATGTTCTATTTTCTAAATAATTATAATATGAAATTAATGAATATATTTCCTTTCTCTCCTAAATTAAGCAAATTAAAAACATTCTACATCCTTACAGTATTGTCAATGATCCACTCCATAATTGCCATTGAAACACGATGCTTCTAAATATGCGTACGTTTTTGTACAGATTTTTAGTAAAATTAGTACTAATAGAAAATCTCATCTCAAAACCTAGAGAACGGGTTATTGAAACATTCATTATCCTGTACACTCCAGAAGAACAGGAGAATACTTAACTAATGCAAGCGTGTTTTATGTCAAGATGATTTTCACTGTAGCTGCAACAAAGTAAAATTTCAAACTAGAAAGTTAAGATCAGTCTCGCGTTTTTTTCATAGCAACCTAACATTTTATTAAACAAATAAGTCCACACTATGATTTATTTGACGTCCGTAATAAAGAAGTATAGGACTTGCAGATTTGTTTGAAATGAACAAAGTTTTTAGTCGGTTTTTTTTTTATCAACTACTGTTTCTAGTTTGCCACTCAAGTCCAGTGGACTTCACGTTTCCATTTTTATGTTTTTTTAAGTTCCACTTTATTTTCCTTGCAGCGTAAATAAAGCTTATAGAATACACGGTGTGCATATTTTATTCTTCACATTAAGATTTAGATATATTTAAACCTGGTTATCCTAACATAATAATAATAATAGATATGTTGGGACATTAATACACAGCACCATCTAGTTCCATGGTAAGCTACGAGGCCTGTGTTATGGATACCAGATAGTTGATACACTACATATATATAACTTTAAATAAATACATATTATAAATATAAGCACCCATGACTGAGTACAAACATTCGTGCTTATGCGTATGCAGTCGCAGCCTGAAACTTTTAAGTCTATATTTAAGACAAATGCTTAATTCCAATTTTGACTTAGTAAATAATCTAAACAGTTTTCATAATCTTCGCCACTGTCCCTACAACAACGTACCCCAATAGTACAGCAATAAAACATTAAATGATAATTCCGCGAGATGGCCGCTTCGTTTCCGGGCCACGACTTCCGGCGACACGCATTAGCCATTAGCATGGCGGCTGCCGCTAACGTCACATCCGCTTGAAATTAGTGACGTTCCGGGGTAAAATAAATATCTATACTTCTGTATTGATAAATAAAATTAAATATTCTTCTGTTCATAATAATTAAAATATCGTTTATTGCAATTTAGCCTCGCTCCACCCGGGTGCTCAACATGTGTTAGTTGATCAAGGTCTATCTCTAACAAAAGTAAAAAGAAAAAAAATATATAAATGATTTAATTGATTATCTAATTACATTTATAGCACAAGACTGAGAGACTTTAACGAAATCTATACTAATATTATAAAGCTGAAGAGTTTGTTTGTTTGTTTGTTTGTTTGGTTGAATGCGCTAATCTCAGAAACTACTTATCCTATTTGAAAAATTCTTTTCGCATTACATAGTCCCTTAGCTGAGGAAGGCTAGGCTATATATCATCCCGGAAAAATATATGGTTCCCGTGGGATAGATTTGTTTTTGTCGCTAGTAAGAGATAAGCAAAAATAAAAAAATGCAATAAACTTACAACCTTTCGTTTTATAACGGCAGTTTTAAGTTTCATACCAAAATTCATATAACCAACAAACCAATTTTAAAGAATTTATAAATTACAAATTTAAGATAATATTAAATAACAAATAATTTTATAACATACAAGAGAAACTGCGGGCAAAACCTACTTGTACTAAATTTACTTTCAAAATTTCAACTTCTTATAGCATCACTGGTTACAAATATACAAAACCTTGGAATAGAGAATAAAATGTCTGTCAAATTATGTAGCTTTTCCTTCCATACATATTTCTCCCTCCATATTTCACTAATGATGTAAAATAACGTATTAATAAAGAGTACCTGGGCGACCGAGCTTCGCTCGGAGTTTTTGTTTAGGTTAGGTTAGTGCGAATCACATCTGTGCTAGATTATTAACATATTTTGCGTTAAATAACGCTAAAGAAAATCGCATGAAAACTCGAAAATACGGGTTTTCCCAGACATAAAGCTAATGTAGATCGATTTTTCGCCCCCGAGAGCGAAATCGTTAGAGCGGTTTCCGAGATCGCCGGTATAAATAAATAAAGTTATAAAGATAGAGATAAAGATATAAATATACAAGAATTGCTCGTTTAAATTTATAAGATAAGATTTTTTATACATAATATCGATAAAACACAATACAACACTGAAATCCCATAATATTGTTTCGAATTGAATTCACGTGCGGATTTTAGTTCACAATTGAAGGGGTTGAATTGAATAATTACCTTGCAACAGTGCGGTGCATTGCGCTGATACATAAATAACCATCTATTCTAACTTTTTTATCGACTTTTCTCTTGACTACACTTTATTTTTAATAGATATCGAAGTAATATATTAAAAATAGATGCCTTTAATACGATCTGATCCTTAGAGAGTTTTACAATATTTTTTTATTGATATCCCACTACATATCACTATATACAAGTATTATAAAGAAGCAGAGTTTATTTGTGTGAACGCGCTAATCTCAGGAACTACTAATCCGATTTGAAAAATTCTTTTTGTATTAGATAGCCCGATTATCGAGGAAGGCTATGGGTTATATATCATCATGCCATTACCCAAGGGAGCGGAGCAGTAATCTTAAATATCAATAAATCTGGCTGATACATACATTATTACTAACAATATAAACCAAAGACTTTTTTTTTTGTTTTAGCGCGAACGAAGCCGCAGTTTCCGCTAGTTTTGAATAAATCTATCTTTTCACATTGTTTAATTTTTGGTCCCTGACATTCTGACATTTCGAATGCGAAAAACTCCGAAAAGATAGTATTGTTTAAAATGTCAAATATTCGCGTAAATCCAGGAAAGTATTGCCCTACCTACCCAACCTAACGGTACTTTCCTTAACATGAAAGGGATCAGGCCTTAGTCCGAAATGTTGTTCGGTGGATTCGTACAACAAACACACGTCTCTTCAAAACTAATTAGGTTCTCTCAGACGTGCCTGTTTTCTCACAATGTTTTCCTTCACCGTATTAATGTTGTAATCATGGTGAAAATTAGATTTAAACATGAGAATTTCAGATTTGCAAGAACACAATATATAAATAAACAATCTGTATTATAATTCTTACAATTTTCACAAATCTAAATAATCTTATTTAGAGTTTATATCGAATTTATTATTTTTTAATGTTATAAAGCCGTTATATATCTATTACATAACGTCGTTATTATTAAAGTATTAGTAAAAAATAACAGATTATATTTAAGTAATACAATGGTAACAAATCCTCACAGCCCTAACTCCTGAAATACAAAAGCGTGTTTCAAGAACTAGTACCTTCCCATGTCAGGCGTACATATTCAATGCATGAAATTACACGTTTAAAATTGTTTTTGTGATGTAACCACTTGAAGGTTTTCGGGTTTTTCCTTTTACCTGTACAATAAGACATTGCTTCTTATCAAACATGATTCTAAATCAACGGGAAGTACCCTATAGGTTTTGATTGCGAAGTGCCCTTGCGAGTGCCAAAATATGCGGCAAAAACAACTGTATCGTTTGATTGCCTTGACTTAGAAGTATGGTTTTTTCACAGCTCAAAGTGATGGCAGTCGTATTTGATAATAATTTCAACTTTGCACCTCCACGCGTTTTTGAGAAAAAGTATCTAGATAGAAACACAGACGGATTGACAACCAACTGATAAGGGTTCCTTTTCCTTTTGAGGTACGGAACCCTAAAAAAAATTAATATTGTTTTATAATTAACTTAGTTGTATAAACAAAGCTATTTTAATTCCACAACAAAGTAAATAAGCGGATAATGTAACCCATTGGTTCACACACCCATTGAAGGGCTCTATACGTGTCTCGTGATTCGTATTATATTACCTGTGGCCAGACTGCGCGGCGACGACTATATACGTATACTAGTGGCTTACCCCTGATTTTATTAATTATTTATATTTACTTGTTTATTAAATATCTTAAAAATTTTATAGTTAGACAATATATTGTTTATGAAGGAAGACATTATAAAAATTGTATTGAAACGACTTTAAAATTTAATCATTACCAGAGAATCATAAGAATATATTATCATTACCATATATTTTTTTAGATTTCTATTCTTCAATGTTGTAGGATAAAATCTTGTTTAGGCTCAGTTTATGTATGGATAATTGCAAGGTAAACTGCAAGTTCTGTACTATCATACAATATATTAGGTACTTTAAGTTTTTCCCAGAAAAAAAACCTTATAATAGTGGTTTCAGCATAGATATTGCCGATTTTACAATACAGAAAATTCAAGAAGAACAAATTAAATATGTTTTAATGAGAAATGCCATTAAATTATAAAATTTTAAACTTAAATATTTTCTACGTGACATTGGTGAAGTAATCTGTGCTCAACTGGCACACTTTGAAGCCATTAACAAAAAACTTAATCGAATTGAAAATTTAATTTCGAAGGCTTTCCCACCCAAAAACTTTTTGCTTTACATTCATGATGTTTTATTCATCATATGTTGTGATTTTTTTAACTACCTAATATTATTGATGACGACACGTTTGGCTCAGTTTGTAGTGACCCTACTTGTTGTGCCAGTAATCACGGGTTCGAGTCCCACTGGGGACACTCATTTGTGTGATGAATATAGTCATGGGTGTTTATATTTATAATACGTATGTAAAGTTATATATATGTGTAGTGTATCAACTATCTGGTATCCATAACACAGGCCTCGTAGCTTACCATGGAACTAGATGATGCTGTGTGTTAATATCCCAACATACCGGTGGTAGGACTCTGTCAAGCCTGAGGAGTCCGACTGGATAGGTACCACCCCCTTATCTATTTCTGCCGCCAAGCAACAATGATTGCATTGTTGTGTTCCGGTTTGAAGGTAAGGTAGCCAGCGCAATTACAGGCAAGAGGCATATCATCTTAGTCCTCACAGTGACAACGCACCTGTGGTTCTGCATTTTTGTTACTTAAAACCTAAGTGCATGAACCGTAGGTGTTATGAGCGACAGGTACTACTTTCCATCAGGTGGTCGTCTGCTCGTTTGTCACTGAATCGCATAAAAAAAATATATATATTTATTTTTGATACTCACTACTAGTCGTGTACCCATCACCATGACACTTTCAATTGTGCCAAAGTGAAACTTAAGAGGGTAAAAAGTATAGTAAAAATCATAAATATCATTTCACATCATAAAAAATATTATTAAAGTACAAATAATTTTCAAAAATGAGCATTTAGATGATTTTTCATAGGATGCTAACAATATTTTGAATAGTTTGTTGTGTAATGCTATAGGCTATCACAGGAATGTAGTATTATTTGAATACATGGCGTTCTCTATCTATTATTGATTGTACTATCAAAATAAAAATATCACCAAGGAATTTAGTACAAACGTACTTAAATAAATAAAGTATTAGGAAAAAGTATGAACTATTAATTTCACAGAGTATATATGTATACGATCATTAAGGTAAAGCTTAAAGCCTTAGACATGTTGGAATGCTCTTAAATATTCATGACTACTCTGTACTGTACAGGGTGCTTTATTATTTAACACTAGATTTGGTGGATCAAATTTGGTATTTTATTTGGAATTACACAGATGTATAGGGTTAAATTTTATTTATTTGTCTATATGTAAGGACTAATCTCGGAAACTCTATACGAATAATCAAATTTTGTCTATTACACTTGCTTCATCTCAAGAACAGTTGATCTTATTAAATATTAATTTAAGACAAATTCTCAAAGAATGTTATTTTCTACGACTTTTGTAATGTTATATTTTTTGCGATAGCTTCAAATCTAATTTTTAAGCAAAGTAAGCATGATAATAACAAAAACAAAAATAACTTCTTTGACATCTTTGACCTGGATATTGACGAATATATTTTGAACTAGCCTTTGACCAGCAACGGCGCGCGAGTGCCATGAACGACTAGAACTTTTAGAAAAAAATTTAACCAGTCAAAAGTGATTTGGACTAAGCTTTGACTTTAGCTAAAACAACTTTAAACCGCAAATTTGCAGTCAAAAGCCACCATTATTAACCAATGATTTTCAGACAAGGCTGCTTTTGACCAACCTATTCAGACAAAATTACTTTTGCCTACTTTATCAGTTAAAAGTACTATTGACCAGTCAAAAGTTAAGAGTTTTGACTGTAACATATGCAACTTTCTAGTTTGTATATTACCTTACATATCAAAGTTACTCTTACCTCATATGACTCTACTACAAAGACAACATAAGAATCACATAAAACTAAGAGCTTAAATTGCCTTGATCTGTTCAGTTTATTAAAATTAATGATAATTAACATAGGATTATGGTAAATTATCTATTATAGATAAAAATATAAATAAAAGGACCGTCATAACGATGACAGCTGTAGTCATTTTTTAATAAAAAAAATAGTATATAGTTATACAAGGAGGTTATCCATAAAATGCAATATAAAGGACTGCGTTCACATTTCAACAAAAATTAAACTTACGAATAATTCTGAAAATAAAATATATCGTAACCATATGTATGTATGTAAAATAAAATCAGCCTTTATATCTCGTCGAGGGTTGTGCGAGGAATCGTGTTACAGACGCGTCGCATATTCAGTTTCTACAGGTCATTACCATGTCCAAGTCCTGAAATACGGGTCAATTATAAGATTTAATACTACGGCTTACACTATTTACGTAATATACGCTATATTCAATTTATGTATGTTTTATAAGGACCTAGCTTCGCTCGTAGATCCTTAAAAGACTATGTTACTCCAGATCATTGTATATGTGTACTAAATCTCATCCAAATCTGTCTAGCCGTTTCGGAGTTAACGAGACACAAAACATAGTGTATGTTGTATACAAATTTTCATACCTATAATATAATAATAGCGTGTTATTATTACTAAATACATATGTTAAAATTTTTAATTGCTTAAATTATGTTAATTACATAAATAAAGCGAAAGTCTAATTGATATTTCACTTTTTAATATTCACTTAAGTTTCCTCCAGTCTTATTATTACAGTCAAATAAGGTCTGAAATCAAAATATTGGCACTCAACTTTGTATTTTTGATATAATGTAGTTTTAATGATACGAAAAGAATGTGTAAAAGTTTTTTCGTGTCTGTAACCCCCAGCAAGGGTTGAAAAAAAATTGTCAAAAGTGTTTTTTTCGCAATTACTCAAAAACGGTAAAAATAAGACAAAAAAAGTTTTAATAAAAATATGTAGAGCTTCAAATTTTACATAAAAAAAGCTTTAAGGGAATAATAAAGAAAAATAATAAATATTAACCTAAGTGTACTTACTTTTTCAATAAGTTCATGTGGAGCTAAATCTGAAGTTTACATAATAGGCAACATCATAAATAACGTCTTTCTCCATCCCCATTCTTCAGGGTTCAAAGTATTGCCCAACCATATTTGAATCTGATAATAGACATGTTTTATGTGTTCACGCAATGATGATTTTGTTGATGGTAGAGACATTAATACAACTTCTTGCTTAAATGCAGCTGCTGATGCTGTAAATAAATTGTACCTTTGAGATAGGTACCAATTTGAGATTACCAATTTTTAAATTATCAGCATCACCATGGCCGTACAAATGTAATATTATTCTTTAGACTACTTCATATAATGTATCAACGGAGTTAATTTGATCGTAAAAAACTGTTATCAATTGCTGTAGCTCTGGTTTCTTCTTAAATAAAGAGATGATGCTTTTTTGCTCTTTTTAAAGATAGCGTTTATTGTGTCGCAGCCGGCAAATGCATGTGCAAAAAGCAAAATTGATTTTAAATCTCGGTTATTCTGCGTTGAATACAGAATATTTCCACTTATTCCAGGACTTTTTTTGAGAAAATAGATGAATTTAGAATCTAAAGAAAGGGAAATTAATAAAATTAATAAGTAGACATCATTTCCAACTATCGTAACAGGTTGATTTGCAGATTTTGCTTTCAATTTAATAATTGTTCTAACAAACAAAAGATCTGCATCTTCCTCTGCAATATTATAGTTAATCTTCTTCTGTTCCAAATAATTACTCAATAAATCAACAAACTTCTGTTTGTTTGCAATGTTTATAAGGAATTTGGTTTGAGTTAGTGTTAATCATTTATCTGGTGAAATATCCACATCGGCGGCTACACATGTTTGTTTTTCTTTTCTAGAGATGAGGTGGGGAAGGAAGGAGCCGAATGTTGAAGGTCGTTTGCTAGGGGGATGGCCTTAAATCGGTTAATTAAAATTTCGCTATTTATATTTCACTTCAACAATAAAACAATCTGTATATATAAATATGTATAATTTTAGAGATTAAAGATTGATTTTTAAGCAATTTAAAAAAAATGAAATTGGCTTACTTTTGTACTACTTATGATTTTTTAAAATTTAATTTTTGTAAAATTTTTAATAAAAAACTTTTAATAAAAACATTTTTATTAAAAAAATTTTTCTTATATTTTACCATTTTCGAGTAATTGCGAAAAAACACATTTGACAATTTTTTTTCAACCCTTGCCGGGGGTTGAAGACACGAAAGCTTTCACACATTGTTTTTGTATCATTACAGTGCATAACACCTGAACAGAAATTCCTTTATAATATATAAATAGTGTGTTATAATGAGTAAAAAAATGAAACTAAACTTTTATTTTATTAAAATATCTGTTTTAACTGTATTAACTAAGGATCTTATTAATATTTATATTAGTTTTATATAGTGATACTAAATCTGATGAAATTTTGAGCGACTGAATAATTTAATCCCAATACTAAGAACGTGAGTTTCAGTAAACCCGTCACGTATGCTAAAAGCCATCGCACGTGTTCTATGTAATGCATCTTGTTCAGACATGACTAAGACGTTTTAAGGAATTTCAAATTGAAGCGTATTTTCTACAATTTTTATGATTTTGATGACATGATGATGATGTACATTACTAGTAAATTACCTTTGCTTCACTCTAGACGCTTTTTGTATTTTATATACAGACTAACAACTCACCCACACGTAGCTCGGGTTCGTCCCTAGTTGCGTTTCAACGTTTGTATAGAATAGATGGACTATTTGTTATATGATATATAGCCTTCCTCAATAATCAGACTATCTAATGCGAAAAGATTTTTTCAAAAAGGATTAGTAGTTTCTGAGATTAACGCGTTCAAACAAACGAACGGACGAACCAACAAACAAACTCAGGCAGACTTTATAATATTAGATTACCAATGAGATATATAATATCTACGAGTACTAAGTTTCTAAGCTCGCTAAACCATTAACTTAATGTAGGTTCAAATATTGTGCCATAAACGTAGAACATTTCAATCTACATTACGAAATAATTCAATAAGCAATAAACATTTTGAAGAAAGCTTACAATATATGACAAGGGAGAGACGTAACAAGACAATACAATAAAAATTTCATGAAAATGAAATTACTCGAAGAATTGACGCAAATTTTTGACCGATTTAGAAATAGAATGTTCTCTATACATTTGTATTATATTTGTTTAAAATGTACATTCATTTGGAAGAAGAAAATACAGTAAACTCAAAAATGTACTTGTAATTGTTTACAAAACAAATGAATGCGTGATTATTTTTAATTTGTGCATTTTTGTTTGTAATATAATACATATATGCTTATTAAAATTATGGAAAGATAAGTTGCATCTTCTTTATATATATATATATATATATATATATATATATATATATATATATATATATATATATATATATATATATATAATTGTAATCAATTTTCATAATTCTTTTGCCAAAGCATCTTTATATCGGTTAAAATATTATAATAGAATTAATAAAAAACTATACTTTTAAAATTAATTTAAAATTTTATTTTAATTTATTTTTCGTTCACTGTTTAATTTTACCTACTATAAATCTACATAAGCACAATATAGCTTTACAAATAAATCGGATCGTTTTCCAAAGCTGAAGACCTGAAGCAATGATAAAATTGTAAATCAGACACCTTTATTGAAGTGCTCACTCAAAGTAGGACCCGAAGGTTAACCTTTTATTCAAAGGGAATCCCGCGGGTACTAGGTTCAATTCCGGCAACTTTCCAAGCACCTGCCACCTAATTTGGGGCAGTGTAATCCTCATACATATAAATTCGAGTTAGATTTGTTTACTCGACACTACCTTATTCATATATATTATGTGATATGTTAAATCAGAAGCACTGTTTTTTTTATGAGAAGGATCGCGGGTTCGATTCAGTATTGGAATTTGCTTTGGTGACATATTATGTTCCTTTTTGTTTAGTATTAATTATTCTAATATATAAGAGGGATATTGTGGTTTGTTGTTGTGTCCTTCTTCAACATTAATAAATTTCAACTATTATTCACTATTTTTAGCATAAAAATAATATTTGGGCTATTCAACGATATACATTATTTTTCGTCTGGGTGCGCTTATAGTGTGACTTGTTATTCATTTTGCTACAACATCCAAGCATATGATAACTCCACAAAATATTCAATATAAACCTCTTAGTATAAAATAACAAGTGAAGAAAAACATAGTGACGGAACCTGCATGCCTAAGAGAACCTATCAAATTTTCGAAAATCCGCTAAATTCACGCTTGACCAGCATGGTGAACTAAAGCCGATCTCCCTCGCATTGAGGGAAAGTCTGTGCCTTGCAGTGGCATTATAAAAAAGGGCTGAATGCATACAAATAGCTCTTCACACCTTTATTGTATTAGGGGATAGAACCTGCTACCACTTCAGCAGTACGCAAGTCATCAATTATAAGGGCATAGTTTTGATTAAAATTGAAACACAATTATAATTCAACTAACGTTGCAAATAACTTTATATGCTACCAATATACCTGCTGGGAAATCTGCAGCCTTTGATCGCGTCACTTTGATGTCGTGATTGAGATGTGAAGAGCTGATTGATAAAATGGCTTAAATACCATAAACATATTACACGAAAATATCTTCTTATTAAATTGTTATAAGGTTGGTATTTCATTGGCTGAAATGCTCGTAGCCGTAACATATTTTTTCCATCCCATCTTCGACGGTAATGAGCAGTGGAGCAAACAAGTGTTATCATTACTTACGTAGCGGTTGGTTGGAGACGTCTTTGAAGTATCTTAATATATATGTATACAAAATTATGCGGTAATTTTATATGTATTTTGTTTGTGTATTTGTTTACAATTCTATGAATAAATTATGTGTTATGATATGTAAGTATATTATGGATGTTAGAGATTTAAATCCAGTCAATCAAGCTTTCAGGTCCAGTCAATTAGCTTTAAGGTTTTTTTTATTAAAGTTGGTTGTAAAAGCTGCAACCAAATATAATAGAAATAATCACCAAAAATCTTTATTTTATGATTTATATTTTATGATTTTGATCTTTATATTGTATGAGGCTTCCAAATATTTTAATATATATAATACAATTATTATAATAAATAAACAAGCTGCTTGCTCCGGCTTTGCTGAGCTTTTTATAACTTTAAAAATGTTATTTTACATAAAAGTTTTGCCAACATTTTTACAATTTACTACATAGTCTATTGAATTGTAATAGATCCGAATTAATCCGAATTAATAATAAAAAAAATAGAATAAGCCGGACGAAGTCAGACCCGACGATAGTAGGATAACACTTTTATATATTCCCCAAGTGTCCACGTTAACTAAAGCCATTTCATTTCCATCACCCGTCATATTTGTGGTCACATATTTCATACTTATAGGATTTGCATGCGTCATTCGTTTTAGACTGCGATGAATTCCGCCTCTCTTTGTAGATTATAAATGATGAAATGTTTCGACATACATACATATTAATTTATATAAGATGGTTGCTAGAGGTTTACAACCAGTTTATACTGTCAATATTTTGGTATTAAGGCTTTTGAGCAAAGTTGGTTGCAACCAACCATAATATTAATAGTCATCAAATGGACATATTTGTATAAGGTATATATATGTGGTTAAATTGAGAATATGTCGGCTCCGATTTTATCATTTACTATCTTTCATGATATAAATCATGACAAATTAAATCAGAACTCAAGAAAGAAAGCCACGGAGAAAAAGTGGCTCATCAAAAAAATAAGTGGACTCCAAGGTTTTTGGTCAACCTTATCAACAAAAAGCATCAGGCGTGTGATCATTATCACCAAAGAAAATGAAGAGAGGATTATTGGAACTCTTTCTTGTCTCAGAAAGAACCTAGGTACTTAACCAACTTTGAAAGTTTCCTAATTCAAGAAGAATTTTTGTACGTTTTTTGACTATAAAAGTGTCGATTCGATTTAAATATGTTCAATTATTGTATTCAGCCCTTTTTAACGTCCCACTTCTGGGCACGGGCTTTCAATATAAGGTGGATCAAGCCCTAGTCCACCACGCTGGCCAAATACGAGTTGGCGGACTTCACATGTCTTTCGAAAACTTGCTAGGTTCTCTCAGACATGCAGGTTTCCTCACGATGTTTTGCTTCACCGTAAGGCAAGTGGTAATTATGTTAGAAATGATTCGCACATAAAAATCGATTTAAATCGGCTTTACTCGGTTTTCCAAGTGAACTCGTTACCAATGGGCCCACACTGCCTATTCAGTTATTGTGTAGTATGTATTCTGTCTGCGTTTAATAAATAGAAAATTGCATGATTATATCTAGCGAATACTGTACAAAGTATAAAATTATAAGTATACCCAATTATGGTACATTAGAAGTCTCAAAGGCAAAAAAAGTAAATAAAGAATCATGCTGCATAATATGTTTGATAATAAAGCTTATTACGTCGGAACGCTATTATTGATTTATTGCAACGATAAAATTAATTATACGTACCATGTACTATATAATCTATTACACTACATTATGTAGTTCTAATACCTATACCGTATATTTGGTACAATAATTTATACTATTTGCCTATATACATATGTAAATGTAGTGTAAACTACATTCTACATCTATATTGATATTATAAAGAGGAAAGAAAACTACTGTGCTGATTTCGAAAATTCTTTCACCATTGGAAAACTACATTCACCCTGAGTGACATAGGCTATATTTATTGCTAGAAAAGATTAGGGATCCTTACTAAAACTTAAGTAACGTAAGCCAAGATATAAAAAAGTGCCCTAAAATGTCTTTGGTCGCATGCGCTGCGGAAGCGAGTGTGAGTCGCTAGTAATAAATAAAATTGAATTAATAGTCTGTTATTTCAGAATAAACTCATTTTCATAAGTTCATATGATTACATTTTATTCACATGTTACTGAAACCTAAAACGAAAAATTATTTTTTGTTTGTTTGCTGGTTTGTACGGCTTATCCACAAAAATGGCTGATTTAATTTTATTCAGAGTATCATTTATGGTAAGAAAATATTTCAGGTATTAATTAAGCCCACTTTTTATCCCGGAATTTATCTCCGGTGTTTGGGTGCTCCTTGTAATTTTCTGATGGCTGAGTGGATTGTGGGAGCTACCCATAAGTTGTTGTCTACTTTGGCAAGCCAGCCGTCGCGTCGGGACATCATGGTAGAGTGCGTCAGCGTTCCTGCCACATTAAGGTATAGAAAGCTCCACTACGATTTAATAGGTAGTACTAGCTGTTCTAGCCGGTGTCTCTACATAGCTTCCTTTTTATATATAAACATGCATAAATATATTTTCTAACGTTCAAAAAAGAAAAAGAAGTCTTACAGACGGAAGTGTTACGTGCGTGTTATCAGCGGTACTCGTAGCTTATTGGTGGTGCGCTCGCTTAGAAAACCAAGTGAAGCTGATTCAAGTCTGGTTCTCGTACCTTCAAAGTTTTTAGAAACTAAAAATTTCCAACAGGATTACCTGTTGCTAATATGGTGAATAAAACACGTATGAAGTATGCATTCGGCCAGCATGGTAGAGTATAGTCTGATCTCACTCACATTGAGGAGATGCCCAAACCCTGCAGTGGGACTAAAAAAAATTATTATAAAAATAAAAAAAATATTTTTATTTATATAATTATTTAAGCTTGAATGCTTTATGCTCATGAACAGCATTTCTTTATTTGGCTTCTGATTAATTGGTAAATAATCTCTTAAACCATAATTTTGTTGATACTACTTGATCAAATAAGGTAAGTTTATTTTATATAACGCATACTAATATTTTTCTTCTGTTATATTTACTTAAAATTTTCGACAAAAACATACAGATGTTGGTTGTGTTGTAAAATGGTTGTTAAAAAGCTTATTCAACATTTGAATAAGCTCTTTAACAACTATTCCTCCTTCACTAAAACATAGCCCAAACAGTGCCAATTAAAGTTGTTAAAAATTTACAGTTATATTTACGCGGCTGCTGTTTGTACAAAGTGCGACGCGTACCGGACTTTATTCCCAGATTTACCATAAATTATTCTTAATACAATTCCAGCTTTCACGCAAAATTAGCGTAAAAACGTGAGGGTACAGTTTGGAAACAGGGTCTATTAGCAATACATCTAACATTAATTACTTTTAGATGAAATTTTGTAAAATACAACATTTTCAGTTAGTTTTCGGTTTAAATGCTACAATACTATCTCTTATGTCTCCGACGGTAGTCTCGATAATATTAAATAAATAAATATGCTGGGACATTAACACACAGCACCATCTAGATCCATGGTAAGCTACGAGGCTTGTGTTATGGATACTAGATAGCTGATACACTACACATATATAACTTTAAATACATACATACATATTATAAATATCAACCATGACTGAAGTGCAAATTCGACTACAACTCATCACACAAATGAATGCCTCCAGCGGGACTCGAACCCGCGACCGCTGGCACAGTAAGTAGGGTCACTACAAAGTGAGCTAAACGTTTCTTCGAGTACTATATTAATCAAACGTACTAAAGATATTTCTATCCTATAAAGATTCCTTTTTATTTCATTAATAAAAGTCTATTTTGATATTAGCGAAGAAATTGTAGAATAAGTACCTCAATTTCGGAGACTAACCAAAACAAACAAACAACTTTCGAATTTATAATATTGGTTTGATTATTTATTTAAAGATATTTAAAGTCTTAGGAAATACAGCGAATATTTACCAACAAGCCGTCACCAATTACGGGAGTGTCGGAACAATTAAGTAAAATAACAAAACTTAAATTAATTTCAACTCGCGGGTCGCACTGAGATGGACTACTTAAAATTACGTATTTAACTTTTATAACTGCAATTAAGGAACTGCCAAGCAACTTCTGGCATGATGATTGTATTTGAATTAAAATGGGTATTATGTGGACATAAATATTTGTAAGCAACTATGATGTTTTACCAAGTTATTGCTAGTATAATGCCAATGCTGATAATGGGTTTCTTGATTTTGTTTATACGCCTTTCAGTTAGGTAGAATATGATTTTTTTTGTCTATTAGTTTTGATTGTTATTGGAGCAACGGTGAAATTGATTTTTACTATGAGCAGTTCCTGATTCCCCTCGTATTGAAGGGAGGCCCGTGCCCAGCAGTTGGACGTTAAAAAGGACTGCAAAGGTCTATATTATATGCTTGCAGGTATTAACAATGCCTGTGGACTATTGAGTATTCCAATAATTATGAATCATGCAGTATTCCTCATATGTTAAATTATTCTTAAACCTTTTATTAATATCAAGAGTACATTTAGACAGTGGTAGCCCAGTGGTAACGCGCTCGCTGCTAAACCTAGTGAAGCGGGTTCAAAATCCGGATCTCGCACTTCTGATATTTTCATGTGCGAATCATTTCCAACATGATTACCACTTATCTTACGGTGAAGTTAAACATCGTGAGAAAATCTGCATGTCTGAGAGAACCTAGCAAGTTTCCGAAAAACATGTGTAGTTCACCACCCGCACTTGGCCAGCATGGTGGACTATGGCCTGATCCCATATCGAAGGGAGCTCGTATTGAAGGGAGGCCCACCTTCAGCAGTGGGACGTTAGAAAGGGCTGAATACATAAGTATCTATTTAAATCTTTTGGTTTGTTTCTGTATCTCCTTTGGTTTTTCAGTGTTTCACCGACCATGCCTTAGCTACCATTTTTTCTGGGCGAAATTATTTATTTATGACAATACCCTTTTGATATAAATCCATCAATTGAGTGGGTTACTTCATAAATATTAGATTCCACCGGTATAATCTAAGCATGGAGAGGGCTTCTTATTTGTAAATACGTCACGTATGTTAAAAGCCGTCGCACGCTGCGTTTAAAGTAATGCACCTTGTTGAAACGAGATGAGAATTTTGAAAGAATACCGAAAATGTAATTTTATATGGCATTTTAATGGCATAATATTTAAATAGCTTCGGAGTTTGATACACTTACTATGTTAAATGTGCGCTTACGAGCAGAAAGTTAAGTAAAACATCTTTTCAGATTATTTCACGGATTCATTTTGATTTTCGGTTCCCGACGTATTAAATGTTTTACAGCAATCATGTTCACGGGAGAGATTTATGTTGGGAACCAAAAATCAAAATAAACTCGCGAAATAATCCGAAAAGATAGTATTATTTAAAATGTAAAATATTCCTGTAAATCTAAGAAAGTATTACAGAAAATTAAAATTAAAAAACGCTATATCCTAATTTAAACTACGGACTGCTCTGTTTGTCAACCTATTATCTTTTTTTTAGTAGTTATTGACAAGTTTTAGTGCTATCAATTAAAAAAATGGAAACTAACCACTACTTAGTATGAGATAATTAATTTACCCGATAGTGAAAATGATGTATGTACTTTTTTTCTTTAAAATTGATTTATTCTAAAGTAAATTATAGCGAAAGATTTATCATTTAGCGAAAGTGCCAAAAGCTATAATTTAACAATAAACAATCAAAGCCGCAGGCGATAGCAAGTCTTTGATGAAATCTTCAAAAGTAAATAAAGCCCCTTTTCCCTAAATAGGGAAGCAAAGTACTTTGATAGGCACGCGATTGATCTGTTCGCTACTTTGCATACTGCTTACAAACGACATTGGAAACACTTAAGTCGTTTAGTTCTCTGTTCACTGATTTGTAAAATTAAAAACGGTTATCGATGTACCTAATCTTTCACCCTCATATATATTACCTTTTAAAATGAGGTTACAGTGCACATATGGCCTACCTGAATTTTTTTGATAGTCAAAACAGTTCAGTGCCTTATTATTCTCTGTTTGTCCATTGTTTTTTTTTTGTTTAGTAGTTATTGACGAGATTTAGTTTTATCAATTAAAAAAATTGAAACAGTTTAGTAGGACTCTTTACCGGTGGTAGGACTCTGTCAAACCTGAGGAGTCCGAATGGATGGGTAACACCCCCTCATCTATTACTGCCGCCAAGCAACAATGATTCCATTGTTGTGTTCCGGTTTGAAGGATAAAGTAGCCAACGCAATTACAGGCAAGAGGCATAATATCATCTTAGTCCTTACAGTGACAACGCACCTGCGGTTTTGCATGTAACGTAAAACCTAAGTGCATAAACCGTAGGGGTTATGAGCGACAGGTACTGCTTCCCATCAGGTAGTCTGTCTGTTCGTTTGTCACTAAACACCATAAAAAAATATAATGGCTAGCATCTAGCGACTTACCTTCTCTTTATTTGGGAGTCGGGTGCGTCCCTATGTATTGTATTGTGAATTACATGATACCCCAAGATTAAAGATCTATGTCCAGTGCGACGTAAAAAGGCTGAATTATAATTCAAATCACTTTTAAATTTAAGTGGACACGTGGAAGATATTTTATAAAAATACCTTAACTAAGAACTGAACCCGGAACTTTTAGTACAAGACAGCTAATAATAATGCTTAGTTATAAAATTAGAAACATACGAATTATGCACATTTTTATTTGTTTTTGCAGAGCTATGACGGCGCCCGTGCCCTCGCATAATATATCGATAAAACTCTACCCTTTCTGGATAAGCACGCGACTCAAAGAACAACAATTTTAATGACAAACGCTTTTTTAAAGTTATTTTTTCTATCTATAACAGTTTTTCTAAGGTTTATTAATTATTACATTACATTTACTGTTATTTCTAAATATAGCCTTTTCAAGTTTTTTGTTGATTAAATTATCTTTTTTTTAGGGTATTTTTTATTAATGTCAGCACAATTAGTGTTTGCTACACGTAATTGCTTTTAGATGATGATATGAACTGAATAACAACTAAAGGCAAAGGATTGGTAAATGCTAAGGCTTTCTTCTTTCAAAATCATCATGTTCTTCATGTACTTAGTGCCTGTATTTAACATTTAAGATTGTTAACTACAATCCCCTGAACACATTTTGCAATTAGTTATGCCTGATACATACAAGGACGTCTTGGGCTCAACCCTTGTCATAGAGAATATTTGTAATTTTAGTCTATTCATATTACTCTGTTCAAGGTATCTTACAGATAAAAATATATGACATTATGATGAAATTTAAATATATATAATTGCTAGTGTTTTCTATAGAAGTGACTGTAACAAAATTTTAAAGTTTACATAGCTCAGAAGTCGGGTGAGACATAAGCATATCATATGCCTAGTTGAGGACCAAAATTACTATGTGGAAGGCTAAAACATAAACCAAAACGCTCTCACCAGATGACATAAAAATTAAAGAGAAAAAGTCAAACCAAAAACCTCTGAAAAGAAAAGTATGTAAAGACGATAAAAAATCAAGAATATTCAACTTAATTACACAACTCGTAATAAAGTTTGTAAAACACAAAATTGAATTCAGTTATAAGAAATGAAAATCTTACGGCTCATTCACTACTTCTATCTGTTGCAGTAAGAGCGCAAAACGGCAATAAACTTGATAATAAAGTAAAAAACTACTGAACAGAACTACGGAGTATAAACACACTAGTCTTGTTGTAAGAAAACATCGTAAACGTTTACAAGTCAAGAATAATATGAGACGCAAGTTAAAAACGTGCGCGTTTATTATATTTGTGGACTAACATCATATAAATCTCGTCACGGCTTATCCTTATGTCCGTGACCATACCATGGCAATAATTATGTGCAGTACAAAAGTGTACACTACGCAGCCGCCATGTGAACTCTTTAGGTTTTAATTTAAAGTAATCCATTCTAGTCCTGGTCCAAGAATTGATGTCATTAAAAATCAGCTAATCGTTTCTCTTTTGCGATCTGCGTTTCAAGTTTTGGAATCTTGCAAATGGTATAAGTTTATGTGGTCAATATATGAAATCATATACAGTTTAATTTTATTTATAAGTATAAAGAAATACATTATGAGGTATAATAATTAAAAAAAACAACCATTAAATTACTAAGAAAAGAAGAAAGATGTTTAAGAAACTAAGTAGAACATTGAATGAGTGGAATGACTTGAAAACGTTATAATTAGAAATGAATGTCGATACAAACTATCGCTTAAAATTAATAAACTAGCTACACTTTGTGTTTTAAACTTAATGAAATAGCAAATTGAGTACCTATCGGGAATCTCCTTAATTTTTAGGGTTCCGTACCTCAAAAAAAACGGAACCCTTATAGTCACTTTGTTGTCCGTCCGTTCGTCCGTCCGTCTGTCTGTCTGTCAAGGCCCTTTACCTCGGGAACGCGTGGAGGTATCGAGTTAAAATTAAAACGATATACTCAGGTTAACAGTCTCTTGAAGCTGTGGAAAATATCTTACTTCTAAGTTAAGGTTAAAAAAAGATACGGCCGTTTATGCCACAAAAAACGTATATTTTGCCAATTTCAAAGGAATCAAAATTAATAGAGTATTTCCCATTGATCTAAAACTATCAAATTTGGCAAGTAATACTATCTTATACTACAAGTATAGGGAAAAATCTGCAAACTATACATAATATGTAATTAAATCATAAAAAAAACAGGGTCTTTATGCAAGGAACGGTGTTCCAAATTTTGAATTGAGTTAACCGTGTCATGTGGAGTATCGTATGAAAGGGTTTCATTGGCACAAGCTTTAACAGAATTTTAATTATGATGAAGAATAAAAAAAATCCTTTTCCTTTTTTTATAAATGTAAGTAGGTACCTAATAATTTTGGTGTATGCAGTACCTAACAGCTTGCACTTTTATGCATACCTGCTTATTTAATTTAAAATTTTATAATTAAACATGACCCGAAAAAGGTACTTATCTACTTAAGTATTTTGTATTTTAGATAATATGTACCTACAAATTTGTACGGAACCCTCGGTAAGCGAATCCGACTCGCACTTGTCCTTTATTTTTACTGTCTTTCATACGAATATATAGTCTGTCAACATGTAATAGGTAGCACATAAAGTGCTACCTATTGTAGTTCGAATATATAATGTAAGCTTAATAGGCGATATAATGTTTTAGGAATGAGACCCATAAATGTTTTTGGATTTTTCTTCAAGGAAGAGACACTCCCGTAATTTACTGTAAAGCATTGGAAACGGGAAACAAAAATCAAAATAAAACCACGAAAAAGTCCGAATAAATATTTCTATTCAAAACGTCAAATATTCGCGTAAATCTAAAAATATTACCTAAAATTCCGCCGCATCCCACACCTTGCATTTACTTAGTTTAACTTTCAATACGCCCCCCTCACTTCCCAATCAGTGACAGTCACTTATTGAATTTTGTTGTGCTCGAGAAAAGTTTCAATAATTCCTTACATCGGAGCAAAACTTTATCAATTTCCGTAACAGTCATTGCGGAATGGAATTCGGCGTCGCGGTGTATCAGACGACTTGTTTCATTTACAACTTTATAATGATACAAGCTTGTGCCCGTGAATTGGTTTGAAAAATAATCTTTCTAATATTGTATTGCACTTTTGTCTTCTTGTGAGCACGTTGACATTGTTTTAGCTGAAACTGTTCCATTGCTGGACATAGACCTCCCCCAAAGATATTCACGACAGCTGTTCTTGTGCCATCTGCATCAATTTAGCTCCAGCGACTTTTATCATGTTCTCGATCCACCTTATGGGAGGCCCACGCTTAGCTTTCCGGTACGAATATATACTTTAATGTTAATCCAATATAAAAGCTATCTACAATCTGAATTTCACTCAATTCTATGGTTTCGTTAAAACGTCACAGTAACAAACTAACACGTTTATAATAATACTAGCGACTCACCCACGCTTTGGTCTGGTTCATCCCTAGGTACGTTTTAACGGTTAGTATGGAACAGAAAAACTCTGTGAAAAATTAAGTCAATCTGTCAACTCACTTTTTATGTGGAGATTTTTTAACTCAAATTTTTCACTTTTCCGTACAATTTTTTAAACATTTCTATCACACAAACCTTGTCCTGACAATCACAAATACAACAAAAAAAGAAATAGCCAAATAGCAGCAGCCGTTCTGAAGTAATTCGCTTACATACATTTGATGATTGATTTTTATTTATATAGATATAATATGTCAGTGTATTCATTGGTTAATTAATGCGTCCTTCTCAATGGCTACGTCTGAGTTACGAATTAAATATCTAATGTTTCTGTTATCCTTAACGCTAGGATGATCTATATTACTAATATAAGGAGTCTCGAAAAAAATTAAATGATATGAAAAATTTACTTGTAGCCTTTAAAAAATTTCATATCACCCTGGCATCATCATCATCTAATCATCTCAATGGTATCAATTATCATATTGTCATACAATACACACATTTACAAAATTAAATTATTAAAGGAGTTATAAGTAGGTTATATTTACTTTAATTGTTATTTGACCGTATAGTTAGAAGTGAAGCTAATAAAAACCAGTTAAAAAAATCCAGAAACATAAAACAACAGTAAGTTATCTTGTTAAGTAAATAAAATCCAAATTGCATATTTCAAGTGCTTTTTAAGCCCGTCTGAAGCTTCCGTGAAAGCTCATTGCGATAACGATAAACACATGCCGGTTATACTCGTAAAGCCAACGTTAAACTACCACTTTGTTGGAATTGTTATACTTCACTTTATATATCCAACAGTTTTTCTTTAATTATATATTATTTTCTGTTAATTTCTTAAAAGATTCTTTTTTTGAGTACAGGCCATAATAAATAACGTATTTTTCATTGTTTACCCTACCGGAAGTAGATATTTGATATAATTTCCTCCTGACCGAGTTCACGACAGCCATTCTTGATGAGAATAGCCAACTATATAGGATATTTAATGCATGCACAAACGCACTCTCTAACTACTCTACTCTTGTCACTCTCAAAATCTGATGGTGTGACAATTCTAAAAATCATTAAAAAAAAGGCGCAAAACAGACGTCCGTATGTGATCTCAGAAACACGGAAGTGTCAATACTTCCCAAATACGGGATGTTACTGAAAATTTCAACTTGAAAACTCAAACACATCATTCATCAATGCGGCTAGATCAGTACTTCAACACTTTATCTCTGAAAATTATATCTTTTTATTTCTATTTAATATCTTTGAAATTCATAATAAACGTTACTTCTAACGAAATTAATGTTAAGGAATTTGTAATTAAATTTATACCCTCTATTTCATAAATACAATTTTACGAACGAACCTAAGTGTATTAAATTTTGTTTACAAAAATTAACTATCGAGCTTTCTGTCGCTAAAAAACAACATAGCTTGTTTATATTTTGCTTCAATCAATTTTATTAACGATGAAAATAATCTAAAAAAAGACATTGTTTCATGAACATTATTTTATATGGATAAGATAATTTAACTAATACAAAACAAGGTTAACTTTGGGACAATAACGCATGCCTCTTCCGGGAACGAAACGTGTAACTACCTCCCCAATGGGCAGTGCTATTTAATTGATACTTGTATCATGAAGGTTTGGCTTGTTGGTATAATCTAAAAAGTCTAAAGTGTTAACAGTATACACTAGCTTTATCAAATGCAAGAAAGATTCTTAAAATCCGAGCTTTTTCTGTGAAAGCTTCTGGTTTCAGCTTTAAGCTTCACCTTTATTATATTAGTATAGATTCAAATGATACATTCAAAAAATCGTCCCCTAATGGTACATAATATTATATTAAATCAAAAGTTTCTATGTGTTTTATCTGATTTTATTTTTATTTATTACAGACCCTCCTCACCTCTGTCCTTTGGCAATTAATCAATTCCCCATATATTTTCTAACTAAGCACATTTGGATAGAAAATTGATATATTACTTTCGGGTTATGTGTTTTGGGTTGTTTTTCTTATGCAAGAGAGTCTCATAACTTTATGCTAAAATCAAATAAAGGATGTAAACTTTGACAAAAATGATAAACTAAATATATTATAAGTTATCTTAATATCAAAAACCCCTATAAGGATAAGGTATTTACCTATTACCTGCCTTTTAGTTTGTTGCATTTATTATTCCTGAGTTTTCGTGATTATTATACGAATGTTTGTACTTCAGTCATGGATGTTTATATTTATAATATGTATGTATTTAAAGTTATATATGTGTAGTGTATGAACTATCTGGTATCCATAACAAAAGCCTCGTAGCTTACCATGGAACTAGATGGTGCTGTGTGTTAAAGTCTCAAGATAATTATTTATTTATTTATATTCGGTGAGTGATACTTCGCTTTTATATATCTTATAGTATTAAATGAGCAATTCTTGTATATATATAAATTTATTTCGTGTACCTCAGAAACAGCTCAAGCGATTTGGATCAAATTTTGTGTTTAGGCAAGGTTTTGCTTTTCAAGTTTATCTACGAGGTATCTTTCTTAACATAAACATGTGGACTGCTCCGTAGACCTGCTGTCGGGGTATTGTAGTTGAGCGGGTAAGCGATCCTGCGACGCCCCATTAAAACGGAGAAGTTTCTGTTGGGTTTTAGTGAGTAGTACTGGCTTCTCTATCCAGTATCCGCATAACCACCTGTATGTATACAAGTGATAATATGTAAACGCATTTCCCCACATTAAAGAAAGTTCTCAAAAGATAAATAAAAATACAGGTTTTTCAAAAAATCCTTTAATTAAACGATTCCATAAGGAATCTATATAAATAGTAATATAAGTTGTCTATATAAATAGACAACTTTCCAAAGAGCGAATTGAGTCTAACGAGGGCACATAAACTACTGTAAATTGAAATAAACGAAAGTTTGCCTAAGTATGAATTTGAATCCACAGTTTAACTCCGGCGAGGGCTTTTTACACAACGTATTAGGACGTGAAGTAGTGAAAGAAATAATATTTTTTTAACAAGTTTTCACCCACAAATCTGCTCGATTGGAATAAAATTGTGAAATAGGCAATAAGACGACACGTTTGACTGGCAGTTTGTAGTGACACTACTTGTTGTGTCAGCGGTCGCGTGTTCGAATCCCGCTTAGAATATTCATTTGCGTGCTGAGCACGAATGTTTGTACTCTAGTCATAGGTGTTTATATTTATAATATGTATATATTTAAACTTATATTTGTGTAGTATATCAACTATCTGGTATCTATAACACAAACCTCGTAGCTTACCATGGAACTAGATGGTGCTGTGTTATTGTCCCAACTTATAAGAAAAACGTCTATGTTATTCTGAAAATTCAATAAAACTCCTGTTAAATTCGATTTAACTATAGAAGTTTTAAGTGCATATAAATATACTACAAACAGACAGAAATGTTAATCTTTTTATTTTAAAAATGTTTTATTGACCTATGAATATTTATAATAAAGAAAATTACAAGTATACTTAATTATATATAAAAACAAATGTACACTTAGTTATTACTGTACAAGTCATGTCCGCGTGGAATAGTGGCAAGAATGCTCGCCGCATTCCCCCGCTGAACGGCAATGCCGATTCTTTGGGTGAAAAATGCGCCAGCTCTCCTCTCACCAGTAGAGACGATAACACGAGGTGTTATGAATATAAGTATAGGTTACATTTAACGTCGCTATGTTATTAATAATAATAATAATATATCTTTATTTCAGAATACTTTTCCATAAGATTAAATTATAAACAAATTAAAATAAATTCAAATATTATGTATTTTAGGGATTTCTAGAGACAAACCCGAGCGAAGCGAGGGTGAGCCGCTAGTTAATAGTAAAATAGTAGAATGATGTCTTATTTAGATAAGCCACTGGTCTACAATCCTTACAACTTCATCGAGTAACTTGCACGTACCTTTGAGCGGGCGGTCATTAAAGAAAGTAATTATTTTCCTTTTTTTTCCCCCCAAGTTCTTTGTTCTAACTTTGTTTAACTGTCGAAGTTGGCGACGAACGCGGTGGCGCTGAAATTTTAACAAATTGTTAATGAATAAATTGTGAAATTCTATCATGCGTCTTTAATTATGCTAAACGTGTCTGGTCTTAGTTAACTTTGTTAAAACAGAAGGATTTCTCGGTTGGAAATAATTGGTGAAATTTATAACTATTTGTATAGGTTATGTTTTTTTTTTATGAGAATCAGTGACAAACGAGCAGACAGACTACCTGAAGGAAAGCAGTACCTGTCGCCCATAACACCTACGGTTCATGCACTTAGGTTTTAGGTAACAAAAATGCAGAACCACTGGTGCGTTGTCACTGTGAGGACTAAGATGATATGCCTCTTGCCTGTAATTGCGCTGGCTACCTTATCCTTCAAACCGGAACACAACAATGCAATCATTGTTGCTTGGCGGCAGAAATAGATAAGGGGGTGGTACCCATCCAGTCGGACTCCTCAGGCTTGACAGAGTCCTACCACCGGTGTTGTGTTTGTGTGTTGTGTATTTTATGTGCGAAGAGATTATTCAGTATTTTGCTATAAATTTAATTATTTTTTATTAAAAGTAATTTTTGCTGGCAATCCTTTCTATAGTACGACGATGTAAGATAATAATCAGGTAATATACTTAGCCATTATATGGTGTATATCGTCACAATAAGCATACACATATAAACTTTCAAAAAATAATTAACAATGATTGATTTATTTTTAAAATAAAAAGTGTTTCTCAGATGAACTTTAAACACTTGTTGCTACAAAACATTTTTGACATAAAATTGTTTAAATATAGAACCGAGCCCTCGATATCCTTAATAATAAGCATTTAATTGCGATTAACATACATATTTAAAAATTTTGATTTGATTCTCCTAAAATATCTCGGCCACGATGGGCAAACCCACTGAAACTAGCCATTACAAATATGTTTTTTATCAGGGTTGCGTACCAAAAAGGTTAAACTTACTATTACTAAGACATCGCTGTCCGTTCTTCTATCTGTCTGTCTGTCCGTCTGTCATCAGGCTGTATCTCATGAACCGTGATAAGTAAGACAGTTGAAATTTTCACAGATGGTGTATTTCTGTTGCTGCTATAACAACAAATAGAAAAAAGAATAAAACAATATTTAAGGGGGATCCAATACAATAAACGTGATGTTTTTGCTCGTTTTTGCTCGATATTGATAACGACAACAGGTAGACGCTTGAAATATTCACAGAATATTTAGTTATATATTCACTTTAAAAGTAAATAATTAAATTAAAATAAAAAATATATTTAAGAGGGACTCCCATATAACAGACATGTTTTTTTTTTGCCGTTTTTAGGGTTCCCAACCTCCAAAATTAAAAAAAGGAACCCTTATAAGATCACTTTCTTGTCTGTCTGTCCGGCTCACCACCGACTTTCTCAGAAACAGGTAGACCTAGCAAGTTAAAACATATACCAGATACTGAAGTGTATAGTCCTTATTAGGTGTATAAAAATCAAGGTCCTCAGTTAACACGATAAAAAGATATGGGCAAATTTAGATTTTCGCGAAAACTTGTAAGTAGGTACTAAATTTACGTTAATTTTTAACTTTTTTTTATTTTTCGGACTTTTCCCTTTGTTTGTACCTTGCTTTTAACCAAAATTGATAATTCTAGGTCAACCGGACGTACCCTATAGGTTTTAGGTCGAAAACCTATATGGTATTTCTCGTTGACCTAGAATCACGAAATTAGGCAAAAAGCAAGGTCTTACAGCACAAATAAAGGAAAAATTTCAAAAAATTAAAGAAGGTGCAAACTAAAAGTCCTGTACTACTTCCGTACTACGTATGTACGTAAAGGTTTGTACGGAACTTTCGGTGGGCGAGTCCGACTCGTACTTGTACGGATTTATAGATAATGGTTTGGAAACCTTCGTGCGCGAATCCGACTCGCACTTGGCCGGTTTTTATTATTAGTACACAAGTATGAGTGCAAACCTAATGTGTAGGTACTCTTTATTTCTGTCACACCCATACTTCGGTGAAACGACACAACTTTAAGGCGTACGACCAAAAAGCACAGGAATGAAACACTACTAACTTCCCAACTCCGGGTTGCTACTGACAATTTCTACGAACTTAATAACTATTTGACCCGGGAGTCGAACCCAGAAGCTCCGGATATGCATCTGTACATACTAACGACAAGATCATTGAAAGAGTGAATTGCGCAAATAAATGAATTAAAACATTGAAGAGCATGAGAGATCTAAAGCTACAGTTTAAGTCCTTCAAATTAAACCACCTGTATATAAAGGCAGTACAGATTGTCTCATACACTAAATGAGACACGTGCATAAAGCCGCAGGCAGACGTTAGTTACAAAGACACAAGAAACCTTAAACGAGACACTGTCGCCTTATCTGTTAACAGTATTATAAGCTTTTTAAAAATGGCGAAGACGTAAAAGTTTATATTTTGTTTTTCCCCACAACGATGTTAGTAAAAAATAACCCTTACGGCTCTCTAGAGACAAGACTGTGTTTAATCTCGTTTTTTTAAATTTTCGTCGTCTTATTTTGACCTTGTTTCCCAAATTTCACATTTCACAATGTAAATAAAATGATGCCTTGAGGAAGGATATATAAAGTACGAGTAAAAAGCTCTGGGCAGGGCTTAATCACATGTACGTGAATACAACCGCATTCATTATTTTAGACTAATGTAAGATATGATTAAAGACACGTTTGGCTCAGTTTGTAGTAATCCTACTTACTGTGCCAGCGGTCGAAGTTCGAGTCCCTCTGGGGGCATTCATTTGTGTATATATAATACGCATGTATTAAAAGTTATATATATATATATATATATATATATATATATATATATATATATATATATATATATATATATATATATATATATAGTATATCAACTATCTGGTATCTAGTATATATGGAACTAAATGGCGCTATATGTTAATGTCCCAATATATTTATGTATATTATATTTATAAATTATAAAAAGCTAATGAATTAAGATGTTAGAGTAAAAACACATGTTTCTAAATTTCAATATATTTAAACTTTTTAACCGACGTGATACTTATTAAAATACAAATGATACTCCTCTTAAGACGTGAAATAGAAGAACGGAGCATAAACTTAATATTAGGGATATATCTATAAAGAACCTTAAAAATATAATTTTTCTATTCACAAAAAATTTTTACGACGTCTTTTATTAGATTTTTGACATTTATTAGTATTTTTCGTGACACTATTGCATAAAAGCTCCAATGGGTTAAGAAGCTTTATTTCTGAACGATTAGCGGTTAACAAACTTATAACCACTCAGATTTTTTTTATTATATAATATTGCGATACACTCCAGTGTCATGGCTTTATGGCATATGTAACGAAAGTTATTCGATTAAAGGCTGATTTTTCAATCACCAGTTAAATTTTACTCGAAAGATAAGTAGCTCATGCTCAATTACAGTTGATATAAATATTATTTGATGACACGTTAGTCTCAGTTTGTAGTAATCCTACTTGCTTTGCCAGCGGTCACGGGTTCGAGTCCCAATCGGGGCATTCATTTGTGTGATGAGCACTAATGTTTGTACTCTAGTCATGGGTGTTTATATTTATAATATGTATGTATCTAAAGTTATATACATATGTGTAGTTTATCAATTATCTGGTATCCATAACACAAGCCTCGTAGCTTACCATGGAACTAGATGGTGCTGTGTATTTACATATGTCCTAACACATTTTTATCCCTCAAGTAAAATTTAATCTGGCCAGTTGAAAAATCGACCCTTAGTTATTTTTAAGGATAGTAAGGATACAGTGTTTTTATCTAAGGCTTTGCTTGCATGAAACGGTAATTACGTGTAAATAGCCTATGCCACTCTCATACAAATGCTTTTCCAATTACTAAAATATCCGCTAAAATTCAATTAAGTTGTTTAGCCTTCTTATATCAGGTATCCTGTGGGAATCCTCTTCCTTTTCCGGGATATTTAGAATTCTTGCCCAAAACCTTTATTTGCTAAGAAACCCTTGATAAAATCAATTCAGATATATACATATGTTTATATGAAAAATAAGTAAATAACACACGAATACGACTTAAATTCGTAAGCCTTAGTTACGTTACAGCGTTAATAAGTAACAAACCTACAAACATTCATATTTATATATTAGTATATATCCACTTTACAATAACATGCATAATCTAAAACAAAAATTTGTAAACGTAACTAAAGTTAGTTGTATATAGGCCCTTCAAGCGCACACTACACCTCGCGTGACCACCCATGTTATTTTTCCACGCCATATCAATCCGTCTTCACACGCGTTATTTGTTTTTGTATACTGCTCGTGTATTTGACAGTTGCACGAAATAAAATTACTTTATAATAGAACTAGCGAGTCACCCTCACTCTGCTCCCGTTCCTCCCTATATACGTTTTAACAGTTAGTATAGTTTTATTAGAAATAAGATATTTTTCCGAAGGTAATAATATACTATATATTGACCTGGATAATCAGCTATCATCACACCAAATTTCATCAAAATCTGTCCAGTGGTTTTCTCGTCACGCGTACCCCACAGGCTGACGGACAGAAATTCTAAAAACTACAGATTTCGCCTCTTTATCGATAATAGACTGTTACAATAACATTTTCTAAAAAAATATCTAATGTACAGATTCTATTCAGAATTTAATTATATATATAGAAAATATCGCTGAAAATAAACAACGTACTCACGTGATTTGCTTAACTTCTAATTTTAACATCGCTTTAAAGTCAATTAAAACGAATTTAATTACTATCTAAAACTAAATATTGATTTCGCGAGTAAGACAATATTATTGCGATGAATTAACCTTTACAATACGGCTGTCCCTCAAGGGAAGAGACCTACTTTGAAGCCTTGATTAATTCCGTCAAGTGGCTTTTGCGTGATTCGCATACGTACCTATTCTGTTAATAAAATTATAATATACCAAAATCCAATATATGTTTTGAATAGAAATATAAAAAAAACTAACGATTTACCCTCGCTTCGCTCGGGTTCGTCCCTGGCTTGATCCTCCATACAAATTTTCATTCCCATTTTCAGCCCCTTAAGGGAGGATTTCCGAGATAAAAAGTATCCTATGTCCTTTATCCTTCCCAGGGTCTCAAACTATCTTCTTAAAAAAAATCATATAAATCGGTTCAGTAGACCAGAGATTTCCCCCTTCAACGTCACAAATTCACAAACCTTGCCTGTATATAATATTATATTAGTATAGGTTAAAAAAATCTCTATAGCAAAACTTTAGCAACTTTAAGAAAAGAATAAAATGTACAATTCTGATGTACATAATATTATTATTTTTTTGTGTATGTCATTTTTTTTTTAAATGCATTTCCCATAGAAATGGAATTTTAAGTCAAATTCCATTCAATTGGATGAGTATAACCTGAAGTAACACATACAATAATGTCCTCCTGACCGATTCCGGCCAAGGCGGCCAATCTCATTGAGACTAGCCAACTGCGCAGGAGATATTATAGTGCAGCGCGTGTGAGAGAGAGAGCAGACACAACTTGCACTCTCTATTCCTGTCACTCTCATACTCCGGTGGGACGACACGAGACACGACCGGTGAGAGTTAAGTAACACATAGGCTACTGTTAGTAATAAGATTTACACTTAAAGATACAAGAGAAGCAAGGATAAATCACTAGGCTATATGTGTTCGTATTATCTATCAAAACTAATAATGATTCACCTAAAATATTATCAAAAGCAGAAATATCATCTACAAAGGGCAACCTCAACTAATATCATAGCTATGTCAGACTGCAATTAATCTATCGGCTGAAAATGATTTATGTTATTATACTGGAGTGCATTTGTGGTACGCCACAGAGCAGCTTGTATTTATAACTATTATAATAATATTATTATATAAGGCAGTGGTAGCCTAGTGGTAACGCGCTTGCTTGGGAAACCGAGTGAAGCGGGTTCAAATCCCGGGTCTCGCACCTCTGATATTTTCATGTGTGAATCATTTCTAACATGATTACCACTTGCCTCACGGTGAAGGAAAACATCGTGAGGAAACCTGCATGTCGAGAAAACCTAGCAAGTTTTCGAAAGACATGTGAAGTCCGTCAATCCGCACTTGGCCAGCATGGTGGACTATGGCCTGATTCCCCTCGTATTGAAGGGAGGCCCGTGCCCAGCAGTGGGACGTTAAAAAGGGCTGAATACAATACATAAAAATACATTGCTTTTGAAACCGAGTAAAGCAAGTTCAAATCCCGGGTCTAGGGTGTCGCACCTTTAAAATTTTCATGTGCGAATCATTTCCAAATGATTACCACTTGTCTTACCGTGAAGTAAACCATCGTGAGGAATCCTGCACATCTGAAACCACAGCAAGTTTTCGAAAGACACGTGAATTAAAAGCCTGTAAAGGCTAAATACTAATACTACTAATACTAAATTACTAACCCAACATGATCCATATGTGAAGCTACATTTAAATAAAATTATCTGTTGGAATTTTTTCAACAAAGCAGCCCAAATCAAATATCTTTTTAATGTTAAACTATGGCAACACTAATTAAGAATAATTAAAAATAAGGTACCTTTGCGTCCCTTTTTGATTACTGTAAAGCTTTAAGCTTCTGGAAACAAAAATCTAAATAAAGTCGTGTAAAAGTCCAAAAATATAGTTTTATTTAAAATGTAAAATATTCATGTAAAACTAACACAGTATATAGGTTTTCTAAGAACTATATTGATATTATAATACATAGAAATATATTCTTTTTGGACTGATAGTTTTTTTAACTTTTTAAGTGTAATTTATAATATGTATAAAATTCTATGTATAAAAAAATAGTTGGGACATAACACACAGCACCATCTAGTTCCATAATAAGCTACGAGGCTTGTGTTATGGATATCAGATAGTTAATACACTACACACATATAACTTTAAATACATACATATTATAATTATAAGCATCCATGACTGAAATACAAACATTTATGCTCATCACACAAATGAACCCCCCCAGCGGGACTCGAACCAGCGACCGCTGGCCAAGTAGGGTCACTACAAACTAAATCAAATTATAAAAATGTATTCACATTTTGTGAAGATCTCGCGTAACATATTAAAAAAAACTCCTGAATTTAATACTTTCTTCAGTTTAAAGTCGGTTAAAACTAACAATATGCGGGTAAGACTTCAGGGAAAGAAGGTTCAATACGCTTAGGGAATTAAAATTTTTATGGTTTTCCTTGTACTTTCGCGGAAATTGTAAAAGAGAACTTATTTACATGTTTTATTAATTCAAAAATAAACATTTTATAACATTATATAAAAAACTAGCAAAACACTACACTCCTTTAAAATATGCAAATACGTACTCAATCAAATGTACAAATTATATTTAACTGACTTGTTGGTCTAGTGGCTGTCATGTACAGCCGCAGATTTGGTCTTGGGATCGAATCCCTGGTGTAGTCAAGCTCAGTTACTGAGTATTTCTGTAGAGAAATTCTCAGACCGATGTTAGGAACTTGGCGGTATTTCACCGTCGTGCCTCGGAAAGCACGTAAAGCTTGGTCCTGACCCACGGTGGCCGAAATTAGTCGGCAGGACATTATTATTAAATGTGTAAAAATTTATAAAATCCATGACCAAAATTATTTACCATTAAAATAATCAAAATCAACGCTGAATCAGTTCATTATAACAAAATGAAACACCATTTTCTATGCAGGAAACGATTTAACATAAATATTATATATTATAAGTATAAATAAGTATTGGTCTCAATCTCAACACATCTGGCGTTATTAATAATTAAAACCGCGACTTTATGGTGTCATAAGTCACATGTTACGCGATCGTAAAAGTACGAGAAAGAAACACATGTGTGATGTAAATGAACTTTATATCGTAGATAACATTTGCTGTACTAACTGTATAGCTTGTGTTTGGTTTTATTTGAAACATGTAATATATTATTATTAATATCATTTAGTCCACTTTTACTTAGCGTGACATTTTTTACCTGCCACGGTTATGGAGATGGTATATGCGTTTGGGTTAAGAGGTGTTTGTGTGTATATTTATATCTAGCGTACCAAAGTGCCTTATAATGCCTGTGCTACTCCAGGTTATAGTCTATCTGTGTACTAAATTTTATCCAAATCACTTCAGTCGTTTCAACGTAAAAAAGTAACAAACATACCCACACATAAATTCAACAATTTGTGCATAATTCGATAGTAATACAACTTTGCACCAATAATCTAACTCTGTGCAAAAATCACATCCAAATTTGCTTAGTTGTTGAAATTGGGACTAGCAAACAAACTTTGTTAGTTTGTGTGTTTGTGCATACTTTCGGAATTTAATATATTAATGAAACTAGCGGCTCACCCTCGTTTCGCTCGGGTTCGCCTTTAGGAAAACAAAAACTAACCTATCCCACGGAAAACGTACATTTTTTCGGAATAAAATGTAACCTATATGTTATTCCAGATTATAATCTATCTCTGTACTAAATTTCATCCAGATCCGTTCTGGCGTGAAAGAGTAACAAACATCCATACTTACAAACTTTCACATTTATATATTAGTACGGATTACGTGAAAACTTACATAAATATTAGTCCTAATAATGTAAAAAAAAATATGATAATTTGTAAAAGTATTTGTGTGTACTTCTTCACACTGTTACGGCTCAACAGATTTGAGTGAGATTCTGAATAGAGATAGCTCATATTCTAGATATTCTAGATAGGCTTTTTTATCGATATACCACATGAAAACCGCGGTTAAAAACTTGTATATAATAAATCAAAATGGCACAGATTAGAACTATTGAGGTTATTTTTGCTCATAATTTATTATTACTCTATACCACCACCTATATACCCGTCCCTATGTACAGACGTTCATTATTATTAGTTTAATTAGTCTAGAGGCCGGTCTTATCAAACGATTCTAAGCAATTGTATTGAAAAGCATTACATTATTACATTTGTATTAAAATTTTATTATGAGTCTACGTTTTTGCTACAGATAATGCAGCTGTGTTACAGACAACGCACAGGCTAAGTCTGGATATAGGAGCGAGAATTTGTCTAAAAGTTACTAACGAAAACTTATTTAACGAGTGTTATCATAAAAAAATGCTTTAAAGAAACTATAAATGAGACACAGACAGCAAAATAAAAACTTTAGTGTCTCATTGTTGGGCACGAGCCTTCCTTCAATACGAGTGGGATCAGGCCATAGTCCACCACGCTGGCCAAGTGCGAGGTGCGGACTTTACATGTCTTGCGAAAACTTGCTAGGTTACATGCATGTTTTCTCACGATGTTTTTCTTCCTTCACCGATAGACAGGTGGTAATCAATCATGTTGAAAATAAAAAAACTTAGTTAGGATTTAAACCTATGTACTTGGTTTCCCACTTGATTTCCCAAGCAAGCGTATTTACCACTCGGCATTAAGTCATTTGCTTCATTGTAGAAACCTGAAATTGTGTACATAAAATCCTTACATAACGAAGTGAGCAAAAGTAATATTTTTAAAAGATCGCCCTTAAAGAGTTAAAATATGGAATGAATATTTGAAATTGAATAAATATTTGAAATTCTGAAGTTCCTGTCTTTATTGCTGCTTGTTATTAAATAAATATGTATATTTTAATGATCAGTATTAAAAATTTTAAACTTTCCGTTGTGTTAAACTTAGCCCCTTGTGACATTTTCGTCTTTTGTGGGCTCATTAAAATAATTTATATTTGACTTGTAGATAAAGGGCGTTGTCAGGAAATCGCCCCGTCATTAGTTAACATGAGCTGTCCTAAAATTAGTCCCTCTTGAGAGTTTTATTTTACGATACGAAGTTTCAGCAAAATCAGTTCCAACCAATCAGATAGACAAATGAGTTAAGACACAGACTTTGAGACATTTAAAACCTTAGTATCTTCCGTGACCATGATTGCTGTAAAGCATTCGAAACGTTGGGACCCAAAAATCATAATAAATCCGCGAGAAAATCCAAACAGATAGTTTTATTTAAAATGTCAAATATTCGCGCAGATCTAAGAAAGTATTATGGACAAATGAAGTTGGTTCTCTTATATATCTATACCTACTAATATCCGTTAAAAGTTACTAATAGCTACGTATCGGTAGTCTAATAATCTTTATATATTTATTATATATATAAAATTCTCGTGTCACAGTTTTCGTTGCCATACTCCTCCGAAACGGCTTGACCGATTTTGATGAAATTTTTTGTGCTTATCCGGTATCTATGAGAATCGGCCAACATCTATTTTTCATCCCCCCAAATGTTAAGGGTGGACCACCCCTAAATTTTTTTTTTTTATTTTTCAGACAAAATTTTTTGTTTTAATTTTTTTATGATACAGCATACAAAAATACCTACAACCCTAAATTTTCACCCCTCTACGATCAACCCTTATTTTTTAATAGCAATTTTAGTTATTTAATCATAATAGGATACTTTTTACTGTGGGAAAAACTCTCCTCTGAGAAATCTATACTAAACGTTAAAACGTAACTAGGGACGAACCCGAGCGGAGCGAGGGTGAGTCGCTAGTATACAATATATAATTATTAAGAAGTATTATAATTGTTAACTAATATAATAATGAGGCAGAGTTTGTTTGTTTTTTTCAACGCGCTCATCTCAGGAACTACTAATCCGATTTGAAAAATTCTTTTTGCATTAGATAGCCCGTTTATTGACGAAGCCTATACGCTATATATCATTGCGGGAAAATACGGTTACCATGGGCTAGATTTGTTTTAGCCCAGGGACGAAGCCGAAGCGAAGCGAGAGTGAGTCGCTGGTGATTAAATAAGATATTACTGTTTTATCACGTTGCAAGTTTACAACAACAGTTGGTTGGATAACAATATGACGTGCGGATTTGTTACTATAAAGTTTCGGACTATAATACGGTTTAACAATTCTTGTCTGTTAATTTAAGGAAAAGCTACATACGTTTTATTGAAATAAATTATTTCAAAAATAAAATTATGAGATTTTGCGTAAGAATTGCTTAAACTGTGAAGAAAAAGTTAATGTAAAATTCCATCAAGGCATAAAAGTTATGCGCAACGTACAATAATTTTAAGCGTGGTAGGTCATTATAACTAAATAATATAATATACATAAATAGACAAAAACAAAACAGTTCAATTCCTTTTTGTCCTCTGTTTGTCAACCGATTTTTTTTTTTGGTTTTTATGTAGCTATTGACAAACTTTAGAAAATCAATAGAAATTTTGGAAACAGTTTTTTATCATGGTCTAATTTCGACCAATGATATTTGTAAAAGTAAATACATATTATAGTGCTGTGGTCAACGCATTTATTGGTTAATCTCGAATAATAAGAGGAAATAATTTTTTTTTGTATGTTTGTTTGTAATAGATGAACTAAAAATTCGCTGAACCGATTTAGATGAAATTTGGTACAAAGATAGTTTGGGATCTTGGGGAGTAAATAGGATTTTTTATTTTGGAAATCAACCCTTAAGGGGGTCATAGGGGGATGAAAGTTGTATGGGGATATCAATCATTTCTCAAGTAAGGGATATCTAATATATTTAAACGAGCAATTCTATATAATAATATTTATATATTTCTTTATTTATTTATACTGGCGATCTTGGAAACGGCTCTAACGATTTCGCTGAAATTTGGTATGTGGGGGCTCTCGGGGGCGAAAACTCGATCTAGATTAGATTTATGTCTGGGAAAACGCGTATCTTTGAGTTTTCATGCGATTTTCTTTAGCATTATTTTACGCAAAATATGTTAATAATTTCGCACACATGTGTGTAAGCATCGTGGTCAAGCGGCCAAGGCGCGACATTGAGTATCACAGGTGTGTTCGAATCCTGGTCGGATACAAAGATTTTCCTTTTTTTTGTATTTATTCAAGTTTATAGTTTTTTGTCTTTAAGCCAAATTAAAAAAAAATGCACTTCTAACCAAAAACTCCGAGCGAAGCTCGGTCGCCCAGGTACTAATACATATACATATATATTCTATTTATTCCATGCTAACCTTTAAAACATACCTAGGGATGAACCCAAGCGAACCAAGGGAGAGTCGACAGTAGTTTTCATTTTAACAATTGTATTATCCATTTTTACTCTTGTATCCAAACAGCCCAAGACAATATATAATAATCCTTATCAAAATCCCATAAAAACTATGTCACTTAGAAATACTCCACAAGCTAAACTTCCAAAAAATAAGAAACCTCAGCTCTGAGAGACAGCAAAAACCTGGTTCATGTCTGGCTTATTACTTTTCCTCATACCACTCTCATGATTTGTGTTAGCTGTTGTCGCACGTTGCACGCTTACGTCGCCAGTTGGTTGACAATTAGTCGCTCATATAAGTTGTTTGTCGCGTCGCCATTACGTGCTGAAGACAGCGGGACTGGTAAAGCTGGAGACACAATGCCCTTATCTATACTTATAAAAATGTCTGTCTGTCATTTGAAATATTTTCTTTTTACTATTATTGCTGATTTCACTATTAAAAAGACACGAGATTTCGTCCATCAGTCAGTATGTCCTTGCATAATACAAATGAATTGATGTATTTAAAAAAAATATATTGTATATTTTTGTAATGTTTTCAAAATAAACACTGTTAAGGGCTTCTGTAAATGTAGAAGATTTTTTGTTTAAGAATTTAACTAGCACAAAATTATGTTCGACTTTTTTTTTTTAATTCAAACTAGTGACTACCGCGTAGTTGAAAGTCAACCATAATTTATTAAGTTATATATTTATTGTTTTGCGTATATCACAATACTAGCGACTCACGCTCGCTTCGCTCGCGTTCGTCCCTAGGTACGTTTTCACGGTTAGCTATGTTTATACATAAATAGTAGCTTGCTACTTCTAAGATATTCATTTAAATTATATAGCGATTTACCGCGTTTTACTCGATTCGCTCAGATGCGTACGCCGTACGCGGATTTTGTTCACAATTTCATGTTTTTTTTTTTGCGGAACCCTGATTCTTTTTCTAAAATAAAAGTAGCCTAAGTTACTCCTTATAACAGCAGCTATCTGCCAGTGAAAGTCCCGTCAAAATCGGTTCGGCCGATTCGGAGATTAGTCGGAACAAACAGACAGACAGACAGACAGACGGACAGACAAACAGACAGACAAAAATTGTAAAAAATGATGTTTTGCTATATGTACCGTGTGTACATTAATATGCATTTAGTAAAAAGCGGTTATTTTAATATTACAAACAGACACTCCAATTTTATTTATCTGTATAGATTAATCTATTATCAATTGGACCACAGACTTTAACAATAAACAAAAGTGATATATGCGTATGTGTCAAATACATGGTAGTGTGTGTAATGTTATTTTTATTGATTTAATGTATTTTTTATGCATAATTAAAAAAAAATGCATTCTACACTCCTTCTCTATATAAACTATAAGTGTGGGAAATTTCATACTCCTCCGTCCGAGCAATTTTCGTAAAAAGGGGTACAAAGTTTTTGTTTCACGTATTAATAATTGATATATATTCGAATTAAAAATGAAAGTACCGAGTGTACCACAGACCTTACACCACGTGTGTTGAATCAGTAGCGGGTGAGTTATAGCCGTGATTATGTCTCATATTTACGCTTAGAGCACCACCGGTGATTAGCCGACAGTCGAGTTTATTGTCTGAAAATATTGCTTTGTGTTCACATTTTATAATTACTTTTCTATGTCGTTTTGGATTTAATTTTAAGTGATTTATCTATTAGCGATATCGCTTTGTTCGGAAGCGTTCCAAGTTACAGTAATTAGTAGTTATTCCAGGTATATCCATAGTCTATAATTATACTAAATTTCATCTAAATCTGTTCAGCCTTTTGAACGTGAAGGATTGACAAACATACATACATCTGCTGCAGTCTATGATTTCCGAACCTACTTAACGGTATCTTGGATTTTTGAGGAGGTATACTTCAATATGATAATATTATATGCTTTATGTCGTTCTACCGTCGTTAAGAAATAGAAATCATTTTTTTTTGTTTAAATTTATATAACATTTATGATAGTAATTTAAATACAAACAGCGCTAAAAAATCATGAATTATTTTTGCGCATTCACACGGTAGTCTCTTATACATATCTCGTATATTTACGAGTATATAGCTATTAAAACAAATAAGAATATGATGTAGGTACCTACATAAATTAATATGGTAATTACTTATTATAATTTTATAAAATAAAGATTAAATTTTTAATTTTAAAACAGTTCAAAATCACTATTCGCTCATGAATTGTAGAATGACTTTAAGTCTCCATCTCCAAAACACCGTTATATGCATTTGAGGCAAGACAAACATATACCATAAATAACACCTTCAATATAAAAAAGTCGGACAAGTGCGAGTCTGACTCGCACACTAAAGGTTCTGTAGCATGAAATATTAAAATAAGTTTATAATTGCAAAAAAAAAATTTTGGTATTACTAATTTACAATCCGGATTTCCTTATACTCGGCTATAAGACATTGCTTCTTGCTAATTGATAAAATATGCAGCATAAACGGCCGTATCTTTTGATTGCGTTGACTTTTTACAGCTTGTGAAGTTTGGTTTTTTTCATAACTCCAAGGGATTGCAGAACTAAGTATTTGATACTAATTTCAACTTTATACCTCCACTCGTTCCTTAGAAAAAGCGCCTTGACAGACAGACGGACAGCTAAGTGATCCTATGAGGGTTTCTGTTTTCCTTTTGAGTCATGGAACCTTAAAAACTGTTCATTTAAGTGATTTTTGATTTACAGTTCAAAGTAATAACTTCCGAGCCTTCTAGGATTTGCGGTAAGCGAAATATTTCCCCAAGCCCTCGATACATAGCATAGGATTTATAAACATTAATACCAGTACTTCAATTAGTCCCTTAGCGGCAGTCTGCATTTATGACCGCCGTAAAAATTCGCCCGGAGGCGGCGTTGCATTATTTAGGGTCTCGGAAACAGTTTATGTGTTTCGTCGACTAATATCGCTTAACTACTTGTTTAACTACACGCTAGCTGACACTGATTTCTTATGCAGTAAAAAGCGAGCTTCCAGCAGTTCCGAACGATCTATTTTTTTTATTCGAGACTAGCGACTTACCCTCGCTTCACTCAGTGTAACCCTAGATAGGTTTTCTTTGAACCCTAATTCTTTTTCTAAAGTAGAAGAAGCCTAAGTTACTCCTCATAACATCAGCCATCTGCCAGTGAAAGTCCCATCAGAATCAATCCAGTCGTTTCGGAGATTAGCCGTAAGAAACAGATAGAAAGATAGACAGACAACAAAAATATGTTTTCTTATAAGTAATGTAAAAGCTTTTATTTGAACTTTACAAACTGACACTTCAATTTTATTTACCTGTAAAGATGATTTCACGTCTTTTTAAATCTTACCAGTATGTAACGGTATGTTCTATATAGAACTAGCATAATAAAATATCTTTTTAAATAATACGTGGTCTATGAGGCAGGCAGAAAAAAATCCATCAAAATATATTAGTTAAGTTAACTCACCCTCGCTCCGCTCGAGTTCGTCCCTACTTACGTTTAAAACGTAACGTTTAGTATACATTTCTCAGAGATGAGATATTTTCCCGCACTGAAAAGTATCTTATATGTTGACCCGGATATCCAGCTAAATTTCATCAAAATCCCTCCAGTGGTTTTTCCGTGATGCGATCACAGACAGCCAGACAGACAGAAGACAGACAAAAATTCTAAAAACTATAGCCTCTGTATCAATAATAATATCTATTTAAATAAGATTTTCCAAAAAATATTTAATGTACAGATTCGACATAGTTACAATTTTATTATATGTATAGATTAGACTCAATTAGTAATATTGCAGTTTTAATTGAGTAAACAAACCAAAATTTTAACTTTAAAAGCACGATACATATATACAGCGGATATATTAAATAACAGCGACCTAACTCTAAATAATACTATTACAAGCGACTACATGATAGAAATATTACTATTATTGTTACACATAATAACTAAATATTTCATAGAAATCAGCTCTTTGTGAGTATATTCTATGATAAAGATGCGTTCATCCATCTTTTCAAGCCATTATTATACCAAATTGATAGGATCATATCTGAGAGTAAATGTATTGTTATATAAGAGAACTTTTGTATCTAGATTTAAAAATGTTTAAAGTATATTTTGTTAGAAAATATTTTTACTTAATATTTATAATAAGAAAAATTGTGAAAGTCTTGACTTGACTGAATATATTTTACGACACGTTTGGCTCAGTTTGCAGTGACCCTACTTCCTGTGCCAGCGGTCGCGGGTTCGAGTCCCGCTGGGGGCCTTCATTTGTGTGATGAGCACGAATGTTTTATTCCAGTCATGGGTGTGTATATTTATAATATGTATGTATTTCAAGTTATATATGTATAGTGTATCAACTATCTGGTATCCATAACACAGGCCTCGTAGCTTATCGTGGAACTAAATGGTGCTGTGTGTTTATGTCCCTACATATTTATATTTATATAGATGTAGCTTTCTTCAAAAGCAATAAATTGATTTTATGCTTAGAAAAAAAATTATAACTACCTTATTATAAATGCGGCAATAAGGCGGTAGTAGCTCAGTGGTAACGCGCTCGCTTGGGAAACCGAGTGAAGCGGGTTCAAATCCCGGATCTCGCACCTCTGATATTTTCATGTGTGAATCATTTTCTAACATGATTACCACTTGCTTTACGGCGAAGGAAAAACATCGTGAGGAAACCTGCATGTCTGAGAGAAGCTAGCAAATATTCGAAAGACATGTGAAGTCTGCCACCCCGCACTTGGCCAGCGTGGTGGACTATGACCTGATCCCCCTCGAATTAAAGGGAGGTCCATGCCCAGCAGTGGGACATTAAAAAGGACTGAATACATTATAAATGCGAAATGAAATTATCCAAAACGTTAATTACATATATTATATATTTTGATCTTGTCCATATTTATCGATAAAGTTTATGAAATGGCTCCGAAAGAGGACTTTTGGTAATGCCCACCAACCCTTCAAACAAAAATTCTGTACTTTTTATAGCATTCAAATAGACCATACAAACTAAAAACTCACAAGCTTTAAGCACGATCGAACACTTTTAAAAGAAAGTCCGAACAGTTAAAACTGCTGCATACTTGCAATAAAGCTAACTTTCGACCGTAAACTTTACAACTTCGGTTGGGCATTTGGAGTTATTTCGCGAGAACCATAAAACAACTGTTAAAATTAAACATTGGTGATGTTAATGATCGACGAAGCTTGGTAGCTTACTTTGTAACGTGGGTATCTATTTTTGTCCATTTTTTTAATATTATGTTGAAACAATTATAATTCAAAATATTATTTAGCATTAAATTATTACAATTTTTACTGAACGTTATGAGTCTACTACTACTTCAGGAAGAAGAAGCCTCAGACCTGAGAAGAACTGGCGAAAGAAACTCATTGGGACTAATGTTATTACTTCATCTATTTTGTAAGTTAAATTATAATTTACAATAACTCTATAAAGTTGAAGTAGCCTGGAGGCGATCATTTAATTCCCAAGGCGTGCTACCTTCTATAAAATCATTAATTGTATAATAACCTTTAGCACATAAACGTTCTTTAACTTTTTTTTTTATTTGGTGATGGAAGCTTTTTGAACGTTTTCTGGGTTACCTGTTGTAAAAGCGTCTACATTGTCTATAAAAAGAATTACTGACTTTATATAAACAAGTCACAGACATTACAAGTTTGTGTTTGCTCCTAGTATTAATGTTATTCACAATATATATTACACTGTATTTTATAATTCCTTAGCATATTTTTTGTCAATCAGTCAAAAATTTGTTAATATTTTAACTAGAAATTTTGTCGTATGCATCATGAAAAAGCTCTTATAAAATATACGTGATTTTGCTTAATTAAAGCTCAAACTTCGTATAACCCCAAACTTATAAGTTCGGCGCTCTCCCAAATATCAACGTGAAGTGATACTTGACGGGAGAAAAAATAATGAATTCAGAAAAAAAGTAGGGGAAAGAAAAAGTTCGAGACTACAGATACGTCAAGTGTTTGCTCCGAGCATTCCTGTACGTATCACACGGGATGCACGAAACAGATGAGCGTACCTCATAAAGTTTCATTCGACATTTTTTTTTTATTAATTTTAATAGAATGAATTAATACTTTTACAGAATTACCCGAAAATTTGATATTATACAAAAATTATCTTGTAGGATTTTTCCGCTTATTTATTTTGGTTCTCGACGTCTCGAATTTTACAACAATCATGGTCAAGTGAGAGAATGTTTTTGTCGTCTCAAATCTATACAGATAAATAAAATTGAAGTGTCTGTTTGTAATGTCAAAATAACAGCTTTATACTTAAAGTGATTTTAAATTTAGAGCAGAGATTACGTCTCGAGCGGGGTCGAGACGCCATCATGACATTCATTGGAGATACGGGGCTTAGTAACGTTGGTTGATCATGGTGGATCATAGAGAGTTATGCTTTGATTTTGAATGTGATAGTCCGATTGATGACTATGAACCAGCTGCTCCACTAAATTATTAGAATTACTGTTTCAAGTTCATAACATTGTGATTTCCCTGATTAAATTGTGTATTGAGTATCGAATACTTTATTATTTGAGCCCTGACAACGCCCACAAGATTAATAAATAAATAACCACTAAAGATGATGTTCGTAGTATATAGATAACACGATTTATATCTATTACTAATATTATAAAGAGGTAAAGTTTGTGAGTTTGTGAGGTTGTAGAGAGTATTCTCTGGATCTACTGAACCGATTCAGATGAAATTTTGTGAGAAGATATTTTGAGATCCTGTGAAGGACTTAGTATAGTTTTTAATCTGGAAATAATCCCTTAAGGGGATGAAAATGGGGATGAATGTTTGTATGGGGAAGCAACCTAAGGACAAATCCGAGCGAAGCGAGGGTGAGTCGCTAGTATAATATAGTTTTAACTGAGTCAAGTCTAACTGAGACAGATTTTGATGAAATATGGTACGATGACAACTGGTTATCCGAGTCAACATATAGAATACTTTTTACTGCGGGAAAATATCAATCTCTGAGAAATCTATGCTAAACGTTAAAATATAACAATGTCACCGAAATACCTTACAATTTGGACTTTTTAGCACTTCTTGAACTTCATTTGTAACTATATTATCAAGAACTAATTTTAATTGCCAATTATAATTATCGTATTTATTTAAAACGTTCAATAATGGAAATCTGTATGATAATACAATAACTTGATATCATCGATCTGATCTGACGATGCAGCCATAATAAAGATAGCCAAATAAAGTGAACTGTGGAATCCTTCAATTGACACTAGGAAAACCTACGAATATGAGTTCATTTGATTAGCTTTAATGAGCCTCATAGAACACAGACAGTCCTTATCAAGTTTTTACCAAAAAAAAGAACTTTTCATAAAAAGTTGATTAGGATTCTGTATAACGTCCCGCTACTAGTCCTGGTATCTTTCTGCAAAGATCAAGCCAGGAAAGAGAATCAAGAAGTTGTTCACCACGCTGGCTAAATGCGGGTTGGTGAACTTCACATGCCTGTCAAAAAAGCTCTCAAAAACGGTCTAACGATTTGGATTAAATTTTGTATTTAGATAAGGTTTTGCTTTTAAGGTTTATCTACATACGTAGTCTTTACTACAAAACGCCGACCGAAGCTCGGTCGCCTATGTACTGTCTAAAATAAAATAAGTAAAATCTATTAAAATATATTTGCCGCATCCACTTTTTCGATGGCGTGGTAGTGCAGTGAAGAAGCAGAAGGGTTGCGACGCGTGCGCATATATTATGCATGCTAATTTATTGGCGGGTCAGATGGTTCGGTTAATATGGCCTGTCTACACAGGTGGGTATTTACAAATTATGGACAATCATAAAAGAATATGAAAGAAAATGTTTTTCATTTAAAATGTATATTATATAAAACATGTCCTGTCTGCATGACTGACTTATCAAAGCCCAAATGAAACCGCTGGGCCATTAAAAAACTCAATCATTTACAGCATAGTCCTATTTTTTACTTGGATAGCCTCTTTGAAATGAAAACCGTAAAGGAGTTTTGTTAGAATAATTTTAAAATAATATTCCGCTCTTAATATATTTGCTTGTATGTTAATGTTAATATTGAGGTAATGATTCAGCTCTATTTATTAAACAACACAACTACCTCGGTGGTATAGTGGCTAACATGTATGGCTGCACATCCGGAGTTCCTGGGTTCGAATCCCGGGTCGGGCTAAGTTTAGTTATTAAGTCTTTCTGTTTAGTAAGCCTCATTAACAGCCCGAAGTTGGGAAGTTGGCGGTGTTTCACCCCTATACATCAAAGAGCACGTAAAGCCGTCGATCCTACGCCTTAACTCTCAGCGGTCGTGCCGAACAGTAGTCCCACCGGAGTATGAGAGTGACAGGAATAGAGAGACACTTGTGTCTGTACGCACACTTGTGCACTATAATATCTCCTACGCAGATGGCTAGTCCTAATGAGATTGGCCGCCGTGGCTGAAATCGGTCGAGAGGACATTATTTATGAAACATACATTTCGACGTGTTTCAAAATTTAACCCGATGTATTTTTAAATAAATTAAAAAAAATATAAAACCGAGCCACATCACTAGTAAACCTTACATAACTGCCATCACAAAATATTTCAAGCCAGACGGATAATTTAGTAACAACTTTTATTTAGAGAACCTACATCACTGTCAACCGCTAGGGTCGGCGTCAAACCTAACAAAACCAGCTGAAGGCTGACACTGAAATACCTATTAATAAAATAAAATACGAAACTTATCGTGTTAAAAGTTTATACGTAATATATTGAAAATATATTACCCAAGAGTGGTGTAGCTGTCTTATTTCATTATAGATTGAAAGACCGTTTTGGTCAAATATTATAGACTCTAGATCCCATGAAACAAATTTTACCCGTGGGCTTAGGCAAAATAATAAAGATGGTTATGAATTGCTAAAGTGATTCGTTTTGCCTTTTAACTATACTAGAGTACCCACATAACCTTTATGTATGCAGTGTGGACCATTACTCATTATTAAATAAAAATATATTATATGAATAGAATTTACCCATTTACCAAACAAAACTGTTTGCAATTATATTTTTTTTTTTTTGATAACAGGAAAGCTCGCGAATAACTACTCTAAACAAAATGAAAAAAAGAAGAAAGTCAATTAATAAACAGAGGAGAAAAAGCTACTGAACTGTTTTTTTTATTTTAAATATGAATTAGTTAAAATATCATATTTAATTACTTAGAACTAGTGGCTCACCCTCGCTTCGCACGGGTTTATCCCTATGTACGTTTTAACGTTTAATATGGAATAGATAGGCTATATATTATATAGATACAAAATAAAGATTTCTGAACTTTTCGATTTTCCAGCTGTTCCAGCAGCAGCAACTAAGTCGAATCTGTACATTAGTTTATGGAAAATCTTTTTGAAATAGTAATTATTGGCAATACAGAGGCCGAATCTATCGTTTTTTAAATTTTTGTCCGTCTGTGTGTCTGGGAACGCAGCACGAGAACTACTGGACAGATTTTGATGAAATTTAGTACGATGATAGCTGGGTATCCGTATCAACTTATAGGATACTTTTTACTGTTAGAAAATATGTCATCTCTGAGAAATCGATACTAACTTTGAAACGTATCTAAGGACGAACCTGAGCGGAGCGAGGGTGTGTCGCTAGTATACAATATTATTAAAATGCTTTATTTCATACAATAGTTATAATCACATTGTGTGATTGTATCGGGCGGCTCGTTTACAAAATGCATACATAAAGAGAAGTTAATTAAATCGTGCTAATTAGGTAGCTTTGCAACCTGATATACTCGTAATGTTATACGTTTAGTGAAAGGGAGCAATTTTAGTACACAGTTATTATTAAATATCATATAAATTTCATTTCCATAATAATATTTTTTTAACTTATATATATTTGTATGCCATTATAAATGCGAAAGTTTGTGAGGTTGTATGGATGTCTGGATGTATGGATGTTTGTTACTCTTTCACGCAAAAACTACTTAATGGATTTTAATGAAACTTTACAATAATATAGCTCATACATCAGAATAATATATAGGCTAATTTTTAATCCTGAAAAAATATACGGTTCCCGTGGGATAGATTTGTTTTTGTTTTTCTAGAGGCAAACCCGAGCGAATCGAGGGTAAGCCGGTAGTTAACTTATAAGAGAAAGTCGGAGGTGAGCGTCTGTCCTCTATTTGGAAACATCTAAGGAATCTTAAGTATACTATGTATTCAATACTAAAGTACGAATTGGACTAATATTATATATGTGAAAGTTTGTATTTGTAGATGTTTGTTACTCCATCATGCTTAAGCTAGAAAGATTTAAATGAAATTTAGTACACAGCCTGTGACCTGAAGTAATATATAGGTTACTGTTAGGCATCTAGGGACACACCCGAGCTATGAGAGTGTAAGTCGCTCTTAATAATACAAAAAAGTAAAATGAAAAGTCTTATTGCCATACTTTAAAACATTTTTAAGAGTAAAATAACAAATAAATATGTTGGGACATTAACACACAGCACCATCTAGTTCCATGGTAAGCTACGAGGCTCGTGTTATGGATACCAGATAGTTAATACACTACACATATATAACTTTAAATACATATAAATATAAACACCCATGATTGGAGTACAAACATTCGTGCTCATCACACAAATGATACCCCCAGCGGAACTCGAACCCGCGACTGCTGGCACAGCAAGTAGGGTCACTACAAAAGGAGCGAAACGTATCCTCTATTAGAGGAATTGTAATACCTGCTTTTACATTAGTCACCGTCTTCTCACAGCTCTTAGATCCGAGTATATATGTACATCTCCCTCGTAGAATTTTGTTGCATATAATTTGAACTAAGTTTTATCACATTTTAGTAATACACAAGTTATCATTTAGGCATTAAAGGTTATATATAACTTTTAATATTATTTAGCTTCTGTAATATCTTTTTAAAGCTAATACTTCGAAACGTCAGGAACCAAAAATCAAAATAAATCCGCGAAAAAATCCGAAAAGATAGTTCTATTTAAATGTCTAATATTCGCATAAATCTAAGAAAGTACTAATACTTCAATTTATTGTTATTATATCAATTATTATTATTTTGTTATACGTGTACACGTAGATTTGGGTTTCACCGTTTAAATAACTTATAATACTCATGCTCTACTTTTTTAGGTTACGTACCCAAAGAATGCCAATGCGACCTTATTATTAAGCCGTCTGTCTGTTTATCAGCAGGCTGTTTCTCATAAACCGTAATAGGTACAGAGTTGAAATTTTCACAGAGCATGTAATCTATTGCCGTTATTACAACAAATAATAAAAAACTAAAATGATGAATTTCAAAGTGTTATATTTTGTGCAATGCTATTCATGTGTGAATCCGATTCGCATTTGGCTTTTTTTTATAACTTTTTTATATAAGGCTAATCTTTGTGATCATTGTCTAAAACACTATATGTCTGGACAATTAAATTTTCAAAAATACTTACAATTAAATAAAGTAAAGAACCTACTAAAAAACATTTGAGACGACATTTTATATTTCCTAAAACTTTAAATCCTTACATTCATCGGTAAAACCGAAAAAGATGCAGATTCTATAAAAAGCCAATACATCAGGCCAATTCAAATACAAAATTTATAGGTAGTCTATACAAGGCTGGGTGAAGTAAAAATGCAGCTCTATTCAGCTATCAATGGGCGGGCGGATTGGCGGGCTTTGTGCGCTCGGGTAATCTGACCGAGTGATTTAATGCAGCCATTTAATATCTGAGCCTGAGACAATATAGCTGTATTATCTATTCTAATTGATTTTTTTGTATTTTGAATTCATTTCTAGTTTTATTGAGTGGGTACTGTGAATTATATTTTTAAGATATTGTTTTTTGATAATTTTTACCTAAACCTAACTATAAAACTAAACCTTTTGAGTTAGTGTAGTGATAAAAAATTGTGTAATGTATTGAAAGTAATAATAATATAAACACAAGAACAAAGTGTCTTCCCCTTAAGTAGAGACTATGAGAGAAGTGCCATTGGACACATTCTTTGATATATTATTTTATAAAACTTAGCTAAAGTTAAATTACTTAGTAGCCTTTTTGGCTAGATCGTAATAATATTAGGTTACAATATATCAGTTTTATTACCTAGAAAAAAAAGCAGTCATGAGGACGGTCGACAGAAGTGAAAACTTAAAACTATAAACAAACAGTTGTTATTTTTGAATATTCAAATTAATTGTTTGATCTTAAATTAAAATTTGTAATTTAAAATTGTTTATATTTATCTGGTTTCGACATCTATCGGCACGGAGTGTTAGCGTTAACACGTCACGTGACCATGTCGATGACGATTTACATGAATTTACTCCCCATCGAAACATGCCTATAGAAGTTTTCACTTCAAAAAGAAAAAAAATCGAAGAGTCGATATTTATGTACATTAGGAAATTAGTAAATGATAATCAAAATAAATACTAGCCTTAGACTAATCTAACACATAAGTTTATATACTTTAAAAACTTCTTAAAAATGCTAAACACTTGTTGAAAGGCAACACTTCGCCTCTACTGGTGATAAGAGCTGCTTCGTTTTCGTCCAAAAAATAACACATTCTTGCCAAATTTCCACACGGACATGACTAGTAATAATTAAGTGTACATTTGTTTTGTATTAGATGTACAAAACAAATGCATGTACATACATTGAGTATTTTTGTAATTTTAATGTATTTCCTTTGTCTTAAGAATCCTTTGTTATACTTATTGTGTTGTAACGAAGGAAACTCAATTTATCCCGTACAATATAACTCTACTATACCAAAATGTAGGTGGTCAATGTCTTAAAAATAACTTGAAACGAAAATCGAACCAGGAACCTCATATTTATCTACCAATATAGAGTTCAGCATTATTCATAAATTACAAATATTAATTCTTAGCGTTACAGAATAACAAAATCAATATCTTTAAAAGATATACCTTTGTCCAGTTTCTAACATAGATTATAATATACTAGTAACTCACCCTCGATCCGCTCGGGTTCGTCCCTAGGAACGTTTTAACGGTTAGTATAGATTTCTGAGATGAAATATTTTTCCACAATAAAATCTGTCCAAACCATTTGAAGATGCGTATCCAGACAAACAGACAGACAAAAATTCTAAAAATTATAGATTCGGCCTCTCTATAGATAATAATAACTGTTTCTATTGAAACAAAGATATGTAATTTTTAATTAATTTTAATTTTCTAAAGCACAAATAGAACAATAATGTGGCTTAAATAATTAATATTTTATTTTTCTTCATAGTTTTAAACATTATTATGTTTAAACAACAAAAAAACAAAAATAATAGGCAACACAAAAAATATAGATTACTAAACAATAAAGTTTTCTGAAAAATTGTTATAATTATAATAATAATAGCTAAAATTATATAAATAATAATTCATATTTCAAGTATAAAATAATTAAAATTATAAAATGTTTAAAATTAAAATTAAAATTAACAAATATTGTTAAGGTACTTTGGTGCCAATTTTCAAAATTTGAATTCATTTTATTATTTGTGGGTAGGCTGTCTGTAACAACTATATAATGCCTTTGAGACATCTAACACCTTAGAGTCTCCCGTGACCATGATTGCTGTAAAGCAAGACCTGTAAAGCAATCATGGTCATGGCTGTAAAGCAATCATGGTCGGGAACAAAAAATCAAAATAAATCCGCGAAAAAATCCGAAAAGGTAGTTTTATTTAAAAAAATATTTAATGTAAAGATTCGACTCAGAATTTTATTATATGTATAGTTAACAATATTATAATCTACAACATAAAGCCATATTAAAATTGATACAGTTTTTATTGTGGTATCACTTGTGGGAATAATTAGATCTACGCCAGCTAAGTGAAGTAAATTAATAATAAAAAACAGTATTTTTAACTTAAACTTTATTACTAAACCACTTCAACTTGTAGCATCAATCACAATTCATTTTGAATCAAGTTTGTTTCACTAACATCGCTAACTTAGTGTTGCTATTATTAAAAACGCTTCAATGATATATCGCTAGTAAGAATGGACGCACACTGATGAACGTTTGCATATTAAAGTTTTATTTAGTACTCGCAGTAGTGATTCTAGAAAAGATATTATGTTGAAAATGGTATGATCGACTCCAAGCTACTTTAATATTAATTAAAATTCTGCCAAAGAGTCTAACATTTTAAATTAAATGTTTACTTCATAATAAGAATAATTCAATCATTTTACCGTCCCAATGCTGAACACTTAAGACTAAAGGTTATAGCCTATCACGTTGGTTAATTTAAATAGTTTCTTTTGTTTCTAAAATAACCAACTGTTACTACAAATAAATTATACATAATATATTCGTTATAAATACTTTCATTGAAACAGATACAGGTGCCTCATCCCATACAAAGAAATTGATCAGCGCTAATTGGTTCTATTCTTCGGGTTATTTTTGTTTATTTTAATAGATAATAGATATATGTATGTGATACGTAAATAGTTAAACTGTTTTATTTTATAAATATGTGCAAACTAACGTAAATATTGTAAAATTCATTGTGCATTCGAATAAAAACAATCAGTGATTTTAACCATTTTTAACAGTCATAAACAATTTATAAAAAGTAAAAGCGCCATCTGTGAATACACTACGGACCCATCATTTGATTGCAAATATTTCAATAATCAGCAAAATTACGCAAAATTTGATTTATGAGCGCATTATTACGTTTCCTTTCACTTAGAATATTTTTTAAAACAATAATACACCTTTTTGGGGTCTATTTTTTATCTTTTGTTAATTTAACACAACTTAAATAACAAATAATTACATATAGCGTCATCTATTGACATTTATTTTACCTAATTTTTCTTTGTTCGTGATGAGACCCCATGATTATAAGTAACTCGTTTACTCACAGTCTATCTCACCAATTTTCTTGTGTTGGAAAGGGAAACCACATCATATACCACACAAGAAAATGTACTATAAATTTTTTTTCTTAATAATGTAGTATAAAAGTCTACATTATGCGCAGAGACGGTTGCAAAATCCCGCTGGGTAGGGAGGGGGTGTTACGACGTTTATTGCTTTGATTTATCGTTTTCTTAATAAATATGTCAAGTACCCGATTCGGCTTGAGGCTTTATAATTAATTGTTTTAACGAATATTAATTGCTTTTTATACATAAACTTATGAATAAACAAAAGGTTGAAAAATACTCATAAATATGGATATTACAACCGAGTAGTTAAGTGAAAATTATTTATTTTCTGACAGCTTTCCAGCACAGTTTCAATTGACTGTAATATTTTTATTTCACAGTTCTATAAAGATGAACGTCTCGTATAATAATTAAGTCACAGGGTCAAGTTTTTTATTTTAATTCATTCAATTTATGCTGCAGTTTATTACAGGTATAGTATGTAGTATGTTCATCTATTGAGATGCGATCTTTTTGGAATGTAGAAATTGGAAACGCCCAATATATTGTCTGGTATGCCGCAAAAGACTTTTTCACCGATTCCAAAAATTCAGATATATATATATATATATATATATATATATATATATATTGTATTTGTATTCATCATCTCAACCGAAAGAAGTCCACTGCTAGACGTAGATTGTCCCCAAAGTTTGTTTTCACTGTGAGGACTAAGATGATATGCCTCTTGCCTGTAATTGCGCTGGCTACCTTATCCTTCGTACCGGAACACAACAATGCAATCATTGTTGCTTGGCGGCAGAAATAGATAAGGCGGTGGTACCCATCCAGTCGGACTCCTCAGGCTTGACAGAGTCCTACCACCGGTTCCAGCGACTTTGACCAAGTCCTCGGTAAACACCTCGCTTGTCTACTTTCTTATAAACATATCCCTCATATTATATTTCTCCCTTTTATTTATTACTTTTTATACTCGTACCCATAAGACAACTTTCATGGTGGTATCCCACAACTTTATACCTCATTTCCTCAGTCATTTTTAATGATATATTCGGATATCTTTAAATAGCGTAAAACAGAAGCGCTGTTTGTCCGTTAGTCCGCTTACATATTTTAAAGTATGCCATTAAATTTGTTTTAATAATAATTAAGATGTAGTTTTTACAATTTACAAATAGTAGACTAACATTAAAGAGCTAAAGAAGTTATAGTTTTTTTTTTCGTTTCAATACATACGATTTTCTCTGGAACTACCAGTCAAGTAAAAAAATATCTTAGAATATTTTCTTAGATTTACGTAAATATTACATTTTACATAAAACTATTTTTCCGAGATTTATTTTGATTTTTGGTTCCCGACATTTCGATTGCTTTACAGCAATCGTGGTCACGGACGAGACTAAGGGTTTAGACACAAATTATACAACGATTTAAAAAAAACTGGAAATACGCAAGCAGACCTGCAGTAAAAGCTAGTGCAACGTAAAGCCGAACAATAAGAAAAATATGTATATCTATAACTCTTAACAATCGGTAATTAATAGGTAAATTTATTTTGAAGAATTTGTTTGCAAAAGTTGTTTTTTTTTCTCTGATAGCTAAATATTTACCAAATGTAGGTCCTAATTAGGTGTATACAAACAAATATATGTTAAGATTTAAGAGAGATTGCGATCATTATTATTACCAAGAAATATATTTAATGGTGGAAAATTACATAAGAATGTAAATTTTCCATGAGAATGTTACTTTACTTACTTTCGCTTTCGCTCGCGGCTTTATTGATGTGTTTTGTTGACAAGTACTTGGAAAATCTTGTATGATTGTTTATTTAGGATTCATGTGGTTATTTGCATTATATCAGTACTTTAAAAAATTTGTCTGTCTGTTTATATGCGCTAAAATCCGAAATAATTGACCCAACTAATAGTACCTATTCTAATTAAAGAAGCCTTCAAGCGAAAATGAGAACTTTTTCTCATCTGAGAAATACGACAGGAGTCGATGACGAAAGCTAGTGCATACTAATATTGTAAATGTAATGTGTGTTTGTCTGTTTGTCTGTCTTTCACGTCGAAATGAAGTGACAGATTGGCGTGATTTTTTGTGTGGAGATAGAGGACTGGAGAGTGACTGTAGATTATCTCATTACCACAGGAAAAAACGTTAAAGAATATATAGTCTATCTAATTCCATACTAACGGTTAAAATGCACCTAGAGACGATCCCGAGCGAAGTGAAGGTAAGCCGCTAATCTTACTACTACATAAATGCGAAAGTTCTGATGGATGGATGTTTGTTACTTAATCACGCCAAAGCAGCTGAACGGATTTGGATAAAATTTGGCACAGAGACAGATTATAATCTGAAATAGCACATAAGCTACTTTTTATCCCGAAAAAAAATGAGCGGTTCCCGTGGGATAAATTTGATTTTATTTTTCACTAGCGACGAGTCTGAGGGAAGCGAGGGTGAGTCTATTATAAATCCAATCATATTCATACATTTCGACATACAAAATCACAGAAAACAAATAGTATTGCTACCGTAATCTTAATAATTGCCTTTCTCGTACCCCAATTTATATATTTTGTAACCCCGGTGTAGGAAACGTTAGATCATTTACAAAACATAGCTTCCTTGGATCGGTCAGCGGTACAAATATACCGGTTGTCTACACGGGCTATTTGAAGTAAATGGGCCGCGACTAGATTCGATCGAAGTTTGTTCGTAAAGAAATGCGATTTCTAATACGTTCTCTTCATTTCAAAATGCTGGGATTATTAAGTTTGCTGAGTAAAAATTATAAGTGGCTTAATCAATCTAAAGTAATTATTATAACTTATAATATTAATTTAAATGTTTCACAGGAGTCTTCTATAATAAATCCTTTCGTAGTATTAACCGACTTGAAAAAAGAGGGGGTAGTCAATTCATCTGTTTTTTTTTGTGTGTATATTACTCTTTATTTACGCCAATTTACTCGTATATATCGTATTATTTTTTTTGAATACGTTATACTTTAGAGATGATCCCATTAAAATAAAAAAATCGGTCAAGTGCGAGTCGAATTCGTACACGAAGGGTTCCGTGCCATAGTACATGTACTTTTTATTAATATGACTTTCTATTATCTAAAAAATATCTTAAATTAGTTTTTTTTTATATTATTATTTTGTATTAGAATTTGTTTGTTGTTATAACGGCAATAAAAATACATACTTTGTAAATATTTCAACTCTCAACCTTTAAATAGTTCATGAGATGTAGCCCTCTAGCAAAAGGACAGACGGACAATGGAGGCTTGTTAATAAGGTTCTGTTGGCACCCTTCGGGTACGGACACTTAGTAAAAGACTCTTAGGGGACTTACTCTTAGTACATACATATATTATGTCAGCTAATCCCACTCATATTGGGATATGGCGGGGTAAAATCACAAAAGAAGGAAAAGAATAAAACTTGTTGATTTATTTAATCATATCCTAATATTACGCAGGAACAAAATTATCCGTAAACAAAATATCACGTCGATAAGTTATTCCGCTACAGCGTGAAATGCGGACTAATTAAGACGAACAATTCATATTTATGATATTAATAAGTATTATTTATGGAGGATAAAGGAAAAATATATTATAATTGTACATCAAAGAGATAACCTGAAATGTTTCTTACAATATAGGTATGTAATTTTCTTCGATATATTTTATTCAAAAATAGCGGAACCCTAATTCTATTTTTTCAAATAAAAGTAGCTTAAGTTACTCTTCATAACATCAGCTCTGTGCCAGTGAAAGTCCCGTCAAAATCAGTCCAGCCATTTGGGATATAAGCCATAAAAAACAAATAGATAGACAGATGGACAGACAGACAGACAGACAAACAGTAAGACAGACTTTAAAAGTTGTGTTTCTCTTATAAGTACCGTATATAATTTCGTATACATTTAACAAAAAACTGTTATTTTGACATTACAAACAAACACTTCAATTTTATTTATCTGTATAGATGTTCTATGGTTTTTTAGGTAGTATGTACGAAAATACCAGTAGCAGTTACTTTTGTAATAATTCAAATAAACAATTTGTCTGCCAGTGTCGTAATTGTTTTAGCTATGGCGAAACATTTGTCAACTAATAGTAGGGTAGCTTATGCCATAAAAATAAACAGTTATCACTTCCCATGACCATGGGATTATATTTTATGGTATAAACGTATATAGTAATGTAAGTTTTTTCTTTTGAACTTTGTCTCTTTTGAAACTAAATCAAATGCTAAGCAAATAAATAGGTCGTATACAATTGTATATTATTTTTAACTTCTACAAAAGGTTACTGGAATAATGGAAAGAAGGTTTAAGAGATGATCGCTTTGTTGTGACAGCTCTAAAAATATATTAAGTGCCTTAATTCAAATCTTAATGTACACTAGCGACTTACCCTCGCTCCGCTCGGGTGCGTCCCTAGTTGCGTTTTTTTTTAACGAAACCCTAATTCTTTTTCTAAAATAAAAGTAGCCTAAGTTACTCCTTATATTATCAGCTATCTGTCAGTGAAAGTCCCGTTAAAATTGGTTTAAACGTTTTGGAAATTAGCCGAAACAATCAGACAGACAGACAGACAAACAATAATTTTAAAAATTATGTTTTTCTTATAAGTACCGTCTATAATTCCATATGCATTTAGTATAAAGTTCTTATTTTGACATTACAAACAGACACTTCAATTTTATTTATCTGTTTAGATGATGTAGCAACCCATGTCGCAGATGTTCTACCTAGCATGGCTAAATATTGTTATAAAACTATCTGTCATTAAGAAGCACGTAAAACCGGTCCTATGATTGATTTTTCTTTAGTATGCCACTCCAATAGACTAAGAGATTGAACGGAAGTATTTTACGAGAGACACGATTCGGACTTGACGTCAACTCCTGATGTTTTTTTGAAAAAGCAAAGAAATTATTTTGAAATATTCGAGCGCGTCAGGTTATTACACAGACGGTTCAGCCTGATGTCCTAATGGTGCTGACCCCTAATCTGGCGATTGTTTGGAGAGACTTAATACGACGCGACGGTCCAAAAATTTATTCTATGATTTCTTTCTATAATGCCGTCATGGTGGCAGAAAGTAGTGTGGGAATGAGTGTAAGAGAAGCGTGGAATGGAGAATACATGCTTCACTACAGCTGCAACTGCTATAAACTTTATAGACAATTTTTGTTACTTCGGCTTGTGGAAATCAGTAGATTATTGAAACGCACACTTTTCAGCATATAATTAGCCCACCACACCTTAATCTGACGGTTTCAAGTATTTCAAACTTATCAAAATATTATTTAAATATTCTGATCAGCTGCTCTAGACGCGTGATCTTATACAGAGAACTTATATATGGTGGAGGTACTCAACGTATGCAAGGTATCTCCCCTTATCTTAAACTTGAGTAAATTCCGAAATCCCCTATTGGGCTCACCTATAAATGAGAGTTCAATTTTAAAACACTTGTATTGTGTTCGCCTAGTGCTAATTTTTAAGCACTTCTTATTCTATATATTTTTATGTACCTATATAAGTCTTTATAGTTACTAGTGTTGCTCTAGTGGTTGAGATTCGACCATAATTATTATTGAAAATTAGAAGAAAACATATATGAAGAAAATTTATTTTATCTATATATAAAAACTGTTTCCAATTTTTTTTATTGATAACACTATAGCTCGTCAAGCCACTAAGCAAAAAAAAACATCAGTCAACAAACAAAAAACAAAAAGGTACTGAACTGTTTCGTCTTTGTCCATTTATATTTAGACTAGCGACTCACCCTCGCTCCGCTCGGGTTCGTCCCTAGTTACGTTTTAAGGTTTAATATAGATTTCTCAGAAATGAGATATTTTTCCGCAGTAAAAAGTATCCTATATGTTGTTGACCCGCATAATTAGCTATCATCGTACCAAATTTCATCAAAATCTATCCAGTGGTGCAGTAACAGACAGACAGACAGACCGACAGACAAAAATACTTGAAACTATAGATTCTGCCTCTGTATCGATAATAAAGTCTATTTCAATAAGATTTTCCAAAAAATATTTAATGTACAGATTTGGCTTAGTTACAATTTTATTGTATGTATAGATATATAGCTTGCTAAAAGCCTAAAACCAAGAATGATTCCATATATTAGAAAACGATCCACCGTGTAGAAGCGGCATTATACCGATACAAATTGTGGAGCGTCCAAGCAATAACTGGTCTGTAAATCTTTCACCCCGGGTATTATATATGGGGTCGCAATGGCATTTTTCTTTTCTTTTCCCTTTCAACGGCTTCATTGCATAACTAATCCGTATTTTACGTTATGGTGGATATTTTAGGGGGAATGTTTTACGATGAGAAATTATATCTTAGTCGTGAGCTCTAATGTATATTTTTTGATTAAAGGTCTTATATTATTAATTGTAATAAGTTAAAGGCTGTAGATTTTATACAGATTTTTCTATAAACAACTAATGTTGATAGAATTCGTTAGTTTTAAAATTACCGAAATCAAAATTGAAATTCTTTTTGATTAAGTAATGACTATTTTAATTCAATGTTTTAGGCTGTACATTACTTGGGGATTAAAAAGGGGACTCTAGTTATCTTTTTAATTTTACTAAAAAGTTTTGAAAGTCAAAGCAACAATCATAGTTACTAAAATTTTTAACGTTTGACTCTAGTGTTTATACTGTATACCCTTTCAAACTTCCGACTTTTGGGTTGAAGGAATTCACATGTCTTTCAAAAACTTGCTAAGTTCTCTCAGACATGCAGGTTTATTCACGATATTTTCCTTCACCGTAAGACAAGTGGTAATCATGTTGGAAATGATTCTTAGCGAGACTAGAATATGTCCTAACAAAATACGTTGATCCTAATAAGCCTTAATTTAAAGAGCTCACCTATTAACGGACAATTTCTAAAAGCTATTATTTCATGGATTCCCAGCAACATATCTTCAATTCCAAGGCAATAGTAAAGTAGTGGATGATTTGTATAAATAATTCACGTTTCTCCTTGCGTCCTGGGAGCCAATCAAATTACGTCACTTGTTAGTTGATTGCACGTTACCAGAAACTACTAAACTGTTTGGATATTCCATAATATATGTATGTACTACATGTGGTCATTTGGTAATTTATGGCGCGGGGGTTTGATTTTTATAATGCACATAATTGTTGAAAATTTCAAATCTACAGCCTCTAAATTAAATTGTAACGAGGTTTAAAAATTCTACAGCGAATTTTTATAATTTATCATGATCAAGATTCAAACCACCTTTGACAGACGTATGAGTTCTTCAATCACTACGCTAAGAAGTTGCAGTTTGTATTGACCGCTCCGATATTGTGTTTCCGTTGTGATATATTATCTAAATAAAGATTGTTTTATTAAGTGGCAGCTCTTCTCTGGCTAATAGTAGCCAGACAGTATCTAGACAAATATAGATTTGTCTAGATACTCAGAAAATATTATTTTCAAACTTTACCACCTCTTTCCACTTCTTTGGGGATTTTAAAAATTTCCTTTTATACTAGTTTCCTATGACTGCTTTTTTACATAGATCCCATGGCTTGTGGAAATTATTATATTGGCTTAAATTATTAAAAAAATACATAATATATGGTTTGAGCATTTTAGGTTGTCATTATTATTAATTTATTTAAAAACACAATGTACGTCCATCTGACTCCCGATAATATTTTTCTCTTTTTATCCTTGAAAGAGTCCATAAAAAAACTGTAAACCTCTATTTGGGCTCAGTATCCTATTAAAATTATAAAGGCGAAAGTTTGGATGGATGTTTGTTTGGATTGGTGTTACTCAACCGCGCCAGAAAGGCTGAACGGATCTGGATGAAATTTAACACAGAGATAGATATAGTCTGGATTAGCACATAGACAACATATACAATACATTTTATCCCGGAAAAATGTACGGTTCCCGTAGGATAGATTTGTTTTGTGTTTCATTAGAGACAAACAAGAGCGAAGCGAGGGTGGGTCGCTAGTAAATAAATATTTCGATACTCTAGCATGAAATCATATCTCGGACCTATTATTAACTATTTCAATCATTTTTATTTAATATATACCGTATCTATATAATGTACTCCATGTACCACTCGCGAGCACCTTTGTTCGACGTCCACGTTGGCTCTTAATTAATTTAAACTCGCTCACTCGTTCCTGAGTACACATCAAATGGATTCTATTAAAAAAATATGTTAAATCCTTATATTTCAAATGCAGTTTGTTCATTTATAATGTATTTTTTAAATTATATATATAATAAAATACTCTTTATTGGACACCATTATTGATAGTAGGTCTTTTATGGCATACTAAGTTAAAATACTAGGTAAAGAAATATCAATTTTTTTCACTGTTAGTATAGATTTCGACGACGACACGTTTGGCTCAGTGTGTAGTGACCCTACTTGTTGTGCCAGCGGTCGCGCGTTCGAGTCCCGCTGGGGGCATTCATTTGTGTGAGCACGAATGTTTGTACTCCAGTCATGGGTGTTTATATTTATAATATGTATGTATTTAAAAGTTATATATGTGTATAGTATCAACTATCTGGTATCCATAACACAAGCCTCGAAGCTAACCATGGAACTAGATGGTGCTGTATGTTAATGTCCCAACAACATATATAAAAAAAAAGATTTCTCAAATATGAGATATTTTTCCGCAGTAAAAACTATCCTATATGTTGATCCGGATAACCAACTATCATCATACCTTTCAATAAAATCTGTCCAGTGGTTTTCTCGTAATGCGTTCCCGGACAGACAGACAAAAAATCTAAAAAGTATAGATTCGGCTTCTGCATCCGATAATAATGACTATTTTAATAAGATTTTCCAAAAAAATATTTTATGTACTCAATTCTCTAAAGAAATACGATCTCGACGGATTTTATTCGATTGGCGATACCGGTTATTATATTAATAGTTTGTTTAGAGTTCATTAAAACCTTACCTTTTTGGCTGACTTTAAAAAGATACAATTCATTTGTACTCGATCGCGGGGAAGCCCAATGTGATTGAGCAAAACTAAAAAATATTTTTTTGATTATACCTACCTATAAAGGCTGATCTTACATAAATAAAAAATAGATAGGATTAGAAGTACTTTGTTATTTTCAAATCAGTGTACACCATACCTTTTGAAAATTGGAAACCTCAAATTTTCAAAAGGTATTAAAATATATACATAAATACAATCTATACATCCATACATATAAATAAAATTGAAGTGTCTGTTTGTAATGTCAAAGTAACAACTTTTTTACTAAATGCAAATGAAAGTGTATATGGTACATATAAGAAAAACACAATTTTTAATTTTTTGTCTGTCTGTCTGTTTGTTACGGCTAATCTCCGAAACGGCTGGACCGATTTTCATGGGACATTCACTGGCAGATAGCTGATGTTATAAGGGGTAACTTAGGCTACTTTAATTTTAGAAAAAGAATTAGGGTTCCGCTTAAAAAAATGAAAACGTACCGAGGGACGAACCCGAGCAAAGCGAGGATGAGTCGCTAGTATTGAATAGAAAATTATTTTGTTATATATCACAGCATATTTGCTAGTCTAAATATTCAAGAATCAAATAGTTCATCGATAGGTATTAAGGTCAGACGATTTTAAGATAATATCGTAGATTCTTAGAAATACGTCGCCTAACTTCTGTCTGGACTAAGGATTTCTTACAGCTAATTTAAGGAGGCTAATGGGTTTTAGAAAGTGTAGCTTTCTATAATATTTTTTTAATTTAAAACGAACTAACATTTACGACTTCGTTGTAATTTGGAGTTCGCAGAAGCTTTTTGTTATTGTGAATAACAGTTCTTTTTATTTCGTTGGTCATGTTATGATGTCTAGATGCCGTATTCTGTGAAGTCATCAAGGTATAAGGGTACATTCATTATAAGAAATTGGTAAAAGGGTCAACATAATCTATACAGATAAATAAAATTGAAGTGTTTGTTTGTAATGTCAAAATAACAGGTTTTTAATAAATGCGTATGAAATATATACGGTACTTATAGGAAAAACACAAATTTTAAAGTCTGACTGTCTGTCTGTATCCTATATGTTGACCCCAGTAACCAGCTATCATCATACCAATTTTCATCAAAATCCCGCCAGTGGCTTTTCCGTGATGCGGTAACAGACAGACAGACAAAAATTCTAAAAACTATAGTTTCGATCTCTGTATCAACAATAATATCTATTTCAATAAGATGTTCAAAAAAATATTTAATGTACAGATTCGGCTTAGTTAAAATTTTATCAAATGTATAGATGTAGATATTTTAAAATTATAAGCTGTGGGATATTTCAGATATATCTTTAAAAAATAACTTCAAAGTATATTTTTATATTTTGTTGACGCCCGTTTCTATGCTTCTATACTAATATTATAAAGATGAAGGATTTTTTTTGTTTGTTTGCTTATAGTAACGAATAAGCTCCAAAATCACTAAACCGATTTAGATGAAATTTGGTAAGTAGATAGTTTAAGACCCTGGGAAGGACATAGGATAGTTTTTATCTCGAAAATCATCCCTTAAGGGGATGAAAGTTTGTATGGGGAAGGAACCTAGGGAAGAACACGAGCGAAGCGAGGGTGAGCCGCTAGTATATTATATTTTAGTTCCCGATGTTGTGTGTCACGAAATGATTGCTGTAAAATATTCAAAACCTCGGGAAACAAAATAAAACCGTGACAATATCCGATAGAGAAAGTTTTTATTGCACAACATTTTTAAATATGTTGTATTCAGCCCTTTTTAACGTCCCGCTGCTGAGCACGGGCCTCCCTTCAATACGATTAGGCCATAGTCCACCACGCTGGCCAAGTGCGGATTGGCAGACTTCACATGTCTTTCGAAAACTTGTTAGGTTCTCTCAGATATGTAGGTTTCCTCACGTTGTTTATCTTCACCGTAAGTCAAGTGGTAATCATGTTAGAAATGATTCGCACATGAAAATATCATAGGTGCGAGACCCGGGATTCGAACCCGCTTCACTCGGTTACCCAAGCGAGCATGTTACCATTGGGCTGCCACTGCCTTAAACATGTTAATCCTTGCTATTATATAACTTTTTAATATAGGATAACATATTTAGTAATATCGTTTTTACATTGTTAGCAAAACAAAATTAAATTAACAAAACATTTACAATCTGTTTATTTCTCGTTAACAATTTTAATTAAAAATGTGATAATGACTATTACCGACACCTGTTTTATAATTTAAATCTTACCTGGACCTAATATATTACCTTGTTATCTATACATATAATAAAATTCTGAATCGAATCTGTACATTAAATATTTTTTGGAAAATCTTATTGAAATAGTCATTATTATCGATAGGGAGGCCGAATCTATAGTTTTTAGAATTTTCTTCTGTCTGTCTGTCTGGGAACGCATCATGAGAAAACTACTGGATAAATTTTGATGGAATTTGATATGATGATAGCTGGTTATTCGGGTCAACATATAGGATAGTTTTTACTGCGGGAAAGTATCTCATCTCTGAGAAATCTATACTAAATGTAAAAAACGTAACTAGAGACGAACCCAAACAGAGTGAGGGTGAGTCGCTAGTGGAAAATATATATATGAAACAAAAAACATAATATTACCTAGCAAAAGTTACTCGTGAAAGTGAATTTGAGTAACGTAGAGTTTGGCTTGTATGTGTAATTATAGTCAGTTTTAAAATTAAAAAAATAAAGTTAAAAATAAAGTATTTTTTAATTCAAACTTTTATTCATGTTTGATATAGAAAACTAGGCAGTAATAGCCCAGTGGTAACGTGTTTGCTTAAGAAACTGGGTGAAGCGGAATCAAATCCTCTCGCATTTTGATGTGCCAATCATTTTCTACATGATTACCTCTTGTGAGGTGAAAGAAAACATCGCGAGGAAACCTGTCTGAGAGAGTCTGAGAGAATCTATCAAGTTTTCGAAAGACATGTGAAGTCCGCCACTTGACCAGCGTGTTGGACGAAAGCCTGATCCCCTCGTATGAGGGAGGCTCGTGCCCAACAATGCGACATTAAAAAGGGCTGAATACAATTAAAAACTCAAGTTAAATAAATCTAAACAAAATTGTATTATACTCTTCTGTATCTTCCAGCTTCATCTCCAGATTCTAAACACCACTTCCTCGAGGGGCTCGTTGAGATTATGTTGGTAAGAAGTAAAGATTATCATGGGGTTATGTCAGGTCATTGAGTTTTTTCTACAGCCTTCTAACTCCAATATTAGACCAATTCCATGGTTTTAAACTAGATAATCACTAAAGTTAAGGAATAGTACTATAAATAAATAAATAAATATATTGAGACATTAACACACAGCACCATCTAGTTCCATGGTAAGCTACGAGCCTTGTGTTATGGATACCAGATTGTCAATATACTACACATATATAACTTTAAATACAAACATATTATAAATATAAACACCCATGACTTGAGTACAAACATTCGTGCTTACCACACAAATAAATGCCCTCAGCAGGACTCGAACCCGCGACCGCTGGCACAACAAGTAGGGTCACTACAAACTGAGCCAAACGTGTCGTCTATTATAAATACGCAAGTTTGTATGTGTGTGATTGTTACTTTTTCAACGCTGAATACGCTAGATGAATATCTACATATGTAATTTAGTACAAAGCTAGACTGTGACCTAAAGTAAAGCATAGGTTACTGTAAGTTCCTACATTTACACGTAATATCAAATACACACATACATATAAACCTAATTGAATGTCAGCAATTGCTTTAAATAAATAAAATTAAAAAAAAGCTGGCCTTCACGAGACGCCCGATAGATGTGAATATTCATAATTAATAAAACCTATAACGAGATATGGAATTAAATAAAAAAAATAAAAACTTAAAAAACCGACTTCCAGGCTTTAAGAAATAAAACTAAATGAACGGATTTATTTACTAAAGATACCTAATCAATTTTCAAAGTTTTTTCATATCAAAAATTTACATTAAATACCAGGTATTATTATAAAGAGGAAGGATTTGATTATTTGTTTGCACCGAATAAGCTCCGAAACTACTGAACCGATTAAGATAAAATTTGGTAAGAAGATAGTTAGAGAACCTGGGAAGGATAAAGAATATTTTTTATCCCGGAAATGTTCCCTTAAGGGAATCAACCTAGGGACGAACTTGAGCGAAGCGAGGGTGAGTCGCTAGTACAAGATAAAACTACTCACTACAAAATAAAACTATCATCTCTAATTTCTAAATAAAATGGCCCATATATAAGAAAACCAATCCAATATAAAAGAGGTACGAGTAGCAAAAAAATAATAACGACAAGGCATTAAGCTAAATCATTAAGACGAAGATATATTGAAACGACGAGCTTTTACTAAGTAGAGATAGAAAAATTAATTCGTAATGTATGTTGATACCGGCCGACCGCCGCCGGCCCGCTATATATTACCACCCGCAGAATTACTACTGACCTTACCCTCTATCCTTGGGGATGCGATGTAATATACAAAATATATCAAAAATAGTTTGTATGAATAATGAAATGTTTTAGAATTTAACAGGTTGTAACAAATTAAACTCTCGCGGGTATTGAATTTTAGTAACCTATGATTTAACGTAAAAATTATATTTTAATGAAAAATTTTATGTAACTAAAAAAGTTTTTAATTAAATGCGAATTAACTTTTGATATAAAATACATATTTTACATTAATAAAGCCGAAAAGATATATTTTATCCTTACTAATATTATAAATGTAAAAGTAACTCTATTTGTTTATTTGTCTGTTTGTCACCTTTTCACGACTAAACGGCTAAACCTATTTAGATGGAAAGTATAGAAATAGTTTGAGACCCAAATTATCCCTTAAGGGGATGTATATAGATAATATTAGATATAATAAAGACGTCAAGCACTTTCTCCCAATTTGTCATTTAAAGCAACTTCCGCTAATAAAAATTAGGTATTATTTAAGGAACGAAAGATATTTAGGAGTTTCGAATTGAAAATATTCTTTTTTTTGGAAAAGATATTTTTTGTGTTTGACATCAATCCCAATTTTTGGCAGATGTCGAAATTTTTTACTACACTGTAGAAAAGAATTCGCACGTAAATGCCCTCCTTGTCTCTGAAGGAACATTATATTTACAAAATAGCAATAAAATGATTTTCATACGTTGCTATAAATTTCTGTCAGGCATTTATTTATTCTTGATGTATTAGAATACTAGCGACTTCCCCTTGCTTCCCTTTGAGTACGTCCCTAGGTACGCGGATTACATTCACAATTTGATGGGTTTTAATAAATGTTTGAGGTGATTCTTTAAATTTACATAACTTTTTATTTATGAACCGACTGAAATAAAACAAATACCTACTAAGTAAATGTTAAGTTCAGCTTACCACAATATATTAATGAAAACCGCACCAAAATCGGTAAAGCCATTTATGAGATTAGCGCGCACAAAGACACAGACAGACGACAAACATTTAAATAAAACTATCTTTTCGGATTTTTTCGCGGATTTATTTTGATTTTTGTTTTCCGACGTTTCGATTGCTTTACAGCAATCATGGTCACGGGAAAGACTAAGGTGTTAGATGTCTCAATGGCATTATACAGTTGTTACAGACAGCCTACCTACTATTTTACAAAAATGATTTTAAAAATTCAAAAATGGCATCAAAGTACCTTACAATATTGGTTGATTTTAATTCTAAACATTTTAAAAAATTTTAAGTTTTTAATAAGTATTATAATTAAATATAGCAATATTATTTACTTAATTTTTGCTATTATAATAAATATTACAATTTTCTTTATTAATTACTAATCTTATTTAGTGTTGCTATTATTATATTATCTGTAACCATCAAGATTATTGAACATTTTTTAAAATATCAATTATTTATTTAAGCAATACAATTGTTTTATATGTAGTTTAAAAAAGAAGTTTAATATTAATTTAGATTGTTATTATTTAAAGTTAAAATATTAAGCAACACTATTGTTAACTTTATAGATAAAAATGTTAATTAGAATTACTACTATTATTGCGATCCACACAGTATGAACTAACTACATCTACTGGTCTGTTATATTTGTTTTTGTTGTTTGTTTTTATTATGTTTATTACAGGATCCCATGATGATGGTAGTACCCAGCCATCTTCTCTATTGAAGTTTGGATATTTTTTAATTTCAATAGCTTTATTCGCGTTATATTCGCGTAAATCTAAGAAAGTATTAGACGACAAACAGACAAAAATTCTACAAATCATTGTTTTGGATTCTATTGCATTAACAAAGACCCTCAGTAATAGTTTTTATCAAAGATCAGTTATAATGCTAATGTGTTATCTAATATATTTAAACGACCAATTTTTGTATATTTATTTATATATTTATTTATTTACTATACCGACGATCTCGGAAACGTCTCTAACGATTTCGCTGAAATTTAGTATGTGAGGGGTTTTGGGGGCGAAATATCGATCTAGATTAATCTTATGTATGGGAAAGGCGCGTTTTCGAATTTTCATGCGGTTTTCTTTCGCATTATTCCACGCAGAATATGGTCGATAATTTCTTACAATCATGCATAAGCATCGTGGTCAAGCTACAAAGACGCAAGATTAACGATCGCAGGTGTACGAGTTCGAATCTCGATCGGATACAAAGTTTTCACTTTTGTTTTTTTTTTTTGTATTTATTCAAGTTTTAGTTTTCTTTTTTTATGTATAAAATACGATATAACAAAAAAGAACTCGGAGCGAAGCTCGGTCGCCCAGGTATTATTATTTTAAATAAACATTCGACAAGGCTGGAAATTGAAATGGTTAACCATGATACTTTAAACATAGAAAAATTAAAGAATAATATACATAAAAAACAGTGCTTACTTAAAAAAGGTTATTATAGATAAATAATATAAATTAAATGTTCATTGTATACTCAACCGCGCTACCATATTTTATTTCATCATACTATTTAAGAGATAAATCCATCCCACTGTAAATCATTAACAACAATGACGTATTACATAGTTTCGGAGACATCCATAGACAAGGTCACGCTGACAAAAAATGATAAAAAAAGCGTTACAATCGACTTAGTCAATTCGTCAAAATTACAATTTATCCCAAACTTGCTTGCATACTAGGTATATTTGTAAATATATTATTGCATTAAATATGTAAATATAACTTATCGTTAAAAATGCTTCAGCTAGTTTGATGAATTGACAATCTAAATAATAGGGGTTAAAGTATGAAATTGCCATTTTATTGTAATAGGTGCTTCGAATTGACATAGAACCTTCATGGTTTGAGATTTTTGAGTGTAACTTTTTTCACATGGTACCTATGTAAGTAGTTCTTCTTTTAAAAATGTACAACATTCGATTATCGACTTTCAGTTGTTTTTTTATTCAGTTTAGACAACAAAGATGAACACTTCGAAAATTCGAGTGATTTTTGAATACGAGTTCCGACGCGGAAATAACGCGGCAGAAACAGCTCGCAATATCAATGTTGCGGTTGGAGAGGGGACTGGTAACGAACGCACCGTGCGATTTTAGTTTAAACGCTTTCGTGATGGTAACTTTGATTTGAAGAACGAACCACGTGGAAGACTGCCCACACAGGTGAATAACAATGAATTGAAAGAGATGGTGGAAGCCGATCCGAGCCAAACTACCCAGGAATTGGCGGCATGGTTTAACGTTACCAACAGTGTTGGCTCATTTGCATCAAATCAGTAAAATAAAAAAATATGAAAAATGGGTGCCTCATGATTTAACTGATCTGCAAAAAGAAACGCGTGTTGAAACTTGTGTTGCCTTGTTGAATCGATACAGAAATGAAGGAATATTGGATCGAATTGTGACCTGTGATGAAAAGTGGATTCTTTACGATAACCGTAAGCGAAAAATGCAATGGCTGACCCCAGGTCAAACGCGGCAACAGTGTCCTAAAGCAAAACTTACCAATAAAAAGGTAATGGTATCTGTTTGGTGGTCTCAGCATGGTGTTATTCACTATAGCTTTCTCCGATCTGGTCAAGCAATAACGGCAGATGTCTACTGTGCCGAACTCCGAACAATGATAGCAGTGAAAGAGTCCTGACTCATGAATCGATCTTCACCACTATTACTCTATAATAACGCGAGACCGTTTTAACTCTACAGGAACTCCAATTAGAAACCATTCGTCACCCTCCGTATTCGCCAGACCTTGCTCCAACGGACTACCATTTGACAACTAACTTCATACTGTAGTCTAAATCTGTCGCATTGTAAAAAATTCGCTATCATCATTTTTTTTCCTAACTCGCCAAATGAAGTATAATTTTAAAAATTTAGTTAAAATTATGAATTAAATTGTAAAAAGATCTTATCTATTCTATTCTATTCTTTTTCTAAAATTAAAGTAGCCTAAGTTACTCCTTATAACATCAGCTATCTGCCAGTGGAAGTCTCATGAAAATCGGTCCAGCCGTTTCAGAGATTAGCCGGAATAAACAGACAGACAAGCAGACAGATAGACAGACAGACAAAAAATTTAAAAATTGTGTTTTTCTTATATGTACCGTATATACTTTCATATGCATTTAGTAAAAAGTTGTTTCTTTGACATTACAAACAGACACTTCAATTTTATTTATCTGTATAGATTGCATTAGGTAATTAATTTAAACTAATATTTAAATAAATAACCTTGAAGACGTTCTGGTACAGCATATGCTAAAGGACGTAGTAAAACAAGTGAAATAGATTATTTAAAAATTATTTGACGTTCAATGGCTCCCACTAACCTAGTGGGACCACTGTACACACTATAGTGCCCATCGCAGTTAGTTCTAGCTTCGAAGTCTGATATATTATGTACATATGTAAGTCTGGTGACATATTATATTTATAGAAGAAACGTTACTGGAGTGTGGTTCGACTGCTAAAGAAGGATTATGTTTTTCGCGCGTAACTTGTATGTATGTTCGTAAATTTCTTTATTACCTCCTATCTTCCAATGACCAATGACTGGATGGATTGTAACAGTTAAGATATCGTTAGATTCGTCTCAAAAACCCAAGTGTCATTTGATAAGTGTTTTAAAAAAAATTAAAATAGCGGATTTTTGGCGCCAATTTGTGTCTTAAAAAAATTTTTTTTCGTCCGAATCAATTGAGTGGGGTAAATCAGGGTTTAAGAGATGCTTTAAAATATATATACAACTTATATGTTTAAAAGTAATTTTTACGTAACAATTTCTTATCCTATAAAAAATTGTTAAATAAAACTATAAATGTCTGACCAAAACTAAAGAGTTGTAAATAAAAAAGTAATTTACAAAAATAAAAAAACCCGACTGTGTAATAAGCGAACTAAAAAGCTGTGAACAAGTTGACAAAGGAACTTAGTATTATGCAGTTGGAGACATATGTATATAATGTAATATATATTTTCCAATAGCTGCGTGTGTTTGTACATGTCTCCGACTGCATAATACTATGTTCCTTCTTTAAAAAAACAATGGTCCTCACGGACTTCTATATTCAGATTCAGAATATAATATATATAATATAAAATATAATATCAAAATAGATTAAAATGTGATCGTAAAAGTCTATTTGAATAAGTTTGTTTTAATTTGATTTGATTTGACTTCCCGCGTACAGAAAGCATTCTGAACTACACCTGACGAGCATCAAGTGTAAAAAATCAAAACAACAAACTAAATTAAATATCTACAGTTATAAAAAAGTAGCTACATATATGTAAGTATGATAAAATCTATACATATAATAATATTGTAACTAAGCTGAATCTGTATATTAAATATTTTTTGGAAAATCTTATTGAAATAGACATTATTATCGATACAGAGGCCGAATCTATAGTTTTTAGAGTTTTTGTCTGTCAGTCTGCTTGCCTGTCTGTCTGTCTGTGACTGCATCACGGAAAAACCGCTGAAGAGTTTTTGATGAAAGTATGATGAATGTGTCTTTATTATTTTAACTACGGAAAAATATCTCATCTCTGAAAAATCTAATATACTAAACGTTATGACGTAAGTAGGGACGAACCCGAGCGGAGCGAGAGTGAGTCGCTAGTCCAAACTAATATTATAGATGTGAAAGTAACTCTGTCTGTTACCCATTCACACTAAACCGCTGAACAGATTTCGATAAAATTCATTAATAAACAAAGTTGCTTATTTAAGAGTAGCGACTCACCCTCGCTTCCCTCGAGTTCGTCCCTAGCTTGCTTCCACATACAAACTTTCATCCTCATTTTTACCCCTTTAAAGGCTGATTTTCGGGATAAAAAGTATCCAATATCTTTTCAAGGGTCTCAAAATATCTTCTTACCAAATTTCATCTAAATCGGTTAAATAGATCCAAAGATTACCCCCTATAACGTCACAAACTTACAACATCACAAACTTTACTTCTTTATATTAGTATAGATTTAAAGTAAACCGACATCTTATGAGAAGCATTACATAAGTATACACGCAGTCTTTAACAACCATGACGTTGCAATTTATCAAAGACGGGCTATTAATATCTATACATAGAACAAAGTAGTGTGAGGATCGAGTAGCACATTGAATATATTCAAACACGTTGTTAGACAGATATTTGATATGGAATAAAAATTGAAATAGTGATTTTAGAGTTCGTTTCTTCTAAAGAAATAAGGGAAATGAGGACTAAGATGATATGCCTCTTGCCTGTAATTGCGCTGGCTACCTTATCCTTCAAACTGGAACACAACAATGCAATCATTGTTGCTTGACGGCAGAAATAGATAAGGGGGTGGTACCCATCCAGTCGGACTCTTAGGGCTTGACAGAGTCCTACCACCGGTAAAGATGATAATTGTAATGGCCCAGTTAGAACAGTACACTATAGTTGTTATGAGAGTTTGGAGTGCACAAGTTAAAATACTTATAAATTTGAAGTACTTTAATTACTGAAGTTACAGTATAAGTGTATTAAAATATGACAAAATGTTGTGTATACAGTATAAAAAAATGTAGCGACGCATCGCCTCGAAAGGCTTTCACGCGAAGTAAGCAAAACAAAAAATGTACGTGAAACGGTACAATAATATAAGCTCTAGCTACCAATCATCACGCGTTTCCTGTTCAAACCATCAACTGTTAAAAACTAAGAGTGGAGGTAAAAGAAAGGAGAAAAAAGGAGAAGTGAGATAATGGTTTAACCTAATTTTAACTGGATCTACTTGGGTGGATAGCCAATTCGGATGAGAATAGGTAATATAGGCTATTTTTATGACGTTACATTTAAGCCTTCATTTGTATTATTAAACTATTCGTCCAGTGGTCGAAATTCGACCGTAATCGTTAATGAAAATTATAAATAGTAATACTGAATTGTTATAATTTTACCTATTTATACAAAAAAAAACTATTCAAATATTTTTTTTATTAATAACACTAAGGCTCGTCAATAGACAATAAAATGGAGTGTCTATTCTGTTCTTTATATTCGTTCTTTATATATAAATTATAAGGAATGACGAAGACTAATAAGAAAGTAGCAACAATGATTGCATTGTTGTGTTCCGGTTTGAAAGGTAAGGTAGCCAGCGCAATTACAGGCGAGAGGCATATTATCTTAGTCCTCACAGTGACAACGTACCGGCGGTTCTGTATTTTTGTTACCTAAAACCTAAGTGCATGAACTGTAGGTGTTATGGGCGAAAGGTACTGCTTTCCATCAGGTGGTCTGTCTGCTGCGTCTCTGCTCTCTCTGCTGTCTGCGTTTGTCACTGAATCCCATAAAAAAAAAAGTAGAATAAGTAGCTCGGCTCAGCTTGGTAGGTTAACGTTATTTTTTTGCATACAGAAACTGCTGCATCTAAATGTAATCTTTTAACCTTAAAAACTCTTGAACTTAAAAATCATTGGGATTTAAAAGAATAAGATTCCAGCTCGGTAAGTTAAGATATTTTTTTTTTTTTGCATATAGAAACTCCTGCACGTAAAATCAGTTATTTTACATTAGAAAACAAAAAAAGTGGTAAATATTCGTACAAACCGACAATTATTAGTCAGATGAATAATATATTTTTTATTCATTCGATTATCGAACGAATAGCAATAGCCGCCTTTATTAATTTTTCATCCCATTAAAGTGCAAATAAATATTTTTTGTTCGTTCGGTTGAACAGAGGTGAAAATGGTACATACTAAAATGTTTTGTATCTGTTTGAATAATTTATATAATAATCTTATTTCACCGACCAATCTCGTTCGTTACTTCTCCGTTTCACGTGACATTGGTGAAGTAACAGTGTTCAACTAGCACGCTTTGAAGCCATTAACAAGAGAATTGAATTGAATTGAAAAACTTATAATATTCAATTTGACGAAAAAAGGACAAGGTGTTTTTGTCAGTATATCACCTTCATGCTCTCAAAATATATACCCCGCTAATAATAAAAAGTAACAAAATAGATTATTTCATTTATTTATATTCAATGCGAATACAAATTGCAACACCTCGTCCAGAAATTCAATAGATTTATTATTATCATGACATATTATCTCATTAGGCATAAGATAAGTTCAGAAGGCGATAGATCACTAGATTAATTAATGTGTGTCTTAGGCGCAGACAGCACAAATTTGGAAACACAATACATTTCGATAGTTATTATCTACACATACGTAATTATCATAATTATGATAAAATAACATATGTATCTACACCTATATTTTATACATAACTTTGGTGGGTTGTTTTTAAAATTTCTTGTTTTATTTATCTGTATAGTTTTCTATAGACTTTTTCATTGTTTGATGCTTAAGCTATGGTATAAGCAGGTCTAAATACTTTTCATTATAAAAGTATACTGACTTCGATTTTTTTTTATATATTATTATTCTTCTCAAAGATTATTAAGCAGCTTACCACAATGTATTAAAACAAGGCTAACTAAGATTCTTTGGATTTATTATATGCGATCACGATATCACTCAAGCACAGTCTAGAGAAATTTATAAAATCTGTGCTCAACTGGCACTGTAAGGATGGGTGATTTGAAAGAAACAAGAGATGTTGTTACTATGAGTACTAATTTAATAATGCATCAAGTATTACATAACTTACTCTAATTATTCTTATATCTACTCCACATCTTTCGCTTTATAGAGTAAAAAAAGAAGTATACGTTTTTCATAATGTGCGATTAAAGTATTACCCAAGCACAGTCTAGAGAAACTAATGAAATTGACGAAAAAAGGGCAAGGTGTTTTTGTCAGTATATCACCTTTACTCTATCAAAGTATATTCCCCGTTAATAATAAAAAATAACAAAATAGATTAGAATTAATGTAAATACATTAATACTTTCTTAGATTTACGCGAATATTTGACATTTTAAATAAAACTATCTTTTCGGATTTTTTCGTAGATTTATTTTGATTTTTGGTTCCCGACGCCACCACCACCACAACCCTTGACAGCGTGGGAAAATCTTTGTTTCAGAGAGCACAAGCGATCTGTGACGAGCAACACCTTTTTTTTATAGTTGGGAAATGCATTTACGCATACCACCTGTCCCCCAGGTGGTTAAGTGGCGCTCACCGGCTAGAAGAGCCGGTACTACCTACTAAACCCCAACTTTCCCCTTCCATCCGCCTTAGTGGGACGCCGCAGGATCGCTTACGTATGTCTACTACAAGATTGGCTACATCCTAAAGCGAGCTTCAATAAAAACTTACGTCAAGCCACCAAAGAAAATTAGTCCACCTGTCAAGTGCTACATCCCTCTAGAAAATGCAGAGGTATACAAGCTTGATTGTGATTGCGGGCTCTCTTACATTACTATTATCTAAAAAAATGTTTTACATATATTCTGTAAATTAGTTTTCGTTAAATGTATTTTGCAGTTTTTGGTTAATTATCTATATATTTATTTTTGGATAATTGGATTTATAGGCAGTGGTGTATTCAGCCCTTTTTAACGTCCCACTGCTGGGCACGGGCCTCCCTTCAATACGAGGGGGATCAGGCCATAGTCCACCACGCTAGCCAAGTGCGGATTGACGGACTTCACATGTCTTTCGAAAACTTGCAAGGTTCTTTCAGACATGCAGGTTTCCTCACGATGTTTTCCTTCATCGAAAGGCAAGCTGAGAAGTGTGCAATTCAATAATCTAGCGACACATTTTTTACCATGTAATTAGCCAAGTGCAACTATGGCTAATTACATGCTATCAAGTAAAACTGTATATATAGTTGCATATATAGGTATTAACCTATATCACAATGATAAAACGATTTTAAAAATCTGATTCTACTTACACGATAGTACTTACACGAGCTGAACGTACACGATGCAGCCGTCTGTCGCATAAACAATGTAACAATTGACATTATATTAACCGTAAACAAAAAAAATATCTCACTTTTTTTTGAGTTTTATTCATTTGAGCCTATGCTCTTTGGTATTAAAATATTAGATATAAGTGCTCGTGTTACTAAAGAGGGTGGATTAAACGACATAATGAAGACATATTGGGTGATTCTGTGGTCGCTCTGGGCAGCTCGTCTGGTGAGACAGCCAACGATGCCGATCCGGGTGACCGGTGGTTGGCTACAAGGAGATGTGGCTTATGATGGATCTCACAAGAGGTATATGGCAGTGCCTTACGCAAGTCATCCCACCAAGAGATTTCTGGTAAGCACAAAGCGTTATGCCCATAATCTAGTTTAAAATATATTGGTAGCATTTGAACATTATTTTATTAGTAAAACTAGTTTACTACATTTACAACTACATGCCTATCTCCGTATTACTTCAAATCATCAAAATTTTAGAAAAAATAATAAATAACAGGCTTATTGATTACTTGAAAAAAAATGTAATGATCTCGATAAATCAATTTGGCTTTCGTCGTGGTAAATCTACTAATGATGCAATATTTTCTTTGACAAATTATATTAGCTCAAATTTGGAGAGAGGAAAAAAGGTTATCTCGATTTATAGATCTAGCTAAGGTCTGTGATACAATTTCTATTCCAATTTTATTACTGAAACATAAAAAAATTGAAATAAGAGATCACCAGCACCAGCAACTTTTTGAGAATTATCTTTCTGAGCGAAATCAATGCATACGAATTGGAGATAACGTTAGCGATAGCCGTTATATTGATTATGGTGTCCCTCAAGGTAGCATTTTAATGAAATAAAATGAAATAAGCTTCATTTAATTAGACTTATTACAAGTGCTTTTTAGGTCCATCATTATGTTTCGTATATATAAATTAATTATTATGCTTAAATACATATATATCATGTAAAAATTTTTTCCTATGCTGATGAAATGGCTCTGGTTTTATCACATTAATATATTTCTAATTTAATTATAAAAATCTGTAAATTATCATACATATTTAAAAACCTTAGATATATTGTTGATTCAAACATTATGAAGAGAGTTTACCAGTACCTGTGTCAATCTATTATCACTTATTGCATCTCTACATCGGGCGGTGCGACAAAAACAACATTAAAATATCTTAAGCTTAACGACAGCTCTCAATATCTGAACCTTTAAGCCATTTCTATATCCAACTCATACTCTTTACCAATATTGCGAAAATCTAACGGTTCGGCAACTTTCCTATTAAATATTAAAGCAACATTCTCAGCTAAACTATGATCCATCCATAAATAATAATCATAGAAACTATGCAGTATATATCAATGATAGGCAATTTAAGACTATGTAGAAATTTTACAGTTATTTGGGACCTTATATCTATAACTAACTTAATAAAAAAAATAATATTTATTCTCATAACATGCAAATTGTGAATTATCTGCTTAAATTGTCATATGATACAACTGAAGACATTTTATATGTTTTCGGTGATATATGAAAAGTGAAGAATGGAAATACATTTACACAAACAATATACATCCACATTCACTTCTAAGCACTCACACATGTACCCACGTACTCGCGCATGTTCACGCACACGCACACCCACACGCACGTACGCACACATAAACGTACGTACGCACACACGCACACACTCACGTACGTGTGCAAAAAACCTCGCTTTGTTTCAAATTTCAAATTAGTATAGATTATAAACCATAATCTATACTAATATTATAAAGAGATAAAGTTTGTGAGTTTGTATTGTTGTAGGGGTAATCTCAGGATCTACTGAATCGATTTAGATAAAATTTGGTAAAGAAGATAGTTTGAGACCCGGGGCACGAAATAGGATACTTTTTATCCCGGAAATCATTCCTTAAGAGGTTTAAAATGAAATGGATGAAAATTTGTATTGGGAAGTAAGCTAGGGACGAACCCAAGCGAAGCGAGGGTGAGTCGCTAGTAATTGATAAAAACAGATACTCGAGGAATAGATGCTGTATGCAGTAATACCGGTCTCCAGCAACAGAGCCAACTTCTTCTTGAAGAGGTTTATGATACAGGCTTTAATCTCATTGTTTTGTGATAATATGTATGATATATTTATATATTATATAATACTTTTCAATAAATAAAATAAATTCCAATACACACTATAGGAAATATATTTTGTAAAAATAAATGAATAAGATAATAGTATTTTTTGTATCCCTTCCAAGGCTCCCGGTCCTGAACCCACATGGCAAGGTGTGTTTAATGCAATAGATGAAAATGTACGATGTTTACAAGATGCTAATGGAGGAAAGATTGAAGGGGAAAAAGAATGTCTTGTTGTAAATATTTATACCCCAATTGATGCGACAGTTGGAACAAAATATCCAGTCATGGTGTTCATACATGGAGGAGGTTTCTTAGAAGGATCCGGTGGTAGCGCTATGTATAGTACATATTTCCTAGTTACTAAAGGTGTTATTGTCATCACTATGAACTATAGACTCAATATCCAGGGATTTGGATGTCTGAGGATAAAAGAAGCTCCTGGAAACGCTGGAATGAAAGACCAAGTAGCTGCTCTAAGGTGGATTCAAAGAAATATTGAAGTATTTGGCGGAGACCCCAACAGTGTCACCATTTTTGGAGAAAGTGCTGGAGCAGCGTCCGTATCCTTACACATTCTTTCCCCAATGTCTAAAGGTTTATTCCATAAAGCCATCATGCAAAGCGGATCTGCTTTGGCATCATGGGCACTACAATTTAAACCAGTTTTTATGGCTAGTTTATTAACAAAAGTGATGGGATACGTAACTACAGAACCCTATGAAATTTACAAAATTTTGATGGCAAAATCTGATAAAGATTTAATAATAACTAGAGTACCAAGAAAAGAAAATAATATTATTTTATCCGAAAGTCTTTATTCACCTTGCGTAGAACATATAATAGATGGTGTTGAACCTTTTTTAACAGATCTGCCATATATCTTGCTTTCTAAAGGAGAATATAATAAAGTTCCAATAATAATTGGTTATAATAATGCCGAAGGATTACTTTTTGCAAATCTGGAAACTGAAGAAACGATACCTAAAATAATGTTAGAGAAGTCATTACCAAAAAACTTAGATATACCACATGAAAAGCGTATTGAAATTGGCGAAAAATTAATGAAGTTTTATGTCGGTGATGAAAAAATATCGCTTGAAAATTTGGCAAATATTTCAAGATTCTATGGTGAAGCATATTTTACTGTATCAATTTTAGAAGAGACCGAATTGTATTTAGAAACGATTAACCATCCTGTATATAGCTATGTTTTCAGTTACGAGGGCTGGAGAAATTTTCTAAAAAAAACATTACGAAAAGAGCTTAAGGACATACCAGGTGCTACTCATGCTGATGAAATTTTCTACTTATTCAATATGCCAAATGTCCCATCGTTATTTGAGAACAAGATGATAGATAGAATGACGACAATGTGGACAAATTTTGCAAAGTATAGGTAGGTACTGCCGTGTTTTATCTTTTACTAAATTGTGTCTATGAATTTACATTTGTATAACATAAACTAGCAACGACATAATAATTTAATAATTTTCACAAAAAATATATTACATCTAATAATTAACTACATTTTATTCTTGAGTGATAAAAATATGTGTTAAGTTTTTAATTAGTTGAGACTCCTTTAAAATAAGTATAATAAAATTAGTACCATAAGTCAGTTTTTAAGTACATTTTGTGTATAATTCTGTAACTTAAATTACTTACATAAATTGTAAACTGTAATAAATTATGTGGGTAACTTATCACGACTTTCAAAAACCTTAAACTCAAGTCAATAAAAATATGTTAAAATGACGTTTAAAAACATATTTGGGCATATACCACTACTCTATCGTATCTTTTTTATCAAAACTCATTCATTCAATGATATATAACACTGTTATATCATTTTAAAATAAAGAAATGTGAACAAAATCTATATTTCATATCAGGAAACAATATATGTATCTTTTAATTATATTTCAAGTAATATAATATTTTTTTTATTTCATTTCAGTGATCCTACACCAGAAATATCTGATATGCTACCAGTGAAATGGCTACCAGCAAACAAAACCTCTCCTCATTCCTTCGTTATTGACAAAGAGTTCTCCACCACTCCTCTGTGGACGACTGATTCTCTCAAATATTTACGGGAATTGTTTGCCAAGTATAGAAGAAAAAACGACTAATTATAAATATATCTACATAAATATATACATATGTATATTTTTAATTTTATATGTATTTAATTATTTATATTTTTATAAGTTGTCATTTTTCATTTTTTCTATACCTCAAGATTTTATTAGGATGAGACTCAGTACTACGGAAGATACGAAAGTACCGGAACGTTGTATTATTTTTAGCAACTGTAGCGTAAATTTCACGAGACGGGCAAAGGGGGTCTCATCAAATCCAACTAAATCTCATCAAGGGAGAGGGAGAGGTCCAAATTATGAGAAAAACAGCTTACGTAATTAATTGATGTCCCCTAAAAAAAATCAAACTTTAACCGCGACAAAACCCGAAAAGACAGTTTTATTAAAAATGTCAAAAATTCTAGCCATATCTATCTAAAAAATATTATAAAGGACAAAGTTATATAGCACTTAAAAGTACTATAGTTGTCCACTGTAGTGGACATTTCATTTTTTCTTTCTAAGTAACGTTGGACAGACAATACAAACAGTGCAAAAATATTATAATTTGTTACAACATGTTTACAAATTTCATTAAAATTTAAACGACAAAAAACGATGGTAAGTGTTCAAATTGTGCTCGGAGCAAGTAAATTATTCAACTAAATATTTTATATTATTTCTTTCTGTATTTTTCTCAAAGGTGTTTTTGCCAGTATGCAATATCACCTTTACTTTATCAAAACATATTTATATATTATATTCCCCGCTAGTTACGAAAAATAACAAAATAGATTAGAATTAATGAACTTGTTTAAAATATACAGATCATATAATTTCTTAAAATAATAAAATTTCTTCGTATGTAATATATAAGTACCTGGCCGACCAAGCTTCGTTCGGAGTTCTTTTTTGTTCTATCGTATTTTTTAGATAAAATAATTAAAAACTTAAATAAATACAAAAAAAAAAGTAAAACTTTGTATCCGATCGAGGCTCGAACTCGGACACACCTATGCTTGATAATCTTGCACCTTGGTCGCTTGACTACGATGCTTATGCTTGAGTGTAAGAAATCATCGAGCATATTCTGCGTAGAATAATGCAAAAGAAAACCGCATGAAAACTCGAAAATACGCGTTTTCCCAGACATGGAACTAATATAGATCAATTTTTCGCCCCCAAAATCCTCCACATACCCAATTTCAGCGAAATCGTTAGAGCCGTTTCTGAGATCGCTGGTATAAATAAATAAAGATATAAAGATATAAATATACAAGGATTGCTCGTTTAAATATATAAGGTTAGATTTTTGGTAATTTCAAAAATATGTTTTTGAAATAGGAATTCGAACATAATCATTATAGAATATTTGAGGAAAACATTATACATATGACAAAATCGGTTGACAAACAGAGGAGAAAAAGGTTTTATCTTTGTCTATTTATATACATATAGATATGCTATGTTAGTGCGTTTTTAGCTTGCTAGTGATAAAATGAATTCATAAAATTATAAATACGAATAATATTATAATGACTAATTGACGTAATTTTTTGGATAGACATAGGCTGAGAACTGGGGAAAAAATTCTTACCGCAGGAAAACATCGCATTTCCGGAGATAACACGATAAAATATCACTACACGATATAATTTACCGGTGGTAGGACTCTGTCAAGCCTGAGGAGTCCGACTGGATGGGTACCACCCCCTTATCTATTTCTGCCGCCAAGGAACAATGATTGCATTGTTGTGTTCCGGTATGAAGGATAAGGTAGCCAGCGCAATTACAGGCAAGAGGCATATCATCTTAGTCCTCACAGTGACAACGCACCTGTGGTTCTGCATTTTTGTTACTTAAAACCTAAGTGCATGAACCGTAGGTGTTATGGGCGACAGGTACTGCTTTCCATCAGGTGGTCTGTCTGCTCGTTTGTCACTGAATCTCATAAAAAAAAAAAATTTAAGCCATTTAAATAACGTTACCCTATTATTTAATGTAGATTAAAACTAACTATAAAAACAAAACATGTACTTAATTCCGTTATAATTAACCATAAAGTTAAACAAAATTTATCTTATATAATATGAAGATTTTAATAATCGATTACAAAAAAAGGTACTTAATTATTGTTTATTGTTTATTATGCGATTCTTATCTGTAAATCGTTTTGAGAGACCCTTTTTGAACAATTAGTTGTTTAGTTAAAAGAAATACAATAATTACTTTTAAAATGATAATGAAGTCATTATAACTTTTTGAGAAAAACATTAAATATTTTATTAAATCCGACTACCAACGTCCGACTGAAAGTTGGTATGTGTGTGTTTGTTTGTCACTTCTTTACGCTGTAACGGTTGGATGTCCTGGAGTAATACATACTTTCAAACGGCTGGGGATTGGGGAACTATTCGAGAGAAGTCGCTAATCTACTAGCGAATTACCTTCGATCCGCTCGGGTTCGTCCCTAGTTACGTTTTAACGTTTAATATAAATTTCTCAGAGATGAGATATTTTCTCGCACTTACTTTTATCTGCGGGACAACCTATCAACATGATCTGGATAACCAGCTATCATTATACCAAATTTCATCAAAATCTGACTAATGGTTTTCTTATGATACGGTCACAGATAGACAGACAGACAAAAATTCTAAAAACTATAGATTCGACCTCTGTATTGATAATAATGACTATTTCAATAAAATTTTCCAAAAAAATATTGAATATACAGATTAGACTCGTTAGAATTTTATTATATGTATAGATATATAAATAGACAAAGACAAAATAGTTCAGTAACTTAGAAAAACTTACTTCTATTTGTCAACCGATTTTTTGTTTTGTTTGTTTAGTAGCTATTGACGAGCTCTAATGTTATCGATGACAATATTTTGGAAACAGTTAACTTTTGTGTATCTACACATATAATAAAATTATGACTAAGCCGAATCTGTACATTAAATATTTTTTGGAAAATCTTATTGAAATAGACTTTATTATCGAGACAGAAGCCAAACTTATAATTTTTAGAATTTTTGTCTGTCTGTCTGTTTGTTTGTTACGGCATCACGGGAAAACCACTGGACAGATTTTAATGGAATTTGGTATGATGATAGCTGGTTATCCGGGTCAACATATAGAATACTTTTTACTGCAAAGTATCTCATTTCTGAGCTAAATGTTAAAATGTAACTAGGGGCGAATCCGAGCGGAGCGAGGTTGAGTTGCTAGTAGATATATAAATCCTTTTCATATATAAATTTTCTTCAAATTTTCAATAATGGTTAAAATTGAATTTCGACCACTGTACAAACACTAGTACTAGTATATATTTATAATATAAATAACAAATACAAATAATGTCAGGAAAAGAAAATAGTTGCATAATACCTATATCGCAATGATAAAACAGCCTTGAAAATCTGATTCAGTTAGTACACGAAAGCGATTACAGCCGACCGTACGCATTGGGGTCGCCTGTCGCATACACAATGTAACAATTTACATTATATTAATCGTAAACAAAGATATATTAGTATTTCTATTTATTTATTTTTTAATTTCTAGTCTTTTTTGAGTTTTATATGTTTAAGCATAGCCTTTCATATTAAAATATTAGATATAAGTGCTCGTGATTTTGATGAGGATGAAATAAGCCACACGATGAAGACATATTGGGTGATCCTGTGGTCGCTCTGGGCAGCTCGTCTGGTGAGACAGCCAACGGTGCCGGTCCGAGTGACCGGAGGCTGGCTACGAGGAGATGTGGCTTATGACGGATCTCACAAGAGGTATTTGGCAGTGCCTTACGCAAGTCATCCCGCCAAAAGATTTCTGGTAAGACAAAGCTCAATATCCATGATCTATTTTTAATCATATTGGGAGCATTTTATACTATTATATTAGTAGACTAGTTAATATTTGCGATTCTGTCTGCGTTGACGAAAATATGACGATGCTTCGTAAGAGCGCGCAAAACATGAAGCAGAAACTATTTTGAAAATACTTCATGGATTAAAATCAAATTGAGCTAGAATTCTAATTACCTATATTACTCGTAAAAAATAAATAGCGCTCATGAAATCCATCCAGCGTACTTGAAATAATTCACGACTAATTGATCTTCTATTACATAAAAATTTTCCCCATAAAATGTTCTGTTTGAACAGATAATGTAATACAGGTTTTAGCCTCATTGTTTTGTGATTGATGTTTATATCCTATACTTTTCAATAAACTTCATATTAAAACCCCTAAAAAACATAGAATAAATATTTATATAATTAAATTATTAAGATAATATTTTTTTTCGTAACCCTCAAGGCTCCCGGTCCTGAACCCACATGGCTAGGTGTGTTTGATGCAATAAATGAAAATGTACGATGTTTACAAGATCCTAGAAGCGGAAAGGTTGAAGGGGAAAAAGAATGTCTTGTTGTAAATATTTATACCCCAATGGATGCGACGATTGGGACAAAATATCCAGTCATGGTGTTCATACATGGAGGAGGTTTCTTTGAAGGATCCGGTAGCAGCGCTTTGTATAGTACATATTTTCTAGTTACTAAAGGTGTTATTGTCATTACTATGAATTATAGACTCAATATCCAGGGATTTGGATGTTTGAGGATAAAAGAAGCTCCTGGAAACGCTGGAATGAAAGACCAGGTAGCTGCTCTAAGGTGGATTCAAAGAAATATTGAAGTATTTGGAGGAGATCCCAACAGTGTCACCATTTTTGGAGAAAGTGCTGGAGCAGCATCCGTATCCTTACACATTCTTTCCCCAATGTCTAAAGGTTTATTCCATAAAGCCATCATGCAAAGTGGATCTGCTTTGGCATCATGGGCAATACAATTCAAACCAGTTTTTATGGCTAGTCTACTAACAAAAGTGATGGGATACTCAACTATAGATACTTATGAAATTTACAAAATATTGATGACAAAATCTGATGAAGATTTAATATTAACTAGAGTACCTAGAAAAGAAAATAATATTATTTTATCCGAATGTCTTTATTCACCATGCGTAGAACATGTAATAGATGGTGTCGAACCTTTTTTAACAGACATGCCATATAACTTGCTTTCTAAAGGAGAATATAATAAAGTTCCAATAATTATTGGTTCTAATAATGCCGAAGGATTACTTTTCGCAAATATGGAAACTGAAGAAATGATACCTAAAATAATGTTAGAGAAGTCATTACCAAAAAACTTAGATATACCACATGAAAAGCGTATTGAAATTGGCGAAAAATTAATGAAGTTTTATGTCGGCGATGAAAAAATATCGCTTGAAAATTTGGCAAATATTTCAAGATTTCATGGTGAAGCATATTTTATTGTATCAATTTTGGAAGAGACCGAATTGTATTTGGAGACAAATGACCATCCTGTGTATAGTTATCTTTTTAGTTACGACGGCCGGAGAAATTTTCTTAAAAAAACACTACGAAAAGAGCTTAAGGATATACCCGGTGCTACTCATGCTGATGATCTTTTCTACTTGTTCAATATGCCAATTGTGCCATCGTTATTTGAGAACGATATGATAGATAGAATGACGACAATGTGGACAAATTTTGCAAAGTATGGGTAGGTACTGCCGTGTTTTACCTTATACTAATTAGTAATGACTAACTTGTTTCTATTCATTTACATTTTTATAGCATAAACTAGCAAAGACAATAATATAAACATTTTGCGAGGGTTAATATGTAATAAAAATATGTGTAATAACTAACTACATTATATTCTTAAATAATAAAAAGATGTCATAAGTTTTATTTTAATTATTTAATTAGTTGAGAATATTCTTGATAATTAAGGCTAAATTATATAAAATTTGTATCCCTTTATCTCTTTTCAATAATCTTCATTATCCTTTAAAAACAGGTCTTACAATTAGAATGAAATTAGTAACAAATGTCATTTTTTTACTCAAGTCGATAAAAACATGTTAAAAAGAGGTTTCGAAACTAGTTCTTTTTGCATATACCACTACATATCTATCATGTTTTCTTTTTTAAAAATCATTCAACCTACTAAACTATGATTATTATTGTTATATTATTTAAAAAGAAAAAAATGTTAACAAAATCAATATATAATATCAGAAAACAATATATTGTATCTTTTAGTTATTTTAGGTTATCTATACAGATAAATAAAATTGAAGTGTCTGTTTGTAATGTCCTTATAAAAGCTTTTTGCTAAATGCATATGAAATAATATACAGTACTTATCAGAAAAACAGAATTTTTAAATTTTTTGTCTGTCTGTCTGCCTTTTTTATGGTGCTCAGTGATAAACGAGCAGACAGCCCTGGTAGAATGCAATACCTATTGCCAATGCTTAGGTCTTACTGCACTTAGGATTATGTAGCAAAAATGCACAACTGCAGGTGCGTTATCACTATAAAGACTAAGATGGCATGCCTCTTGCCTGTAATTACGCTGGCTACCTTATCCTTTAAATCGAAACACAGTGTTGCTATTTAGCATTTTTTATTATATAGATATTATTTAGATAAGAGGGTGGTACCCATTCAGGCACAGGGCCACACATATTCAGGACACCTCAGGCTTGACAGTATCTTACCACGCAAATCTGTCATTTTTTCCAGCTAATTTCCTAAACGGCTGGACTGATTTTGATGAAACGTTCACTGGCAAGCAGCTGATGTTACAAGGAGTAACTTAGGCTACGTTTATTTTAAAAAAAATATTAGGGTTCCGCAATACAAATAAAACGCACCTGAGCGACACGAAGGTAAATCGCTAGTTTTATATAATTTCCTATTTCATTCCAGGGACCCTACGCCAGAAATTTCTGATATGCTACCAGTGAAATGGCTACCAGCAAACAAAACCTCTCCTCATTCCTTAGTTATTGACAAAGAGTTCTCCACCACTCCTCTGTGGACGACTGATTCTCTCAAATATTTACGAAAAGTGTTTGCCAAATATAGAAGAAAAAACGACTAATTATAAATATATCTATATGAATATATACATTATACAGATGTATATTTTTAATTTTATATATATTAAATTATTTATATTTTTATAAGTTCTCATTTTTCATTTTTTCTTTACCTTCAAGATATTACTAGGATGAGGCTCAGTACTACGGAAGATAAAAAACAATGAAAGTGAAGAACTTAGCAGGCGTGGCGCGTGTGTCACATATAGGCGTAACAACGCTTATTTGATGCCTGTTGTGCTCTAACATGAACGTCTAAATACATTCTTAGTTTCCCGCAAACTTACTGTTCAATTTTAAAGTGCAAAAATGAGAGTAGGAAGAAGAATCTGAGTAATGGAGGTATTTTGTACTGTCAGTAAGTACGATTTTATCTGTTTTCTAAAGAAACTTACTTAATTTCTTATAATAGTTATTCCTTAGAATCTCAATTTAAAATCAACTTTAAGCCATTACGACAACTTAACTTTGTTTTACATAATATTAATTTCTCAAAAGTCCGTTGCTACTTGCTACTAATTTCATGATGTATATGTTACATTCAAAACAATTTTTAGTCAAAACTACTTTTGACTAAAGAGGTTGGTCAAAAGTAATTTTGACTGCAGGCTTTAGTCAATAGCAGTTTTGACTGGCATATTAGTCCAAACTCTTAAAAAGCTAAGGAGGTAAGTAGGTTGAAGGTTACTTGGAAGAACCCTTTCTTTCTTTCTAGGTTAGAACAGTGACCACAGCGCACGAACCCAGCGAGCGAAGCGAGCGTGCCGCGGTAGCGGCCGGAGAATTATAACGTCTGATTATGCACTAATTACTCATGGGCATCTATCCCTGACATCTATAGGCAACTAACCCACATATCTGGATGAGATGTCTATTCCCTATTATTTTTAAAAAAAACATTTTTTAATCTTGAATATATTGCACAATAGTTCCAAATTTAATCTGAATGGTATAAATAAACATTGAATTAAAATAAACTATGTGTATTTTATGTAGTATTCTTAGATATATAACTAGTCTTGATCTTTTTTAAAAGTATAGGCAACTCTCCCTGACTTAACATATAGTATTATTACTTATATTAGGGAATATGCGTATTTTTTTTTTTTTTTATTAAATAGGTAAATTCTATTCATAATGATTTTCTTCTTTACAACTATGATTATATTCGTTATTATAATGGCATAACCATAATATATCCATAATATAAATAAGAATTACAATGAATTTCAAGAAAAATTAATAATAGTTGTATATTGTATCCGCGGTCAACATCTTAGATACTTTTCATCCCAAAAAATTAAAGAGTTCCCGTGGGATAGTTAAAAAACTATAGTAACTTATATAGCTTAATACACAAAAACTACTGATTGGATTTTAATGAAACTTTACAATAATATAGTTTATACATCAGAATAATAAATAGGCTACTTTTATCCCGGAAAAATGTACAATTCCCGTGGGATAGATTTGTACAATAATAAAACAGTAACTTGGCGAAGTCTGTTCATTAAATATTTTTTAAAAACAACGACTGTAACGTATTTTGTATATAATATAGACCTCAAAACAATAGTTATTTTTTTGTCTGCTTGTCTGTATGTCTGTTTGTCTTTTGTGTATGTGCGTTTCACGCAAAAATCAATGAATCGATTTCAACGAAATTTGGTGAAATGATAACTTATTACTCGGGTCAACATTTAAGAAACCTTTTATTACAGGAAAATCTTTCTTTACCACATGAAATCACAAAAACTGGTTTTATCGAGTCGTCCTTTTAAAAACCTTCTGCTGGCTAAATCTTAAGATATACATCAAAACAATGTATAAAAAACTGTAGGCCTTGAAAAGGCCAATAGAAAAATCTGCAACAGTATATGTCTATACCTTTTTAAAACTATCGCGTTCCATATTTATGTAATAGTTAAACGGACCAAACGCGAGTCTAAGTACGGAAAAGGAGTCCAATATACAATACAATACAATATACTATGGGACAGACAGTCAGTCTGCCCGTGACCACGGCTGGTGCAACCAAGTCGAAACGTCGGGAACAAGGTATATAGCCACTTATCTACGCGTTAAGTCCCGTAGTATAACTATTATATAGTATATGTCTAACTCTTAAGGTACACTCGCAATACCTGTTCTTATGTCTGCCACGACTTTTGAGTACATTGAAAATGAATCTTCAAATGAACTGAATCAATAATACTATAAAAAAAGTTTTTGGTTTTATGTTATAACTAATATATAATTTGATGGTTGTAATATATTTAAATGTGTGTGTATGATTTTGACTTGCACATCAAGAGTTCCGTACCGCTGAATATTGTGTTGTTTTTACTAACATAACATTTATACACTAAACAAAAACTTTTACTCAATTGATACTTTAGTATTTCTTAAAGGTATTATGGAAAACCAATTTAATTTTGGCTATCGTAACTCAAAATATCTTAAATCTTAAAATATATTTAACGTATATTCTGCAAATTAATTTTCGTTAAAGTATTAAGCAAGCTCCACTACCGCTACTTTTCGCACATTTTTCTACTCAATCTTTTCAACTCGCATACCTACCAAAAAAGTCGCATATATGTTTGCGACTGGCGAAGAGGACAGGCGAATAAGACACCTTATTCCCCAATCGAAGATTGCTTCTTCGCCTGTCTTCTTCATATTTCTTCATCGCTTTTATTCTTCGCCTGTCTTCTTCGCCTGTCCTCTTCTTCTCTTCTCTTCTCTCCTGTTTTCAATTTTTTTTGCATTTTGTAGCCCTCATTCAGACGCGACTTTTGACATCCCAATCGGCCACGTAGTCCCAAAATCCACGACAGCAAGGCGATGTAGCACTTTCGCTGAAAGTGCTAAATTTTTTACATTTTAAAAAAGCACGGACGTATGTCTGTGGGTATTAGACTTACTGAAATAAAAAAAAACTACAGGCAAATTGTTCTATCGAGTCGTCCTTGGAAATTTATATAACTAACGCTGGCTAAACCATAAAAGATACATACATAATGTACTAAAAAATTATAGGTCTTAAAAATGTCTTCAGACAAGTCCTCAATAGTATATGTCTATCTCCTAAGGTACATTCGCAATTATTATTTTTATTATATATTAAAGGCAATGTTGCGACTCACTGGCTGACTAATCAACATTCAGCCCAAGCCGATGATGATATACCAGTACCACAAAAAAAGCCAGCTTTATATATTCATACGAATATTAAATGCGAAAGTAACTCTGTCTGCCTGTCTGTCTGTACGTCATCTTTTTACGCTTAACCGCTGAACCGATTTAGATTAGATTTGGTATGGAAATAGTTTGAGACCCTGGAAATGACATAAGATAGTTTTCATCCCGGTAAACAACCGGATATATTTATATATATATATATATATATATATATATATATATATATATATATATATACATATATATTATTTTTATTATTTTTAAAAAAAGCATTTTTTAATCTTGAATATATTGCACAATAGTTCCAAATTTAAACTGAATGATATAAATAAACATTGAATTAAAATAAAATATGTGTATTTTATGTAGTATTCTTAGATATATAACTAATCTTGATCTGTTTTTAAAACTATAGGCAACTCTCCCTGACTTACCGACGTCATATTCGATCTGACCAATGGCGTTTGTTTCAACTACTTTTAATTTCCCAGCTACATTTGCACTTTTTAATAATTACTTTCGTAATCAAAAAGAAATGACATTAAAAAATATGAATATAGGCGCTATTCAAAACCAATAAAGATTATAAAAAAAATATTTTACCTTTATTTATATCACACACATATTCTCTATTGTAAAAAGATCATATACATACAATAATAGTGTTAATCCAGTTGAGTATTTAATTTAAAATAAATTCATAAAATTATAGAGAATAATATTTTATATGTTTGTTTGTCCTTCTTTCACGTCGAAACAGAACGACTAATTGATGTATTTAAAAAAAATAGTTATTTTTCATATATATATATATGGTATAAATGCGAATATGTGTGTGTTTGTATACGTGTTTTGTATATATATATGAAAAATAACTATTTTTTTTTTATTAAATAGGTAAATTCTATTCATAATGATTTTCTTCAAATTTACAACTATGATTATATTCGTTATTATAATGGCATAACCATAATATATCCATAATATAAATAAGAATTACAATGAATTTCAAGAAAAATGAATAATAGTTGTATATTACCACAGACACAGATATAGTAATATTACACACATAACAACGATATAACCTTGAAAAGTATTGAATACTGATTGAAGTACCTACACGAAAGCGATTAGAGTCGACCGTACTCGTTGGGATCGCCTGTCGCATAAACAACACAAAATTTACAAAAATAATCTATACTAATATTATAAAGCTTAAAGAAGAGTTTGTTTGTTTATTTGTGGGTTTGTTTGGTTGAACGCGTCAATCTCAGGAACTACTGGTTGAAATTGAAAAATTCTTTTTGTGTTGGATAGTCTATTTATCGAGGAAGGCTATAGGCTATATAACATTACGCTACGACCAATAGGAGCGGAGCATAAATGAAAAATGTTGCAAAAACGGGCAAAAATTATTCCTTTTGAGAGCTTCCGTTGCGTGCGCTGCGTAAACGGTTAAAATTACGCAAAAATCGTGTATGACGGAATTGTTCCCCTTTAAAAATTCTAAAAAAAAGTCCGCGACAGCATATGTCTATCTTTTAAGGTTGACTCAATATAACCCTTTTTATAGTAATCAAATTTGTTCTAATATAATGCATTAGTTCCGAAGGTGTTTTTATAAACATGATATTAATCCTTATCCAAATAAATACATTATTCATCGAAAGTATTTAATTTTGAACAAAATTGTCCTTGACATCATTTGTTTTCAACAAATATCTTTGAAAACATTATAGTTTTAAAATAAACATATGTATTTAACTTTACGCGGACTATGGGTGAGCGCGCTCTCAGCTATTCCACGCGGACGAAGTCGCGGGCAAAACCTTATCGTTTCCCACTGTTTTTTATTAGTTTTATACGTTGGAGCATTGTTTTGATATTAAAATATTAGATATAAGTGCTCGTGTTTTTGAAGCGGAAGCATTAAACGACATGATGAAGACATGTTGGGTGATCCTGTGGTCACTCTGGGCAGCTCGTCTGGTGAGACAGCCTACGATGCCAGTCCGAGTTACCGGTGGCTGGCTACGAGGAGATGTGGCTCATGATGGATCTCACAAGAAGTATATGGCAGTACCTTACGCAAGTCATCCCGCCAAAAGATTTCTGGTAAGACAAAGGGCTATTTTCATAATCTAGTTTAAGCATATTGGTAGCATTTTTACACTATTTTATTAGTAAACTATTTATTTTAACTAGTATTTACGGGTTCGTCCGCGTTTGTGTTTGTATGTTTTACAAATTGAATTATAACGTAGTTATGGTTACACCTCGTCCATTCGCTCTAGATTAAGAATGACGTAGAATAAGAGAGACGCAAATTCAGCATCCGGTCGGCCCACCCCGCATCCGCCGGCCGGGAATGTATTTATATACTATTCTTTATTGCACTTATTTGTAAAATACAGAAATTAACAAACAATAAAATTAGTTAGCAAAGGTGGACTTATCTCTAGAAGAGATCTCTTCCAGTCAACCTAAGTGAGTTAGAGAGATAGTATTAAAAAGCAGGCTTAAGTGCAGTTACTCAAGTATAAATAATTAAATAAATAAATAAAATATAAATATATAATAAAATATTATACATACTATATACCATAACATATGTACATACTACTACATACACAAATACATATCTATATAATATAATCCATAATAATAGTAGTTAATATAAATGTGGATTAACTTGGGAGAGAAGGTGCTAAAAGAGCCTCAAATCGGCTACATGTCTCTCATTAGTTTTATTTTTTTTATTATTAAATTTTAGTTAGTACAAGTATTTATATTTAAACGCTTCGAAACCAAAAATACGTTGCTTTGCAAAACATGAAGCACAAACTATATTTTGAAAATACTCCAACGATTAAAATCAAATTTAGCTACGGTTTTAATTTACGATATTACTCCTAAAACAAATAGCGCTCATAAAATCCGAATCATAGAAACCATTTTAGTTTATTGCTATTCATAGAAATTGTTGACTACTTATTTTAATTTAAGACGGTACCTGTATCTCAAAAACTAGAGCTGCTACGAAAAATCTAAGGGTAAATTTGAAAGCAGCGCACCAAAATGAGTAAACAACAGTAGAAAACCTTCATACAACAAAAAATAAGTAGATTTTGTATTTAACTGATGATGAAGTGATTTTGCTAAGTTACTGTTTTATCTATACATACAATAAAATTGTAACTAAGCCGAATCTGTACATTACATATTTTTTGGAAAATCTTATTGAAATAGACTTTATTATCGATACAGAGGTCGAATCTATAGTTTTTAAAATTTTTGTCTGTCTGTCTGTCTGTTACCGCATCACGGGAAAACCACTGGATAGATTTTGATGAAATTTGGTATGTTGATAACTGGTTACCGGGTCAACATATAGGATACTTTTTACTGCGGGAGAATATCTTATTTCTGAGAAATCTATACTAAATGTTAAAACGTAACTAGGGATTAACCCGAGCGGAGCGAGGGTGAGTCGCTAGTATATAATAAAACAGTAACTTAGCGAAATCTGTATAATAATATTAATAATATTTTTATTTATAATAATATTATTAATATTTTTTTAAAACAATGACTATACCGTATTGTGTACCCCAAAATAATAGTTATTCAATTTTTTCTATGTTTATCCGTATGTCTGTTTGTGTGTTACCTATGTAAAATGTACCTAGAGACGCCCCCGAGCGAAATGCATATATGTATATACTTATAAATTACTTTATTGTAAATTCAACTAAAAACTATAAGAAATACTTTTTGCAGAACTAAATTATATATATGAAAATCCCATAAAAGACATAGAATAAGTATTTGTATAATTAAATGAATAATATAAAAGTATTTTTTGTATCCCTCAAGGCTCCCGGTCCTGAACCCACATGGCTAGGTGTGTTTGATGCAATAAATGAAAATGTACAATGTTTACACGACCCTAGAAATGGAAAGCTTGTAGGGGAAAAAGAATGTCTTGTTGTAAATATTTATACCCCAATGGATGCGACGATTGGGACAAAATATCCAGTCATGGTGTTCATACATGGAGGAGGTTTCATGGAAGGATCCGGTAGCAGCGCTATCTATTATACATATTTTCTAGTTACTAAAGGTGTTATTGTCATCACTATGAACTATAGACTAAATATCCAGGGATTTGGATGTTTAAGGATAAAAGAAGCTCCTGGAAACGCTGGAATGAAAGACCAAGTAGCTGCTCTAAGGTGGATTCAAAGAAATATTGAAGTATTTGGAGGAGATCCCAACAGTGTCACCATTTTTGGAGAAAGTGCTGGAGCAGCATCCGTATCCTTACACATTCTTTCCCCAATGTCTAAAGGTTTATTCCATAAAGCCATCATTCAAAGTGGATCTGCTTTAGCATCATGGACAATACAATTAAAACCAGTTTTTACGGCTAGTCTATTAACAAAAGTGATGGGATACGTAACTAAAGAACCCTATGAAATTTACAAAATATTGATGGCGAAATCTGATAAAGATTTAATATTAACTAAAGTACCTAGAAAAGAAAATAATATTATTGTATCCGAATGTCTTTATTCACCATGCGTAGAACATATAATAGATGGTGTCGAGCCTTTTTTAACAGATATACCACATAACTTGCTTTCTAAAGGAGAATATAATAAAGTTCCAATAATGATTGGTTTTACTTATGCCGAAGGATTACTTTTCGCGAATATGGAAACTGAAGAAATGATACCTAAAATAATGTTAGAGAAGTCATTACCGAAAAATTTAGAAATACCACATGAAAAGCGTATTGAGATTGGCGATAAACTAATGCAGTTTTATGTGGATGATCGAAAAATATCGCTTCAAAATTTGGCAAATATTTCAAGATTCTATGGTGAAGCACATTTTGCTGTACCAATTTTGGAAGAGACCGAATTGTATTTAGAGACGAATAACCATCCTGTATTTAGCTATGTTTTTAGTTACGAGGGCTGGAGAAATTTTTTTAAAAACGCACTACGAAAAGAGCTTAAAGATGTACCCGGTGCTACTCATGCTGATGATCTTTTCTACTTGTTCAATACACCAACTGTCCCATCTTTATTTGAGAACGAGATGATAGACAGAATGACGACGATGTGGACAAACTTTGCAAAGTATGGGTAGGTATTGCCGTGTTTTATCTTATACTAAATATAAACTATCAAGGACATAATAATATAATAATTTTAAAGGTTTATCTCAAATGCAAATTGCTTTTAATAAAAATATGTTATATTTAATAACTAACTATATTATATATTTAAGTGATAAAAAATGTGCAAAATTTTTAATTACTTGAGAATATTCTTGATAATCAAGGCTAAATTATACATTTATTACATTTTATTTTTTATTCTTCATTCTCCTTTAAAAACAGGTCTAATGAAATTAGTAACAAAAATCAGATTTTTAAGTTCATTTTGTGTATAATTTTGTTATTTAAATTACTTAAAGTATAAATATGAGGATCTCATCACGTCTTTCAAAAAGCCTCAATCTCAAGTAAATAAAAACACGTAAAAAAATGTTTCAAAACTTATTCTTTAGGCATATGCCACTACTCTGTCATGTATATAGTCTATCATTTAATTTACAAACTAAACTATGATTCTTGTTATATTATTATTTGAAAAGAAAAATATGTTAATAAAATCTATATTTAATATCAGAAAAAGGATACTTTTTAATCAATTTTAATTTCATTCCAGGGACCCTACACCAGAAATATCTGATATGCTACCAGTGAAATGGCTACCAGCAAACAAAACCTCTCCTCATTCCTTCGTTATTGATAAAGAGTTCTCCACCACTCCTCTGTGGACCACTGATTCTCTCAAATATTTACGAAAAGTGTTTGCCAAGTATAGAATAAAAAACGACTAATTGTAAATATACCTATATGAATATATACATATATAATTTAACTGTATATAATATATTAAATAAAATAATTAAGTTTTTTATAATATCTCGTAAGGTAGAGAAAAAATCTCTACCTTCTAGATTTTACTAGGATAAGACTCAGTATCCTCTTAAACTTTTTAACTGCCTCGTTGGTGTAGTGGCTAGCATGTACCTGGGTGCTAGCATAGTTCGAGTCCCGAGTCGGGCCAAGCTTAGTTATTGAGTATTTCTATTTAGTAATCCTCAATAACAGCCCGGAGTTGGGAAGTTGGCGGTGTTTCATTCACGTATCTCGGAGAGCACGTAAAGCTATCGGTCCTGCGCCTTAACTTTCACTGGTCGTGTTGAGTGTCGTGCCACCAGAGTATGAGAGTGACAGGAGTAGAGACTGCACTTGTGTCTGCGCGTACATTTGTTTATTATAATATCTCCTGCGCAGACGGCTACTCTCAATGAGATTAACCGTCATAGCTGAAATCGGTCGGGAGGAAATTATTATTATTAGACTTTTTTAATCTATGTACATATGTCTAAACATTTACAATAAAAAAAAACTAAAATTCGTTTTTCATATTTTTTTTTAATTTTCCTCATTGATAAAAGCCATATTCTAGCAAATAGAAAAAATATTAGCCTTCGTATTTTTAGAGTAGAGTAGAGACAGTTCGTAAGATGTAGTGAAAGAAATCCAAAAAAAAATATGACATACTTACAGTATTTGGTTTATCTATCTGTCACAGACTATTTTCAAATGTTTATCATAGTTTATTCCATCAAGACGAAATTTATTTCTTTCATTATTAAAACTGATACCGTGTGTTTTTTTCTCATATATTCGATTCACAGAGCCTATTACTACAAATTGTATATTTCTAATTTCTAATAATCCAGTAATGAAACGCCAATTTTAAAAATAATAACCCTAATGTAACGGATAATATTTCTAGATGCAAGAATCGACATGCATAAAACTCCTGTCCTAAATATGTATTGTTCAGCCTTTTTTAACGTTCCACTGCTGGGCCCTGTGCCCAATACGAGGAGGATCAGGCCACCACGCTGGCCAAGTGCGTGTCGGCGGACTTCACATATCTTTCGAAAATTTGCTAGGTTCTGTCAGACATGCAGGTTTCCTCGCGATGTTTTCCTTCTCCGTAAGGCAAGTCGCAATCATGTTGAAAGTGACTCTCACGTAACAGAAGATATCAGAAGCGCGGGATTCGGGATTTGAACCCATTTCACCCTTTTTTTCCCACAATTTTCCCCAAAACGGCACATTACCATTGGAGTAATGGTAATCCAAAATGGTATGGTAATCCAATGGCCACCCCTAAGTGTGAGATATTAAAATACTTAGGTTTCTTTAATGTATCTATCATTTTTTAAAAAAAGTAATCTTTAATTACTCAACTGTTACCGATCCAATTATACAGAAACCTTATGATAGTAAAAACGGCGTTATAGAATTATTTGACGACAGGAACCATCTCAGTTCATATTAACCCTACTTGCTTTACCAGCGGTCGCGGATTCGAGTCCGCTGTAGGCATTCATTTGTGTGATGAGCACGAATGTTTGTACTCCAGTCATGTATGTGTGTATGTATACAAAGTTATATATATATATATATATATATATATATATATATATATATATATATATATATATATATAACTTTAATTCAAACAAGGAATATATAATAATCTATACTCTAATATGACACAAAAATAATTGGCCTATACATCTAGTATCCATAACACAAGCCTCGTAGCTTACCATGGATCATCTGCCGAATACATTATTAAGAACACAAAACTCCCGCATAACAATCGTGATCGGTTAATTTGTGCTTGTTAATTATCTTGAAAATGTAAGTTATTATGTATATTACTACTTGGTATTGGCCTAAAAAGATGCTTACACACTATCGGGCAACTTCCTAATCAGTGACCTTCCACTCGACACACTTGCTAATCATTGATTGAATGAAAAATTTATTTTTACCCTAGATTTTGGCCTAGATTTATGTCAGATAGTTTAGAGAAAAAAAATGATTTGATGTAGAACTTCAAAATACTTGGTAAAATGTTACCTTTATAAAACTGTCATAGCTAAAGAATAGTACCTGGGTGACCGACCGGGATTCGAACCCCGACACCTGTGATTGTCAATCATGCGTCTAGGCCGCTTTACCACGATGCTCATACCCAAACGTGCGAAATTAGCGACTATATTTTGTGTGGAATAATCCGAAAGAAACCGCATGAAAACTCGAAAACATGCGTTTTCCCAAACATAAGATTAATCTAGATCAATTTATCGCCCCCAAAAACCGCCGTATGCCTAGTTTCACCGAAATGGTTAAAGCCGTTTTCGAAATCACCAGTATAAATAAATACATAAATATACAAGAATTACTCGTTTAAATATATTAGATTAGATAGATTAGACTAGCGACTCACGCTCGCTTCGCTCGCGTTCGTCCCTAAGTACGTTTTCACGGTTAGCTATGTTTATATATAAATAGTAGCTTGCTACTTCTAAGATATTCATTTAAATTATATAGCGATTTACGTTACGTACGTACGTAATTGCGTACGCGGTACGCGGATTTTTTCACAATTTCATGGGTTTTAATTTTTTTTCGCGGAACCCTGATTCTTTTTCTAAAATAAAAGTAGCCTAAGTTACTTCTTATAACAGCAGCTATCTGCCAGTGAAAGTCCCGTCAAAATTGGTCCAGCCATTTCAGAGATTAGCCAGAAAAAACAGACAGACAGACAAAAAATTGTAAAAAATGTTGTTTTCGTATATGTACCGTGTATACATTCATATGCATTTAGTAAACAGTGATTATTTTAATATTACAAACAGACACTCCAATTTTATTTATCTGTATAGATAACCTATAAACTTCATATCGGTAAAGTTTAGCAGAAGTTTAAAGTCTATTCTCTTATTGTAAATGTTAGACACGAGACTAGTATAAAAATAAAAATCAATCTTAAAAAAATAAAGAGAATACTTTCAATTCTTTTTTAACACCTACGAAGTATTTGTTAGACTTTGGATCATATTATGTTGTAATTATATTATAAAAAAATCTTTATCTTCCCTCCTCAGATATTAACTTATCTATATTCAATGATAAAGACATGTTGATGTAACTATACAAATATAGAATTTTGTTGTTTGTATATTTTGAAATCATCTATACATATAATAAAATTCTGAGTTACATGAAATGTTAAAAAAAAATCTTATTGAAATAGTCATTATTATCGATACAAAAGCCGAAACTAGAATTTTTGTCTGTCTATTTGTCTGTCTGTCTGGGACGTATCACGAGAAAACCACTCAACAAATTTTGATGAAATTTAGTATGATGATAGTTCGTTATCCGGGTCAACATTTAGGATACTTTTTGCTGTGAGAAAATATCTCATCTTTTAGAAATCTACAATGAACGTTAAAACGTAACGAAGGGCGAACCCGAGCGGAGCGAGAGTGAGTTGCTAGTATATTATACAACCCCTAAATGTGACCGTCCTTTTATATCAGAGTGTCTATATCAAAGAGCTAAAGCTTTTCCAAATTTTTTTTCGTCTACTCGACCTCTTTTCCTTCCGCACAAAGAATACTAAAGTACGTAAAAAACTAAAATACATTCCAGATCTGATCCCTATAAGCCACTATCGACATAATATTAAAAAAGTTGATTATCTAACTTGTCCAAACATTTTTCTTTTTGAAAATCTATCAATGTAGTTTTCATCAAAATCGATCCTAAGACCCGTTCGGTTATTTTCACTATTCCGTACACTTCTACTAGAAAATAGAATATACTAGAGTATATATCTTTAGTGAGTTATTAATATGTTAGAATTATAACTCAAATATATTAATTGATAAAACAAAAATAGCAAATAGCTAAATAAATATTAGATAAACAAACCTGTAGATAAGGATATTTGAGAAATTATTAGCTGAAATGGGGTATCTATTGAGGCGGCAAGCAAATTTCCGGCTAACGGGGAGCTTAGGCCCGTTCTTATTAAACCTCTGAATGGTACGATCGACTCGCCGGACATTTAATCCTCTCTTTTGACGAATGGATCACCAGCAAATTGATTCTTTTGTTTTTTTGCTTCTTTTGATCAAATATTTGTCGTTTCATGAGTTTTATTACGTGAGATAGATTTGGACTTACGTGCTATCAATGTATGGGCCGTAATTGATTAGTTTCTTTTGTTTTATTAATTTTTGGTATACAATAATATATAGGGAAATATAAGAATACGATGTACTGATAGTAAGAAAATATCCAAAATCTTAATGACCTTAAAACGACTAACCTGGTTTTAAAGTCTTAGACGAAAATCTTTATTTAACATTGCAATTGTTTTCTTCATGCAATTTTTTATTGCTGGCCAAATGTCCATAACATTAGCGAGACTTTTGCAGCAAAAACAAATATAAAATTTAATACTTTAAACAACTATAAAAAGACGAATGTGTTTTTAAATATATATATTATAAATATATATATTTAAAAACACAACATTTATAAATATATATATATATATATATATATAAATTTTTATATAAAATTGGCTTTTAAAATGATAATAACAATTTAGCAAGTTTAAGATAAGATAAAGTGCTAATCAATCGCGAAACTTCTAGATAAGATGTGTCAAAAAATGTTTTCTTCTTCAATACAAGTATTTTAGAAAAATACTTATTGTCAGCTAAAAGTGGTACATAATTAATATAAGTCTGAAATTTCTTAAAAACGTGCTTAAAACACTATTCACATTTCATTTCAAATAAGTCCATACAATAAAGATTAACGAAGAGAGTATTTCGGTCGAAAAATCCGCGAAGCGTCGCAAACCCATCTGAAAATATCCTTAATCCGAACCACAGAGTAGTATTTACCATAAGCCCCTGTTATCGGCAGTGCATGGACCTTACGGTACAGTCAGCAATATAATGCTGTAAATACTGAAAGTTTTATATAGAACAAGCTTTTGCTGCGGCTTTGCTTACGTGCTACTACGATAAACATAGTCTATGTCACTACACAGGTCTTCTTCTTTGTTTTAGAGAATAACTTCTGGAAGTACCGATCTCATTTTAGAAAACTCTTAATACTCTCTTTCTCTCTCTCTCTCTCTCTCTCTCTCTCTCTCGATGTGTAAATATTTTAGGATAAGTATACATTTTATAACCCAACACAGAGAAAGTCACTAAAAACCACTAATATGTCAAACTGTTTAGAACTAATAAAGCGTTAAAATCAAAGGAAACGCACCACGTCTATGATAGATAATGCAAAATCTTCTTCAAACAATTACAATAATGGTTGCCAAGTTTATAGACCCTTATGTTAATAGTTTAAGCCCGAGATGGATTGTTAACGGTCAGTCCATTTAACCCCCAGAGGATAAACTAAAAAGTGGCGGACTTTACTAACAATAACCTGACCGACTACAAATCTGCCGAAATGGCAGCGTTAAGTCATAGACGAAATAGTTTTTTCAATGTTTTCTGTATTTTTTTTTTTATATTTTTTTTTATATTTTTTTTATAATTTATTTATATATTATATATCTCTATATAAATAGACAGAGACGAAACAGTTCAGTACCTTTTTCTCCTCTGTTTGTTAACAAATATCATCAATAAACAAATTTTGAACAGTTTCGACCGCGACACTGAGTGTTCGACCAGTAAAAATTAATATATCTATGTCAACTTGCCTGTTTGTCTGTTTATAATGAACATATTCCTATAACATTAATCAGAACTATAATATAAACTTGTGAATCTTGATATACTTATATAAATAACTTATAATAACTTCGACACAGACACCAGTGAGTGGATTATGTGTATGTAGATATGTATGTATGTGTGTCACTAGGACGAAGTCAGATCAAGTCACTGATAGATATAATAAAATTATGTCGTATCTCGAGCACTCGTCATATTGGATTGCCGTCTACTATGAAATTGAAAGAATATAAAAGTTTGAAATGTATTATAAAAACAATTTAAAAAATAGTGAATGAAATCATTAGAATATGTAAAGTGCGTGTAAATCCTAATTCTTAAAACCTGGCAAGTTTTTGTAAGGCATATTGTGAAGTCCGCCAAACGGCACTTGGCCAGCGTGGTGGACTATGGCCTGATCCTCACATTAAAGGAGGCCCGTGCCCAGCAGTGGGACGTAAAAATGGCTGAATATGAAATCAAAGTTCTGGAAGTTCAATAACACTTACATACATACATAAGTATGTCTTTAGCATACTTTTCGACTTGTACCACACGATATTTACCCTTGATACGCGCAAAAATGCCCCTCGTTCGACCCGCATTAGTCACGCTATCTACCTTCGACTAATGTGCTACCTAATAAATATTGTAAAATGATAACCGCCAAGTACAGAGGCTGAGATAGCCGGAATTATGGGGACCCGTGTTATCTGCATAGGGTAATGTTAACGATCGCACCTGTTTTCGTAGCTTTTAGATGTTTTGGTGCTCAAATATGTGAAGCTTTGTATGTATTTATATTATACAGATTCACACAGGAGATAAACTGCAGAACTGCGATACTCATATTCTTACAGTTAGAAAAAGGTAAGGTAACAATATTTCTAACATTCAGGTTACTTTTTAATCTTAAGAGATTGCTAAGTATCTCAGACATGTACGATATTTTCTCTCACTGTAAAACAATAATCATGTTAGAAAATAAATATAAAGGCGAGCGACTTCTTCTGGAGATTGTAAATAATTACCATTCCTAATTCTTTATCATGATTACCATGCGTAGATAAAATTTCAAAGGTCGATCTGTGCCAATTTTTTAAATGATTAAGTATGTCCTAGATTACTATTTATTTTTCATGTAACATTTAATAAAATATAATATTAATAATAAATATTTTTTTTCTCACATTTTTTTGAATTTGCAAGAAATTGTAGAACTACCCTAAAAAGTACCTAGGAATGAATCCAAGCGAAGCGAGGGTAAGTAGAGGGATATAATAAGTTTCACAAAACCTTGATCTACAGCTAAATATTTAATTGGACTCGATGCCAGCCAAAGCTAGGCAAGGCAAACCTATATATCTTAATATATCTTAATAATTCAAATCTCAAATTTAACAGATTTCATTTATATAATCACATTAATTGGAGGACTTGTTTTGTTATAATTCTAACAGAATTAATTAACTTACTAATAAATTGTTATATAAAGTTATTACATTGACGAAGAAAACAACTAAATTGGTTTTAGTACCTTTATTTGTTGATCTCTTTTGATCGACTTCCAAAAGGGGAATTGCTATTTTTCGGATATATTTGAAACGATTAGGGATTATGCGTGATTTTTTTTTTATTTTTCATACAATAGCTTACATCGTTATATAACTGTAAAAAAAATATCCAGCTCCAAAAAACTAAAATTTAGTATAAAAATATTTTAAAAATACCATACCGATACGGATACTTTAAAGGCTCACCATTTCGTGCACTTGGCGTGACGTCACAGTATGATATTCACAGAGAAATGACGACGCAATTTGTAGCGACAAAATCGCTAGTGGCTCAGTTTTGATATACTCTGACGTCATATTCGGTTTGACCAATGGCGTTGGTTTCAACTACTTTGAACTTTATTTAAATTACACGCGTATTCTATATCACTATTAAGGGCCTCTGTACGAGTAGAAAAAAGTGCATGTTTATGATATAAAAAAGGTTATATAACGATTTTTTTTAGATTCTTTTAGTAATTATTATTTTAAAGCATTTTGATCGTACTTATGTATATTTTTCCGTTTAAGAGCGGTACAGTTACATATATATACATATATATATATATATATATATATATATATATATATATATATATATATATATATATATATATATATATATATATATATATATTTATAATCTACTCATAGTATAAATGCGAATATGTGTGTGTTTGTATATGTGTTTTGTATGTATGCGTAGGCGTGTGTGGATGTGTGTGTGCGCGCGTGTGTGTGTTGTGTGTAAGCATTTGCGTGCGTTTGTGTGCATTGCATGTGTGTATACACACACGCACAACACACATACATAGGCTCTTAATTTTATTGGCTTACCACGGAAGCAAAACCGTGGATGGAAACCAGTCATTAATAAGTAATATTTTGGGATATATGTTTATATTAGAAGCTTTTGAATTTAATTTTTATTTAAAGCGCGCTAAATATCCTTGTGAAGAAAAATCCACCTCTCTTCATTTAAGACATTAGAAGATAAGTAAAATAATACATTTTCATCTATCTAGTACAGTTTTTTGAAGCACTCTCATATATTTAACTGTTTTTAACCCATTTTGTAAATATATCCTGTCTCCGAGCATAGTCTAAGATCTCTCGAAGTTAATTCTACTAGCGCGGTAATATATAGCGACCCGTGCGCCGGCCGGACGGTATCAACATACATTACGAATTAATTTTTCCATCTCTTCTTACTAAGAGCTCCTCGCCTCGATATATCTTCGTCTTAATGATTTACCTTAATGCCTTTTTGCCTAGTTTTTCTATGCCTGTTTCGGCTTTTACTAACATAAGCTAAATGTCAATTAAGTCAGAATAAGTAAAGCAATTTCATGCAAATAAATAAAATTGTTATGTTGTAAGAGTAATATTTCAATCTAATATCTTTACAGAAACGCAATCAATTCTTTATTCCTTAAATAAAGAATACTATCATTATAATAATATATATAGTTTTTTTTTTTTTTTTCATTAATCCTAATATTTTTTGTGGCATATTAAGTTTTTTTTTCTGATTGTATCACGATTTTATTTTGTTTTTTTTTTGTGTCTGACCTTTGAGACTCATAAATACCTGTAATAACTAAATCACCTTTGAAATATTTGAGATATTTATAAAAAAATTAATTACAAAAACAAGATTTACCTTCAATAATTGTTGTATGTATGTATTCAGCCCTTTTTTTAACGTCCCATTGCTGGGGACGGGCCTCCCTTCAAGACGAGGGGGATCAGGCCATAGTCGAATCGTCTTTCGAAAACTTGCTACGTTCTCTCAGACATGCAGGTTTCCTCACTATGTTTTCCTTCACCGTAAGACAAGTGGTAATCAAGTTAGAAAATGATTCGCACATAAAAATATCAGAGGTGCGAGACCCGGGATGTGAACCCGCTTCACTCGGTTTCCCAAGCGAGCGCGTTACCACTGGACTACCACTGCCTGGCAAAAATAATTGGCAAAAATAAAAATAAAAAAATCTAAATTATGACTACATTCCCTTAAAACAATTATCTCTCCAATTTATATAAGGTTAGTGAACAGTCATTATCGTGGGTTTAGAGCGTAACCCACGACCTTAATTTAATAGCGCGTTGATTGTGATCACGTGTCATGCTAATTGTCCTTATTTAGATTAGGTATTAAACTTTGTATCTACAAAGTAACTTTTATATTATATTCTACATGCGGCTTCGCCCATTTTTACCCGTGATGGCCACGGAGACGACGTTAATAGGTGTTTGTTTATGTGTCAATTACCAGTTTTCTCGGATACGACTAGGCCGATTTTGAAACAGTTTTTTGCTTTATATAAGTCTTATTCCTGAGCATGTTCTTAACAAAGTTTTAAAATGTTACTAACTGCCTGGGGCACTACATTATACACATCTTTCTCCAAAACACAAGTCACAATTTTCCGCATAAATTGAGTGAAGTACAACAACAACCAACCTACACTTGGCCAGCGTGGTGGACTATGGCCTGATTCCCCTCGTACTGAAGGGAGACCCGTGCCCAGCAGTGGAACGTTAAAAAGGGCTGAATACATTACATTACACCAACAAGCGTATTCCCGTGGAATACTGCGTTACATTACTCAAACGTCACAATAACGAGGGGATTTTGAATTTTATCGTTACTTGTGATGAAAAATGGATCCTTTACGATAATCATCACAATAGTTGAACCCAGGAGAATCGGTCAAATCCTGCCCTACGCGAAAGTTGATTTAGAAAAAGGTACTGGTAAAAAATTTTGAGCGACCTCTTAATTTTTTTTTTTTGAGCTGCGCTTTGGAGGGGGCTCTTAAAATATGATAAAGTAACATATTTTCGTATGAGACTTGAAATATTCGTTGTTTTTAGGTCACCCTAGTATAGATATAAGTTTAATAATTGAGATGAAATTATATTTTATAATAAATAAAATTTTAAAATTGTAAAATGTTATTTTATTTCAATCTCCTGTTCTTCTATACTTGGCATATACTTCTCGCAGGTACTTCAGAGACTCGGAGGTCCAGAGAGGAGAGTAGGAGAACTCCTCGTCGATAACGAAGGAATGAGGAGACGTCTTGTTCGTTGGTAACCACTTCACTGGTAACAGATCAGATATTTGTGGTGTGGGATCCCTAAAAGCAAAATTAGTATTTAAGTATTTATATAGGTAATAACTCAACTAAGGAAATCTAGGTTCTCTCATACACGTTTTCTCACAATGTTTTCCTTCACCGTTACACAAGTGGTAATTACGTTGGAAATGATTCGCAAATGCAAATATCAGAGGTCGCACCAGGGATTTGAACACGCTCCACTCGGTTTGCTGTTACTGTTACTCTTTCACGCCAGAACGACTCAACGGATCTGGATGAAATTGGCACAAAGATAGATTAAAGTCTGGAATAGCGCATAGGTTATCTCGGAAAAATTTACGGTTCCCATGGGACTGTTTTTTTTTTTTTGTCTAGGGACAAACTCGAAGTGAAGCGAGGATGAGATGATCGCTAATATTATATAAAAGTTAATGTTTATTCTCAAGAATCTCCCTTTTCTTTAAAGTATGTCATACAAAATTACTTCTGAATTTACACATAATTGGTGATTGTTGTTTTCCCATACTTAAAAAATATCCATACAAATTTATAATCTTCATATCTCGGAACAAATCTAATTGTGATTTGAATAATTAATTTTAATCGTTCTTTGACGCTCGGTGAACTTGCAAAAATCTTTTGGTTAAGCCTCCACATGATATTCTCATTTATATTTAGTAAAAGTTATTAATTTCTGTAGAATTTTACGTTAAAGTGTGTATAAATATATAATATAACGTGTCTCAAGATTTCATAACAATCAAATATGTGTCCACTTAATAACAAAGTAATAAAAAAAAATATTGATCTAATGAAACACAGTAAAATTATTACTATTTTTAAATCAGGTAGTAGCTTAGACCCTAATAATTTTAGACCAATTTCGGTACTGCCAACGTTTAGTAAAATTTTTGAGAAAATCATACTCGCGCAAATGTTAACGCATTTCAATGCACACAATTTACTTCATAAGAAACAGTTTGGATTTACGAAAGGCCGCTCCACGACAGATGCTAGTGTTGAGTTAGTAAAAAATATTTTTGAGGCTTGGGAAAGGTCACAAGATGCACTTGGGATATTCTGTGACTTATCCAAGGCCTTTGATTGTGTGCATCATGAGACGCTGATCAGGAAACTGCATCATTATGGTATTAGAAATAAGGCACTCGACCTTTTGAATTCGTATTTAAATATAGAATACAGAGGGTTGATGTTAATGGTAAGAGATCTCCTGGAGCTCCATTAGATATGGGGGTTCCACAAGGGTCTATTCTCGGCCCCTTTCTTTTTCTAATTTATATGAATGATTTGCCATCTTTTATACAGGACAAACATGAGATGGTATTGTTCGCTGATGACACTTCACTTATTTTTAAAGTGAAGCGAAATTTGCTTATGTACGACGATGTAAACGATGCTCTCTCAAAGGTTGTCTATTGGTTTGATTCAAATAATTTATTATTAAATAATAAAAAGACAAAATTAATAAAATTCTCAACACCCAATGTTAAACTTGTTGATAATGGTGTAATATTAAATGGGGAAATGTTAAAAGCGGTAGAGTCCACTAAATTCCTGGATATTATCATAGATTCCAAACTGCAGTCCCCGCCCCCATATTGAGGGACTAGCGAGTAGACTCAGCTCTGCAGCGTTCGCGGTAAAAAAATTAGACTTCTTACTAATGTAGATACAGCTCGCATAGTTTATTTTAGTTATTTTCATAGTATTATGTCCTATAGTATCTTACTATGGCGAAATGCAGCAACTGTTAATACGACTTTTGTACTGCAGAAAAGAGCTATTCGTGCAATTTATAGTTTAGGTCCTAGAGTGTCATTAAGAGATAAGTTTAAAGAAATAAAAATATTGACTGTTGCTTCTCAGTACGTGTACGAAAGTGTTATATATGTTCGTAAAAATATACACGAATTTCCCAAGAATTATGACATGCATAACATTAATACTAGGAGCAAACACAAAATTGTTAAAGAACGTTTGTGTGCTAAAGGCTATTATACAATAAATAATTTTATAGAAGATAACACGCCTTGGGAATGAAGTGATCGCCTCCAGGCTACTTCAACTTTATAGAAATATTGTAAATTATAATTTATAAAAAAAATATTAGTCCCGCTGAGTTTCTTTCACAAGTTCTTCTCAGGTCTGAGGTTTCTTCTTTCCGAACTGGTAGTAGACTCATGACTTTCAGTAAAAAATTGTAATAATTTGATGCTGAATAAAATATTTTGAATTTGAATTTAATGAGATACGTACCCGTATTTTGCAAAATTTGTCCACATTGTTGTTACTCTATCAATCATCTTGTTCTCAAAAAAATTTGGGACAAATAACTGATCAAACACATAGCAAATATCATCAGCATGAGTTGCTCCTTTTATTTTGTTTAAACCAAAGGATAGTGTCATCTTCAGAAAATTTCTCCATCCATCGTACGAAAAAACGTAACTGTACACAGGATAACCATTAGATTCTAATAAAAGTTCAGTCTCTTCTAGTGTTGGTAAAGTAAAGTATAGATCACCATGAAATCTTGAAAGATTTACCGAATTCTCTATTGTTATATTTTTATCATCCATATAAAATTTCATTAACTTTTTCCCAATTTCTTTACGTGTTTCTAAAGGTGCATGTAAGTTTTTCGGTATAGATTTCTCAAAAATTATTTTTGGTATTGTTGTTGTATTTTCCATATTAACAAAAAATAAACCTTCTTCATTAGTAACACCAATCATTGTAGGAACTTTGTTATATTCTCTTTTCGATAATAGATTATACGGTAAGTCTGTTAAAAATGATTCTACGCCTTCAATCTCATATTCCACGCAAGGTGTATAAAGTAATTCTGATATAATTATATTATTTTCTTTTCTTGGTACTCTATTCACGATGAGATCTCTATCAGATGTGTTCATTAATATTTCGTAAAGTTCATAAGGATCTTCTGTAGTATACCCCATAACTTTAGTCAACAAACTTGCCATAAAGACTGGCCTAAATTGTAGCGCCCATGGGGATAATGAGGAGCCACTTTGTAAAATAGTCTTATGGAATAAACCTTTCGACATAGGAGATAGCATGTGAAATGAAATAGACGTTGCACCAGCACTTATTCCAATCAGAGTAACGCTACTAGGATCTCCTCCGAATTCTTTAATGTTACGTTTTATCCACTTAAGAGCTGCCACTTGATCTTTCATTCCAGCGTTTCCTGGAGCTTCTTTGATTCTTAAACAAGTAAATCCTTGAGTATTAAGTCTATAATTAATAGTAACGAGAATAACACCTTTACTAACTAAATAATGTGGACCGTGCACAACACGGTCATTGGAGCCCTTGAAGAAACCTCCTTCGTGTATATAAACCATAACAGAGTAATTTGATGTAGGCGTAGAATCCATTGGTGTATAAATATTTAAAACCAAGCACTCTTCCTGTCCAACAAGCAAACTTGCACCTATCCTTTGTAAACACCGTACATTTTCTTCTATTGCTTCGAACATACCTAGCCACGTTGGTTCGGGACCGGGAGCCTTGAAAAATAACATAGAAATTTTTATTTCATATATACTAAGCACATATAATATTTATATTTTATTGGCGAAATAATTATAGTACGAATAAATAATTATCTGGAAGTGTGCTACGATTATCCAAATATCTTACATTGTGGCTATAGACAAACTATCTACGAAACAAGTTGCATTAAAGTTAAAAGAAAATTAAAGGAATATCTTTTATGCTAGTCACTGTAGTAATTAATCTAGATTATAAATAAATCATCATTAATTTTTATCTAATTGCTTATAACAATTTCGTCTTAAATTTTATGAGACTTTTATGAGACCATTACTTATTACTTTATGCAGAACTAGCGACAGACAAACAAAACTAACTAGACAAAATAAATCTATCCCACGGGAACCGTACATTTTTCCGGGATGATATATAGCCTATAGCCTTCCTCAAACAAACAAACAAACTCTTCAGCTTTATAATATTAGTATAGATTAGATAGATTAGTATATTGTTTCAAATATTGTTTAAACACACACAAAAGGAACAGAAACCCAAAGTGAGAACTTCGTGTTTACTTAAAATCGACTTTTAAATATATATTCTTTATTGCACTAAATAAGTAATAAAATAAAACAATACATAGAAAAAAACATGGACAATAAACATTGTTCAAAGTCATACACCTTAGTAAGTCTAGTAACTAACAAGTGAAATAAACTGTTCTCAACAAGCATACATATGGGCATATGTGTATGCTTAAACGATTTTGTAAAAGTGAAAACCAATTAAGACATTATATTTTAAAGCCGCCAACTTTCACATATACCACCACTTCGCTCGGGTGCGTCCCTAGTTTCCCAACAGTAGCGTTTACTCCAGTTCATAGTAATATGTATCAATTAAATTGCCCAAATCCGTCCAGTCGTTTTAGCGTAAAGGAGTAACAAACAAACATACAAACTGTTGCATTTATAATAGTAAATCCAATGACATTTCAAAAAATAGTACCAAAGTTCTTACTAGGAATCTTTTAGCAGGGTGGGTTGCGTAAGGCACTGCCATATACTTCTTGTGAGATCCATCATGAGCCACATCTCCTCGTAGCCAGCCTCCGGTCACTCGGACAGGCACCGTTGGCTGCCTCACCAGACGAGCTGCCCAGAGCGACCACAAGATCACCCAATACATCTTCATCACGATATTTCATACAGAACTGAGTCCATTTTCATGAGGTTACCCTGCTGGTTGCGAATTTTAGGCACAGTTTATAAAGAAATTTTAACTCTTCCAGTTTTAACACCACCCCTTCGTATGTACGTACATACTGACCAATTTGAAGGCTGTTTCTTTTATATAATTTTGGACTTTTTTAAACTCATTTAATGTATTTTTTACGACTAAACAAGATAATTTGAATCTTTTTAAAATTTTGGATAATTTATAATTTAATACATAATATATAAAACTATATATTTAATCAATGTATTATGACCTATGCTAAGATACATTTGTGTAGTGCAAGCGGAAGGTTAATAATCTACTTATATCTTTACTTATAATAAATTCTTTGAGAACGCTAAAATATGCATTAGTAAAGAAATGTTATGTTTAGAAGTTTGTATGGAATATTCAGCGCCCAAATATTAGCTTATTAAAGATATAATAAAATTTAATAGATAAATATAAAGATATAATAAACGGAGGAATCCGTCCTATAGCTGTTGGATCAACATATTGCCGTTCAATTTCTAAATTAGCATGTAGGCGCATAGTATGCAAATTAAAGGCAAAATTCCAACCAATACCACTTGGGTTGTGTAAGAAAAGAGGTTACGAACCTGCAGTATATGCCACTCGTACCTTTCTCGCAAAGGGCGATTGCTTAAAGTTAATGTGTAGAATGCTTTCAACTCTTTAGATCGAGCAGCTCTGCTGAATGAGGCTCATTCGAACTTGTCTAAAATTTAGACAGGGGGACCCACTAGGTCCATTTCTCTTTAGTCTAGACTTTAGGTATCTATAAATACATTTCAAAACTACAGTCAAAATTAAATATTTGGTACCTAGAAGATGGAACTATATGCAAAGCGAATGTTGTCCTTAATTAAACTAGTCTCAGTACACTTTTGGATAATAATAATTTTCGTATCGTTTTAGGTTTCCGGATTGGTACACTCCTGTGCACTGAGCACAGATTCCCGTGTGGAAAAGAGCTTGACTGTTATGGACACCATAGACAGATCTGGCAGAAGAAGTTCAGGTAGAATTTTTCATCATGGTTTCCTAAACGATACCATCAAAAGGGCTCTTGCCACCATGGACATTCCTGCTCTTATTGAGCCATTTGGAATAATTCGATATGATGGTAAGAGATCTGATCGTCTGTCGCTGGTTCCTTGGGAATGGGACGGGCTCTATTGTGGGACGCTCTATGCGTTGACACATTGGCTTCGTCCCATGTCAGGGAAACGGCGTCTAAAGTGGGAGCAGCGACGGAGATGGCTAAACTACTTAAGTTACGTAAATACGCCTCGTTTAGTCAAAAAAATGTTTTTATTCCATTAGCTGTAGAAAATCCCTTGGCCCATGGAGTCAAAGTGCTAAGCACTTCTTAAATGACATAATACTTCGTCTTATCCAGTAGAGGCAATAAATATATACCAACATCTTTATCGCCTCTACTGGTAGGAGAACTGGCGCATTTTTCCCTCAAAAAATCGGCTTTGTTATTCAACGGGAGAATGCAACTAGCATTCTTGAAACTATTCAACGCGGACATGACTTGTACAGTGGAATCTAAGTGTTCGTTTGTTTTATATATTTTGTATATAATTAAGTATATTTGTAATTTTCTTTATTGTTAGATACGCTATTTTTAATATGTTTTGCCATATTTAACCAACTTGCTATAATAATTAATATCATAAATGCCCATTTATGATATTAATTTAATTGATACCTAGCATAAATCACTTTACAGTTTATAGAATTTTTCAAAGACATCTATCTATCTACTGAGCAAAAGAATACAAAATATTTAGAATAGAATATTTCTTTATTGACACAATTTTTTGTTGTTACATAAGCCTGTTTCAGCCTCTAACTCCCAAACTAGATAAAACCATTTCAGCGCCCTCCTCCATTTTCAATCATAAGTGCGTCAAGAGTAGTACACCATACAGCATGTTTCACGAAGTTAAAGAAGTTACATAATTGTATGGAGTGGAGTGCGTGTGCGTGCGTGTGCGTGCGCGAGTGTGCGTGCTTGTGCATGCGTGTGCGTGTGCGTGTGCATGTGCGTGTGCGTGAGCGTGTGCGTGTGCGTGTGCGTGTGCGTGTGCGTGTGCGTGTGCGTGTGCGTGTGCGTGTGCGTGTGCGTGTGCGTGTGCGTGTGTGTAGTTACCCTACTTGCTTTGCCAGCGGTCGCAGGTTCAAGTCCCGCTGGAAGCATTCATTTGTGTGCTGAGTCACGAATGTTGGTACTTCAGTCATGGGTGTTTACATTTGTAATATGTAAAGCCTCGTAGCTTACCATGGGGCTAGATGGTGCTGTGTGTTAATGTCCCAACATATTTATATTTATTTATTTTAATTAGATATTCTTTTATTTTATTTAATGTCTTATTCTCTTTAACCTTAATTGAGGTTTATAATCAACAATAAGTCAAAAAGTAATACTATACGGCGCGTATTAAATAATTAATTCATGAGCTTTATATACTTACCTATTTATTAGATATAATAAAAATATGACTGTCTATTTGTCTATTGCTTGCTATGTCAATGCGAAACTTTCTTCTTTTATTTAAAATAAAAAAAACCGCATAGAAGAAGAATTGTTAGTTATTTTTTTCGGTCTACTTTTGGGATACGTATCTCCTGGAAACTTCCACTTTCCCTGTAGTTATGACGATTTAAATTTTTTGAATAAAATTTTGTTAACGTCTGAACTACTGCATAAGTTCATACGAAAATTTTCGAAACTATATAGTAATAGAATCTAGTTTAAGATATATTAGGTATAAGGTCGAAACAAAGAGTTCCTGGAAGATTTTTATCATGAATTTTGATGAGTTCGATGTGCCATGACTGCTATGCTATTTTTTTAACTAAAGTTATTGTTTTATTAGCGTTAGCCCAAAGGCGAAGACAGAATCCTCGTAATGTCATCATATCTATCTATTCGCCACTGCCTCTTTACTTTGGAGACTATTGGTACTAAATAGTTTAAGCAGTTTAAGTAAAAGCAGTTTAAGCAAAAAGTTAGTTGAAAGGTAGGTCTCATGACATTGACTAGACTATGTTACAGTCACATTGTGATTATAGTACTTGTAACTGAGATGTAAATAAAACTTAAGGACACAGGCTTGTGGTATTTTTGGATAAATCAAATCAAATCATTCAAAAAGAAATGCATATTTCTGAAAATCTTTTTCAATTAACGTAAATTTAAGATTAAAATATTTTAATAACGTCGTCAGAACATAGGGGATATAGCATGTGGTGCCTTATAGTATTCTAATGTTTGCTAAGGATACGGTGTCCGTTCCGCAGTGATTCAAGAAAAGCACTTATACACTTACATTGCCTTCACTTTTATGGTTTTATATGCCATGACTATCTCGTTCTTAGAATCCAAAAGGAGCGTGTACATCGTTACATAGTAAGAGTTGTTGAGATTTAAAACCTTACTGTGAGTTGGAGCTGTCTTCATCTTCACTAATATTTTAATACTAGTACCTGGGCAACCGAGCTTCGCTCCGTTCGACGTAGGCGATCGTTCTGTAGGTAATTAATGATAATCTGATAACTTGATAAAACATATGATGATTATGATAACTTATCATCCATTGGCGACAATGCTAGTACCACAAACATTTACGAGATGGCGCTGTGTGACATCGGCATGAGAGCAGATAAAAAAAGGTTCAAATAACTACTTATAAAAAATGTATTTTTGTAAATAATATGAGATAAAATACAAACTTAATACTTTCATAGATTGACGAGAATATTTGACATTTTAAATAAAACTATCTTTTAAACTTTCAACTTATTAAAATTGTAAAAGTTTTATTAAAATTAACAAATATTGTAAGTTACGTAAGTGCTGTTTTTGTATTTCTTGAAATCATTTTATAATTTTGTGGGTATTCAATATCTGTAATAACTATATAATGACCTTTGATACTTAGTCTCTCCCGTGACCACGACTGCTGTAAACTGTAAAGCATTCGAAGCGACGGGAACCAAAAATCTAAATAAATCCGCGAAAAAATCCGAAAAGATAGTTTTATTTAAAATGTATTTATGCCATCAATAAAATTAATGTTGCAGATGGGTAAATATTTTACTTTTAATGTAACTTATGGTAAAATATAACATTAATATAATAACATATTGTTATTAATATAATGTTTTATGCTACGGAGCCCTCGGAACGCGTCAGATTCGCACTTATACGATTAGAAAGCCAAAAAAGATATTAAATAATTAGTATTTATGAATGAATAGGAACTTTATTGGGATATACAATAACAATACGTAATAAAACCACAATAAAAAATTTGACAGTCTTCTACGTTCAATTTTCTACGTCAAAAGTCTGACTGCTATTTCTCATGATCTAGGTATTTGATTCGATTTTGCTCTAGACTATTATACAGCTATATTTCCCAATCCTGATACAAAGCGTGGCACCAGCCTTCATTAAAAAAATAATCATGAAAATCGGTTATAATTTATTGATAAGATATACCATACACAAAATAATTACATACAAAAAATAATAAACTATTACTAAAAAAAGGTACACTGATTTCAAAATCTATTAAAAGTAATTATTTTACTACCCTAGATAAAGGGAAAAATGGTTTTGTTTTTTTTTTTTTTGAATTATATTTTTTATTTTAAATATTGATCAATTTTGGCCACGGTAGCCAATCGTATTTAGACTAGCCATTAAAAATATGGTAGTTGCCTTGATATATAAAAAGAAAGATTTATATATTCACGTCGCGTAACAAATAGGTACAATAAAAACATATACCTAACCTGCCTCGGTGGTGTAGTGGCTAGCATGTACGGCTGCACATCCTGAGGTCCTGGGTTCGAGTCCCGGGTCGGGCCAAGTTTAGATATTGAGTCTTTCTGTATAGTAAGCCTCAGCATCAGCCCGGAGTTGGGAAGTTGGCGGTGATTCACCCCCGTGCCTCGGAGAGCACGTAAAGCCGTCGGTCTTGCGTCTTAACTCTCGCCGGTCGTGTCGAGTAGTCGTCCCACTGGAGTATGAGAGTGACAGGAATAGAGAGTGCAGTTGTGTCTGCGCGTACACTTGTGCACTATAATATCTCCTGCGCAGTTGGCTAGTCTCAATGAGATTGGCCGCCGTGGCCGGAATCGGTCAGGAGAACATCATCATACCTAACCAAATAGAGCACCTCCTTGTTAATGAAGTCGGTTAAAAATAAAAAACATATACAGAAACGTGAATCAACATAACGTTATCGTCTTCCCAGACTTACTTGTACTTGTACATAATTGGCATTTTGTCGAACTGGCCACTTTGATCTCAAATATCTGACGTTTTGTTAGGAACGTTTTCATTTCGGAAATTTAGACCTACAGAACAAACGCCTTGGACGGCCAGAGACCCTCATTTACAATGAAGAATTAAAAGCGATCGTGGGAGTGAATCCATCGCAAACTACATCGGAGTTAGCGGCAAGCTTTGGTGTGAGTGATAAAAAATTTTTAATTAACTTGAAACAAATTAGAAACGTGAAAAAGCTTGAAAAATGAATTGAATGAAGTACACCAACAAACAGGTATCGAGTGCTACATTACTCAACCGTCATAATAATGAGGGGACTTTGAATCGTATCGTTACTTGTGATGAAAAATGGATCCTGTACAATAATCGGAAACACTTATCACAATGGTTGCACTCAGGAGAACCGGTCAAATGCTGCTCCATACGAAAGTTGATTCAGAAAAAAGTTCTGGTAAGTGTCTGGTGGACCAGCGCTGGTGTCATCCACTACAGCTTCGTAAGATATGTTCATACGATTACGGCAGATTTGTACTGTCAATAATTGCAACCCATGATGGAAATGCTAGCCGTCAAACTACCGAAACTGGTCAATAGCTCTAGCCCACTGCTATCTCAGGACAACGCCAGACCACAAACTGTACAACAGATGGTCGCAATATTTTCTAATTTAGCGACCATCTGTTGTGCAGTGTGTGGTCTTTCCTGTGCTGCGATTGGAATGTCTCTGACTATATTCCCTAGACTTTGCTCCAGCAGACTACCACTTTTTCAGGAATTCGGACAATTTCGTGTAAGAGGAAAAATTTAATTCCGATGAGGCAGTCAAAACCGCCTTCAGAGATGATTCTCGCTCCCACAATTCTTTCAGGAAAGGAGTCAATGAATAGCGAAAGTATAATAATGGTACATATTTTTATTGATTAATATAATATAATTTTATTTATTTTTTGTTTTGCTTTTTCTATATAAAACTCCAATTTCATATGTAAGAACCTAATATAAGGGTATTATACAATGTAATGATTAAACATTGTAATTAAATTTTAATTTTAAAATAAATAAATTACATTTTAAAATTGTGAAATATTATTTTATTTCAATCGCCTGTTCTTCTATACTTAGCATATACTTCTCGCAGGTACTTCAGAGACTCGGAGGTCCAGAGAGGAGAGTAGGAGAACTCCTCGTCAATGACGAAGGAATGAGGGGACGTCTTGTTCGTTGGTAACCACTTTACTGGTAGCAGATCAGATATTTGTGGTGTGGGATCTCTGAAAGCAAAATCAGTATTCAAGTATTTAAATTTAATTTATAGGTAGTAACGGTTAGTATGGAATAGATACATTATATAATAGATATAATATTATATACGTATGACGACTTCTTCTAATACCACCCATATTATAAAGTGTTTTCCCGTGGGAATGAGATAATCTCCCCCGATATAAAGTAGCCTAGTCACTCTCCAATCCTCCAACTATCTCCACACAAAAAATCACGCCAATACGTTACTTTGTTTTTATGTGAAAAAAAAGGACAAACACACTTTCACATTTACAATATTAGTATGGATGTAGCAAACCATCTTTCATCAAGCGGTAGATGCAAATTTTAGGTACCTATTGCAACTTTTCGTACAACATTTTATAATATTTTATTTATTTTATTAAGGTTTCCTCATGATATCTTCGGTAAGCACGTTGGAAACGATTCGCAAATGAAAATATCAGAGGTCGCACCCGGAATATAAATTTTAATCCCCAAGCGAGCGTATTACCACTAGCCTACCTAACTGGCTAATTTTTGAAGTTATACTTCTTTTGGCACATTTAGAAAAAAATATAAGAGTAAAATTTTTACACACCGGCACGCACACCGACAGCCACAAAGCGACATGATGAAGTTAGCTGAAAACGACATGATGAAGTTAGCTGCATTCCTTATACAAACAGAAAGTTGTGTGTGTGGGAATGAAATCTATAGCTATTTCTGTTCTATTACGCCAAAGAAGTATAACTTCTAACGTGCATACATAAATACACACAAACGTTTTTTTAATTATTTTTTTCCTTAATACGAACTGTAAGAATGAATTCATATTTAATTGTAAAATTAATTAAACTATTATAATCGTCTCGACGCATTTGGATCAAATTTAGTGAACAAATAGATTATAACTTGTTCATAGGCTGTTAATAATAAAATGTAACAAAAGGTGGAGCTGTCTGTATGTAATAAAAAATCCAAAATGCACCCAGGGCCGCATCCGAGCGAAGCAAGGGTAAGTCACCAGTTGTTTTATAAAATATTTTATGATAACTCTTTTAATATCCTTCAAAATATATAATTTTTGATTATATTTTTCCTTAAAGCCAAGTTTACGAAATGTTAATTAATTATGAAATATTTGCCTATTAAACATAGCAATGTATAATTTAAAGAGAATGCGGAGAAAGATTAAAGCTTATATGAAATCTTTAGTCCTTCTCCGCGGGATTCTTTTCATTTCCGTAAGTGCTTCCCTAATTACTATGATATATTTTTTTTAAAATGTCGTTTGTCACGCGAACCTCAGCATTTCCGAAAAATTGAGTTATAACGCATTTAATTAGGACTAAACAGTAATAACTGCAACGCACTAGATTGCCATGTGGTATAGACACAAAACCTATGGACTTGCACCCTCACTGCGATATTTACTTAAATGCTTAATATATACTCGTAGTAACTAGCGGACTCGAAATATACTTCGAAACAGAACACATAATTCGAAAGACATTAAGAGTCATAAGGCATCAATAATCAAGAAATCAAGCATATTAGGTAGTGATTATCCTATATTTATAAGTTTACTAGTAATAAAATAGTATTTTATTGGAAACCATATTTCTCAAGAATGTGCTATAATAAACAAACAAGTGCGAATGGGCTTGATAAAATACTAAAAGGTATTATGATGCCATTAATGAGATACGTACCCGTATTTTGCAAAACTTGTCCACATTGTTGTTACTCTATCAATCATCTTGTTCTCAAAAAAATTTGGGACAAATAACTGATCAAAAACATAGAAAATATCATCAGCATGAGTTGCTCCTTTTATTTTGTTTAAACCAAAGGATAGAGTCATCTTCAGAAAATTTCTCCATCCATCGTACGAAAAAATGTAACTGTACACAGGATAACCATTAGATTCTAATAAAAGTTCAGTCTCTTCTAGTGTTGGTAAAATAAAGTATAGTTCACCATGAAATCTTGAAAGATTCACCAAATTCTCTATTGTTATATTTTTATCATCCATATAAAATTTCATTAACTTTTTCCCAATTTCTTTACGTGTTTCTAAAGGTGCATGTAAGTTTTTTGGTATAGATTTCTCAAAAATTATTTTTGGTATTGTTGTTGTATTTTCTAAATTAACAAATAATAAACCTTCTTCTTTAGTAACACCGATCATTGTAGGAACTTTATTATATTCTCCTTTGGATAATAGATTATACGGTAAGTCTGTTAAAAATGGTTCTACGCCTTCAATTTCATGTTCCACGCAAAGTGTATGAAGTACTTCTGATATAATTATATTATTTTCTTTCCTTGGTACTCTATTTACGATGAGATCTCTATCAGATGTGTTCATTAATATTTCGTAAAGTTCATAAGGATCTTCTGTAGTATACCCCATAACTTTAGTCAACAAGCTTGCCATAAAGACTGGCCTAAATTGTAACGCCCATGGGGATAATGAGGAGCCACTTTGTATAATAGCCTTATGGAATAAACCTTTCGACATAGGAGATAGCATGTGAAATGAAATAGACGTTGCACCAGCACTTATTCCAATCAGAGTAACGCTACTAGGATCTCCTCCGAATTCTTTAATGTTACGTTTTATCCACTTAAGAGCTGCCACTTGATCTTTCATTCCAGCGTTTCCTGGAGCTTCTTTGATTCTTAAACAAATAAATCCTTGAGAAGTAAGTCTATAATTAATAGCAACGAGAATAACACCTTTACTAACTAAATAATGTGGACCATGCACGACCCGGCTGTTAGAACCTTCATAGAAGCCTCCTTCATGTATGTAAACCATAACAGGGTATTTTGATGTAGGCGTAGCATCCATTGGTGTATAAATATTTAAAATCAGGCAATCTTCTTGTCCAACAAGCCAACTTGCACCTATCCTCTGTAAACACCGTACATTTTCTTCTATTGCTTCGAACATACCTAGCCACGTTGGTTCAGGACCGGGAGCCTTGAAATATAGAATTGGATTTTTTTATTTCATATATACTTAGCATATATAATATTTATATTTTACTGGCGAAATAATTATAGTACGAATAAATAATTATCTGGAAGTGTGCCAGGATTATCCAAATATCTTAGATATTATTGTATTTTATTATTTATATTATGTTACTATTCTTTTTATTTTTCTATTCTTGACATATTTAAACCTTTGATGTAATGTAATCTAATATTAAGTATTAATTTAATTTGACTGATTGACATGCCTTAAATTGACATATATGATTTATTTATTTTCCTGTGTTAATGTAAAATACTGATGTTTTTTTTTTATGGACTTCTTGTCTGAAATAAACGTTCAATAAAATAAATAAAAATAAATAAATATATACAAATCATTGTCTATGAAACAAGTTGTATTCAAGGTTAAACGAAGAAAAAAGGTTTTTTTACTAGTTTTTTTTTTTCACAATGTAATCATTAGTTTTTAACTAAATGCTTATAACTTCGACATCTGAATATTAATTATTCCATCCTTAGTAAAAATTTCGTCTTAAATTTTATATGAGACCATGCTCGAGCTATGATTTATTAAATAAAGCATTATAAAAATTCCTTGATAATATGCGAAGATATTACATTAAAAAACTTAAAAAAAAACGACTTCAAAAAAAGCACTAAAAAGCAAAGAATAAGTGATTGGTAGTTTTTATTTACTATAGATACCTAATCAGATACCGACTTTGAAACTATGGAGTTCTGAGGTAACACATAACACACACACACAAAAAACAGCCGAATTGAGAACCTCCTCCTTTTTGAAGAAGTCGGTTGAAAAACACACAAAATGAACATAAACCTAAAACGAGAACTTCATATTTTCATAAAATCAGTTAAAAAATGAAGATTACACAGAATCATATATCTTAGGAAGTAGTCAGTAGTAAATAACTAACGAAATAAACTGCTTTCCAAAAGCATGTAAATTTAAATAAATTTATAAAAATGGAAACGAATTACAACGTTATATTTTAAACTGCCAATTTACACACCACCACTATATGTATACCACCACTTCGCTCGAGTACATCCCTAGTTCCCCAACAGTGGTGTTTACTCCAGTTCATAGTAATATGTTTCAATTAAATTGCCCAAATCCATCAATTCATTTTAGCTTAAAGGAGCAATAAACAAACATACAAACTGTCGCATTTATAATAGTAATCCAACAACATGTCAAAAAATAGCACCAAAATTCTTACTAGGAATCTTTTAGCAGGGTGAGTTGCGTAAGGCACTGCCATATACTTCTTGTGAGATCCATCATGAGCCACATCTCCTCGTAGCCAGCCTCCGGTCACTCGGACTGGCACCGTTGGCTGCCTCACCAGACGAGCTGCCCAGAGCGACCACAGGATCATCCAATATGTCTTCATCACGATATTTTATACAGAACTAAGTCAATTTTCATAAGGGTACCCTTCTGGTTGCGAAGTTAAAGCAAAATATATAAGGAAATTTTAACTCTCACAGTTTTAACACGACCCCTTCGTATGTTTATACGTACTGACTAAATTAAAGGTTATTTCTTTTATATAATTATGGACTTTTTTAAACTCATTTAATGTATTTTTTACTTATAAATAAAATAATATGAAAATTTTAAAATCTTTTGGTAATTTAAAATTTAACTGTTTAATTAATGTTATAACGTATGCTAAGATACGTTCGTGAAGCGCAAGCGTAAGATTAATAATCTACGTATATCTTTTACCTATAAAAACTTCTTCGAGGAGGCTAACATATACATACATGGATTAATAAAGAAATGTCGTAATGTTCAGAAGTTTGTATGAAATATTCAGCGCCCAAATCTTAACTTATTTATTAGGTTAAAGATGCAATAAAATATTTTATTCATCTAAGATATTAATTTAATTGATACCTAGCATAAATTATGTTACAATTTATAGAATTTTTCAAAGACAGGTAGTAGGTACTAAGAAAAACAAAGCTATTTTTGTGGTCACTATATAAACAGACTGACTGCCTCGGTGGTGTAGTGGCTAGCATGTACGGCTGCACATCCTGAGGTCCTGGGTTCGAGTCCCGGGTCAGACCAAGTTTAGTTATCGAATCCTTCTGTTTAGTAAGCCTCAGTAATAACCCGGAGTTGGGAAGTTGGCGGTGTTTCACCCCCGTGCCTCGGAGATCACGTAAAGCCATCGGTCCTGCGCCTTAGCCCTCACCGATCGTGTCGAGTAGTCGTCCCACCGAAGTATCAGTGTGACAAGAATAGAGAGTGCACTTGCGTCTGCGCGTACACTTGTGCACTATAATATCTCCTGCGCAGTTGGCTAGTCTCAATAAGATTGGCCGCCGTGGCCGGAATCGGTCAGGAGGACATTATTATTATATAAACAGAGATAAATCGAAAATATCTACTCAACATTTCTACCAACAATATTTTTGTTGAAGGGTAAGTTTATATTATCTCGATTTTCTAAGAATTTTTCATCTTACCTTTTCAAAGTTAGAGTAAGAACACAATATTTACGACTTTAGACGTACATAACTCGTCAACAATTAGCTAAATTGAAAGAGATTTTCAGAAATATGCATTTCGTTTTGAAATATTTATCCAAAAATACCACAAGGCTGTGTCCTCAAGTTTTTTTTACATCTCATTTACAAGTACTATAATTACAATGTGATTGTAGCATGGTCTAGCCATTCAGACATACCTTTCAACTAACTTTTTGCTTAAACTGCTTTTGTTTAAACTGCTTTAACTACTTAGTGCCCATAGTCCCCAAAATAGAGGCAGTGAGGATTCCGTCTTTACCTTTGGGTTAACTCTAATAAAAACTAACTTTAATTAAAAAAATAACATAATAGTTATGACATATCAAACTCATCAAAGTTCATGATGAAAATCCTATAGGAACTCCTTGTTTTCCAGAGATATACCTAATATATCTCAAATTAGACTATTACTATATAGTCTCGAAAATTTTCATATAAACATATGCAACAGTCCAGACGTAGCAGTTGGCGCACACCGACAGCCAATAAGCGACATGATGAAGTTAGCTGATAACTGTCTCTCCGGTTACCGTGAAAACTCATAACTACTCGTATATTCAAAGCAGTTTCTCAAATATTTATAAATCTGTAACACGTGTTTTATACCAATGGAGATAAAAAAAATATATTTATTTTTATTAATTTACCATTCCTTTTACAAACAGAGAGTTAAATTTAAAATAAATAAATAAAATTTTAAAATTGTGAAATATTATTTTATTTCAGTCTCCTGTTCTTCTATACTTAGCATATACTTCTCGCAGGTACTTCAGAGACTCGGAGGTCCAGAGAGGAGAGTAGGAGAACTCCTCGTCAATAACGAAGGAATGAGGAGACGTCTTGTTCGTTGGTAACCATTTCACTGGTAACAGATCAGATATTTGTGGTGTGGGATCCCTAAAAAAAACAGTATTCAAGTATTTTTATAGGTAATAACTCAACTAAAGAAATCTTGCTCGGTTCTCTAATCAGGTTTCTTCATGATACTTTCCTTCAACGTAACACAAGTGATAATCATGTTGGAAATGATACGCAAATGAAAATATCAGAGGTCTCACTATATACTATAATTAGAAGTGGATTTAAATCGATTCTGGTGTTTGATTACTAGTTAGTAACAAGTGGAGTTATAATAGAAACTGGCAGCCACCCTCACATCGCTCAGGTTTATCCCTAGGTACGTTTTGACGCTTAGTATGGAATAGATAAACTATATGTAAATATTTATGATGAATTTTATATCCCTTACTTGCGAAATGATTGATTCCCCATACAAGCTTCCACCCCCCTTTTTCACCCTCTTAAGATTAGATTTTCGGTAAAACCTATGTCTTTTAGCGGATTAAGCGTGAATAGATAACGGACAGATAGATACTTTCGCATTTTAAATAATATTAGTATGTATTAGAAGGATATTGGAAAATAGTCACGCAACATTCAGTATAACTTTTATCTCAAAGGTGTTTTGTGCGTCATAATAAATAAAAGTTTTATGATCTTACTGGAGACTTACCCTCACTTCGCTCGGGTTCGTCACTAGGTACGTTTTAACGGTTAATAGAGAATAGAAAAACTCTGTGAAAAACAAAAACAAATCTATCTCACGAGTATCGTACATTTTTTCGGAATAAAATGTAACTTATGTTCTATTCCAGACAAAATTCTATCTCTGTGCCAAATTGCATCCAGATCCGTTCACCGTTCTGGCGTGATTAAGTAACAAACATCCGTCCATCCATCCTTACAAACTTTTACATTTATAATAATACTAGCGACTCACCCTCGCTTCGCTTCGGGTTCATCCCTAGACAAAAACAAATCTATCCAATGGGAACCGTATTCCGAGATGATATATAGCCTATAGCCTTCCTCAATAACCAGGCTATCTAATGCAAAAAGAATTATTCAAATCGGATAAGTAGTTCCTGAGATAAGCGCGTTCAACCAAACAAACAAACAAACAAACTCTTCAGCTTTATAATATTAGTATATACTAGTATGGGTATGTATGGACTAGCGACTTACACTCACTTCGCTCGGTGCTCGTCCCTAAGTGAGGGCTAAGTAAAGCGAGGGTGAGTCGCTAGTATTATATAGAAGTTTATGTTTATTCTTATGAATCTCCCTGTTCTTTATGGTATATCATACAAAGCTACTTCTGATTCTACTCATATTTGGTGATCATTGTTTTCCCATACATAAAAAATGTCCATACAAATTTATAATCTTCAATTCCCGGAACAAATCTATTTGTGATGTGATTAATTAATTTTAATCACCTTTATATTATTATTTTTATAGCAAAATATCGTTGATCTTCTTAATACATATTTGGTCTTAAAGACTTGAAATATTTGTCTATTGAAATATATATGTATAATTTAAAGGTAATGCGGAGAAAGATTAAAGCTTATATGAAACCTTTAGTCCTTCTCCGCGGGATCCTTTTCATTTCTGAAATTAAAAAAACATTAAACATTGATAGTGCTTCCCTCATAAGTACAATATTTTCATTAAAAAAAACTATCGTTTTCTACGGGAACCTCAGCATTTCCGGAAAATGGAGTTACAGCGCATTCCATTTGGATGAAATAATAATAACTAGTACTTCAACGCACTAGACTGCCATGTATCAAAGCTACAGACACAAAAATAAAACTAAAATGTATTATGATGTTATTAATGAGATACGTACCCATATTTTGCAAAATTTGTCCACATTGTTGTTACTTTATCAATCATCTTGTTCTCAAAAAAATTTGGAATAAATAGCTGATCAAATACATAGAAAATATCATCAGCATGAGTTGCTCCTTTTATTTTGTTTAAACCAAAAGAAAGAGTAATCTTTAGAAAGTTTCTCCATCCATCGTACGAAAAAATGTAACTGTACACAGGATAACCATTAGATTCTAATAAAAGTTCAGTCTCTTCTAGTGTTGGTAAAGTAAAGTATAGGTCACCATGAAATCTTGAAAGATTTATCGAATTCTCTATTGTTATATTTTTATCATCCATATAAAATTTCATTAACTTTTTTCCAATTTCTTTACGTATTTCTAAAGGTGCATGTAAGTTTTTCGGTATAGCTTTCTCAAAAATTATTTTTGGTATTGTTGTTGTATTTTCCATATTAACAAACAATAAACCTTCTTCTTTAGTAACACCAATCATTGTAGGAACTTTATTATATTCTCCTTTGGATAATAGATTATACGGTAAGTCTGTTAAAAATGGTTCTACGCCTTCAATTTCATGTTCTACACAAGGTGTATGAAGTAATTCTGATATAATTATATTATTTTCTCTCCTTGGTACTCTATTCACGATGAGATCTCTATCAGATGTGTTCATTAATATTTCGTAAAGTTCATAAGGATCTTCTGTAGTATACCCCATAACTTTAGTCAACAAACTTGCCATAAAGACTGGCCTAAATTGTAACGCCCATGGAGATAATGAGGAGCCGCTTTGTAAAATAGTCTTATGGAATAAACCTTTCGACATAGGTGATAACATGTGAAATGAAATAGACGTTGCACCAGCACTTATTCCAATCAGAGTAACGCTACTAGGATCTCCTCCGAATTCTTTAATGTTACCTTTTATCCACTTAAGAGCTGCCACTTGATCTTTCATTCCAGCGTTTCCTGGAGCTTCTTTGATTCTTAAACAAATAAATCCTTGAGAAGTAAGTCTATAATTAATAGCAACGATAATAACACCTTTACTAACTAAATAATGTGGACCGTGCACAATACGGTCGTTGGAGCCCTCATAGAAGCCTCCTTCGTGTATATAAACCATAACAGAGTAATTTGATGTAGGCGTAGAATCCATTGGTGTATAAATATTTAAAACTAAGCACTCTTCCTGTCCAATAAGCAAACTTGCACCTATCCTCTGTAAACATCGTACATTTTCTTCTATTGCTTCGAACATACCTAGCCACGTTGGTTCAGGACCGGGAGCCTTGAAAAATAGCATAGAATTTTTTATATAATATATATACTAAGTACAAATAATATTTATATTAGGGAGATAATTATAGTCATATTTATCTGGAAGTGCGCTAAGATTATCCAAATATCTTAGATAGAAGACAAACTATCTACGAAACCAGTTGGATTAAAGTTAAAAGCAAAATAAACGAATTTCTTTTACAATAATGACTGCAATAATTAATCTAGATTTAAATAAATCATAATTATTTTTTAACTAATAGCCGAAAACCCGGATACTCCACGACCTTCACCAATCTGTTAACCAGATGAAACATATTTTTTATAAAGTTCAATAATAGATAAATACGCCTAAAATAGCTTACCTATGGAAACCCTGACCAAGCTATTATTAATTATTTTTTTCTTTCTTCGTCTTTCGTTCTGTAAACCAGGCGAATTTTGTTCTGTATTCAGCCCTTTTAAAGTCCCGCTGCTGAGCACGGGCCTCCCTTCAATACGTGGGGGGTTCAGGCCATAGTCCACCACGCTAGCCAAGTGCGGGTTGACGGACTTCACATGTCTTTCGAAAACTTGTTAGGTTCTCTCAGACATGCAAGTTTCCTCACGATGTTTTCTTTCACCGTAAGGCAAGTGGTAATCATACTAGAAATGATTCGCATATGAAAATATCAGAGATGCGAGACCCGGGATTTGAACCCGCTTCACTCCTTTCCTAAGTGAGCACGCTACCACTAGGCTACCGTTGCCTGAATTTTGTTTTTTTAATTTGTAACCTAACCTAACCGATAGTAAATAATACAAAGAATATACCTAGGTAGCCAACCGCGACCCCAATAGTAGCGTTTACTCTATTTCTTAGTAATATGTGTCAATTAAATTGCCCAAATCCATCTAGTCGTTTCAGCGTAAAGGAGCAACAAAAAAACATACAAACCACCGCATTTATAGTAAATCCGTTGACATCTTAATAAAATAGCACCAAAATTCTTACTAGGAATCTTTTAGCAGGGTGAGTTGCGTAAGGCACTGCCATATACTTCTTGTGAGATCCATCATGAGCCACATCTCCTCGTAGCCAGCCTCCAGTCACTCGGACCGGCACCGTTGGCTGCCTCACCAGACGAGCTGCCCAGAGTGACCACAGGATCACCCAATATGTCTTCATCACGATATTTTATACAGAACTGACTCCATTTTTATAAGGTTGCCCTGCTGATTGCAAATTTTAAGCACAATTTATAAAGAAATTTTAACTCTCCCAGTATAGTTTTTAATTTAACTGTAGTTTATAATTTAACTGTTTAATTAATGTATGATGACATATGCTAAGATACATTCATGATGCGCAAGCGGAAAGTTAATAATCTACGTATATCTATACAGATAAATAAAATTGGAGTGTCTGTTTATTATATTAAAATAACCGTTTTTTACTAAATGCACATGGATGTATACACGGTGCATATACCAAAACAATATTTTTTACAATTTTTGTTTGTCTGTCTGTCTGTCTGTCTGTTTGTTCCGGCTAATCTCCGAAACGGCTGGACCGATTTTGACGGGACTTTCACTGACAGATAGCTGATGTTGCAAGGAGTAACTTAGGCTACTTTTATTTAGAAAAAGAATCAGGGTTCCGCGAAAAAAAAACCCCATGAAATTGTGAACAAACTCCGCGTACGGCGTACGCACCCGAGTAAAACGAGGGCAAATCGCTATATAATTTAAATGAATATCTTAGGAGTAGCAAGTTACTATTTATGTATACCTAAACATAGCTAACCGAGAAAACGTACCTAGGGACGAACGCGAGCGAAGCGAGCGTGAGTCGCTTGTTTATAATAAATTCTTTGAGAACGCTAAAATATACATCAATAAAGAAATGTTATAATATTTAGAAGATTTTATAAAATATTCAGCGCCCAAATTTGAACTTACTTATTAGATTAAAGATAGTACCTAGGCGACCGAGCTTCGCTCGGAGTTCTTGAAAGATTGTATATTTTACATTAAGTGACTAAGTGTTACTGAGAAAGTTGTATAGATGTCGCGATAAGAACAATTTTCTTTTTAATTTGGCTTAAAAATAATTTTACATTAAGTGACTAAGTGTTACTGAGACATTTGTATAGATGTCGCGATAAGAATAATTTTCTTTTTAATTTGGCTTAAAAATAATTTTACATTAAGTGACTAAGTGTTACTGAGAGAGTTGTATAGATGTCGTGATTAAATTTTGCGTAGAATAATGCATAAGAAAAACGCATGAAAACTCGAAAACACGCGTTTTCCCAGACATGTGACTAATCTAGATCAATTTTTCGCCCCCGAAAGCCCCCATATACCAAATTTCAGCAAAATCGTTAGAGCCGTTTCCGAGATCGCCGGTATAAATAAATAAATAAATAAATAAATAAAGATATAAATATACAAGAATTGCTCGTTTAAATATATAAGATGATAAAATATTCTCTCATCTATGATATGAATTTAATTGATACGTTATAAAAATTAGAGTAAAAACATAATGTTTACGACTTTAGAAATATTAGAGGTACATAACTCGTCAACAATTAACTTAATTGAAAAAGATTTGCAGAAATATGCATTTCATTTTGAAAGATTTATCCAAAAATACGATAAGTCTGTGACCTTAAGTTTTATTTACATCTCAGTTACTAGTATTATAATAACAATGTGACTATAACATAGTCTAGTCAATGTCATGAGACCTACCTTTCAACTAACTTTTTGCTTAAACTGCTTTTGCTTAAACTAATTAGGACCAATAGTCTTCAAAGAAAAAAGGCAGTAGCAAACGTACTGATGGATATGGTGACATTTTGACAATTCCATCTTTGCTTTTGGGCTAATCCTAATAAAAAAGTAACTTTTTTTTAAAAAAAACTAGTAGTCATGACATATCAAACTCATCAAAATTCTTAAAAAAAATAAACTTATGCAGCAGTCCAGACGCTACCAAAATTTTATTAAAAAAAATTTAAATCACCATAACAACAAGGAAAATGGAAGTTGCCAGGGGATAACTATCCCTAAAGTAGGCCAGAAAAAATAAACAATTCTTCCCCTATGTTGAAAACTTCTTTATTTTAATAAAAAAAGACAGTTTCACATTGACATAACAAGCAATAGACAAATAGACAGTCATATTTTGTATTATATCGAATACACAGGTAAGTATGCAATGTGCAATATACCTGGTCCAGCCTTTTATTTTACTTTTGACAGCTCGAGTCTAATCAATTAGTGATGTCCTAATTAATGTGTTACCGATTCTTTCTTTTAAAACAATCGACATAATTTATAAAGAACACTTGATCGATTTAATAAAACATTGATACGTTATTTTTGCTCAATATTTTGTATTGTTTAGTAAACATATTCAGGCGTTAGAATGGCTATATTTTACGTATTAAAATACACCATTTATATAATAGTATTTATAATGAATTATATTATACACGCCGTATAATATTACTTTTTGACTTATTCTTGGATTTAAACCTCAATTAAGTTTAAAGAGCATAAGAAATTAAATAAAATAAAACAATGTCTTATTAAAAATTATTATTACGTTTTTTTTATTAGTCATGGCAAAAACCTGAAATAAGAAATAAAATTTCAAAATTATATCTTTTTAATTTTAATTTACTAGCTTACTCTGTTATATTAGTAGGAAATTTAAAATTAAATTAGTATTCGTCTACTACACTACGTCCACGCCTATAACTACTAAAAAAAAACCGAAAATCGGTTGATAAACTAATACAAACAGAAGAAAAAGTATTGAACTGTTTTGCCTTTGCCTATTTATGTATGTATAGATAGTTGATATGTCTAACTTTATGGCCCACAACAATGTACATGTATAAATTGATATCATACTGGCAAGTGTCTTGAGATATATCGTAAGTTAATATAACGGCCCCGAAATCCGCGCAGTGTTTCTTATGTTCCTTCTAACTATGTTTCTTCGTCAACTTGTTCTCTTCTTTTTAGTTCGTTTTTTAATACTGACTTCAATTAAAGTTATTATAATTCCTGACAGTAAACACTTTTTAATCGGAATAAAAAATAACCTACAGCACTCAGGGGCAATATAGCTTCCTATAAGTGAAAGAATTTTTAGAAACAGAGCAGTCCATTTAAAGATTACCACCTGTATACAAATTTTACCTCTTTATAAGTAGTTTTTTATCGATACGCGCCTGGTCATTTCTATCAGCAAAACCTTAAATCATAATCATTACAATAGTTTGATGTAGGCGTTCACTTTAAACTTTAACAGAGATAATTGACAAAAACTATTGATAAATTTTTCCCCAACAAAAACATAATAAATTTTTTCACTCATTGATATAAAAATTAGCCCGAATTAAAAAAGTTTGCAATTATTACAGACTTAATATCTTAATATCTTCTGATTTTACCTATATATTAAACTAGAAACCGGTTATATTGGCATGGTACGTCGATAAAAAAGTAAAAAGTCAGACCAGTGCTTTATTTATCAAATGCTTCATTCAATAATAATTATTACCTACACAAACACACAAATTTTAACTGTTTATATTAATAATATTTAACCTATATAACTTTCTATTGAAAGTAATTGAAAAACATTAAATAAAACAATATATATGTCTGTCTTTCCGGTTTTGAAATCTATCGTGCATCTGACTGAAGTAAAACTGACATACCTTATCGTCCGTATCTTCTATGACAATGCAATGAGGAACCATGGAACTTAACTAGTAATAACACCGGGAGACGGCTTCAAAACTCCTCAACTAAGCAATTTTACCAAAAAATATCCTTTCAACAAAATTAGTTGTACTACTCATACCAGTCTGTTATCATTATACTATATCTATATCAATCGCCCTTTTATCAGATACCATCCAACGTCCTATCTAAATAACATACAACTATATATATAAATTCAGATTTTAGCAACAAAAAATAAAAATTCGCCATTATGATATAAATATAAAAAAAAAATTGAGTTCCATAAATATACTGGGTCAAACCCCATAATGTTAAATATACTTTAATCCAAGGGTGTAGAGTTAAAATTTCACTAACACGAGTTACGTAATCAGTGAAGTTGTCTGGTCACTTTGATTTCATATAATCGCTCCCATATATACAGATCATAAAATACGTTAAATTTTAAACCTTATACCACTCGTATAGGGTTATAAATTAATTGACAATGAAGCAAGGAAAGTGCTAGGTAGTTTGTATTTACCGGTACAAACTCGTAGTTGTGTTATACGTTTACCGACATAAGACGTGATCTAAGTTACTTTTATGTATATTTCAAAATCTTTGCAATAACAAAAGTAAGTTTAACTTTTGAGATATAACTATAATATATAAGTGTGAAAGCGTGTTAATTTATGACGTATACCTTTAGTTGATTAATAATGTTATTTAAATACAGCGATATTGATAAAATTAACATACAAAAACAATTCCTGATGTTAGACAAGCTACGTGTCATAAAGTTGGTAAACGCATCAATAAAAAATAATCATTGTTTCAATGTGAACCCATTGATTATGGTTTTTTTATGTTTATACAATTCCCATGATATTATTAAATAGCACTTTTCTATCATTTACAGAAATGGTCGAAAATTACACCGGTTAAAAATGTAGCTGAGAAAAGCTGGAGACAATATCAAGCGTTTCTGTTTTTAATACACTAATAGTAAATACATATGATGAAAGTGCACTGGCTAGTGCTTTGGTCGCTTTGGGCTGGACGGTTGGTGAGACAGCCAACAATAACAGTGCGAGTAACAAATGGACTCCTTCGCGGCTCCTTGTCGAATGATGGCTCACATATCAGCTATTTGGGTATACCTTATGCTTCTTATAAGAGATTTCAGGTTTGTTGATTATATCCTACTAATATTATAAATTCAATAGTTTGTGAGGATGTATGGATGTTTGTTACTCTTTCACGCAAAAACTACTAAATGGATTTCAATGAAACTTTACAGTAATATAGCTCGTACATCAGAATAACACGTAGGGTACTTTTTATCCCGGAAAAATGTATATTAGGATAGATTTGTTTTTATTTTTTAGAGGTGACCCGAGCGAAGCAAAGGTGTGCCGCTAGTTATTAATAAGGCTAACTAACAAAAATTAAAATTGGATTTTGATGTAAATACTGATAACAAGGGAATGAAGTTCACACATGAGCTATGTGTGGATTTATTCCCATTCCCACCTTATTTAATATTTTAATTTGTCTATATTCTATGTCAATATTTCTATTTTCCTTGATAGCTAATTTTTACAAGACAAGAATAGTTGTGGTATGTTTTGTTATTATAATTCAATTTGTTGTATTTCAAAAACAAGTAATTGCAGTACAATCTTCTTAGCAGAACTCGTATAGTTTTATATATATATATATATATATATATATATATATATATATATATATATATATATATATATATATATAAACTGTGAAACATAAATGATATCTTATGTTTTTTTTTTCATTATCTCCTAATGCCAGGTTTTGTGATTTTCTAGGCTCCTACGCCAGATCCAACGTGGAGTGGTGTGTTAGAAGCAACAGAAGAACACATCAGATGCCCTCAAAGATTCACACCAACTTTTATTTTAGGAAATGAAGACTGTCTTACGCTTAATATTTATACTCCATTACAAAAATCAGAACAATTATATCCTGTCATGGTGTTTATTCATGGTGGCGGCTTTAGAGATGGTTCTAGTTCTCCGTTTATATATGGACCTGAATATTTAGTGCGACATGGTGTTATTCTAGTCACTATTAACTACAGGCTTGAGATATTGGGTTTCCTGTGCTTAGGTATAAAAGAGGCTCCAGGAAATGTTGGTTTGAAAGATCAAGTTGAAAGTTTACGCTGGATAAAAAGAAATATAAAAGCTTTCAGCGGAGATCCTAACAAAATAACAATATTCGGCGAAAGTGCCGGAGCAGCATCTGTTTTGTACCACGTAGTGTCACCAATGTCAAAAGGGCTTTTTCAAAAGGCCATAATGCAAAGTGGTTCTGCTATATCTCCGTGGAGTGTGCAATTAGAGCCTTTAAAAATAGCCACTAAATTGGCTAAGCAAATGGGTCATGATTTAGAGGACCCATATAAATTGTACGAACTATTTAGGAAACAATCAATTGTCAATTTATTAAAAACACGTGTACCTAGACATAAAGGTGATATTATATTGTCAGAGAATATATTCGTTCCTTGCATTGAAAGAAAGTTGCCTGACACAGAACAATTTTTAACCGAAGATCCATACCATTTATTATCTAAAGGACAATTTAATAAAGTACCAGTTATTATGGGTTATAATAGCGCTGAAGGTTATATGTTTGTTGGAAAAGAAAATGAAACAACAATTAGAAACTTTAATTATTATGATGCTTTACCACGAGATTTAAAATTTCCAAGTGAAAAGGAGAAACGAAACACTGCAGAAAAGCTCAAAGAACTATATAATGCAAATAACGAAGACGTGATAACTACATTATCAAAATACGAAGGCGATTCTTGTATAGTATATCCAGTTACTCGAACAATTGAACTTCTAGATCAAAATATGGATCAACCAGTATATGTTTACAAATTTGCTTACGATGGTTGGTTGAACGTGTTGAAATTCAGTTACGGATTTTTCAAATATCCGGGAGCAACTCATGCTGATGATCTATTCTATATATTTAAAGCGAAGCTGATATTACCTCAAACATTTTACGAAATGGGTATTATAAATACTGTAACAAAAATGTGGACTGATTTTGCAAAAGATGGGTAAGTGCCATATTAATTTTATGTTGTGTTTAAATTTCCTTCTCTATTACTTTTTTACTTTCACAATCCGGAGGGGTAACGGCATTCGGTCACAATCAGTTGTAAATGAGTTGGTCCTTAATCAAGAGATCAGCTAAAGGACTACGTAATCTTCGTATAACGAGACTGTAATACCGGTAACTTTCCATGTAACCAGTAACCATGTGCTGCTACTGGGAACTTTGAAGTAGAAATACCCATTACCTGATTTTGGCCTAATCCGGAACTCGAATCCAAGATTTTAGGATTTGTAGCTGTACATGCTAACTACTAGACCACCTGGTCACATACATTTAATACAAAAAACATTTTCTAATTTTGCTACCGTCTGTCATCACTGAGTAACCTCCCAATACAAAGTGCCAAAGAAATTTGAACATTTGTCTATGGAACCTCAAAATTCGAATATGCTGTGACCATTAAACACAAACACATACTTTAAAAAGCGTTAAAAAGTGTACTTAAGTAAATTATATTTTTAATCACATATAAAATTCTGATTCTTAATATCATAATACGACTCACACTCGCTTCGCTCGGGTTCATCCCTAGGTACGTTTTAACGGTTAGTATGAAATAAAAATCTTTGAATTTTTCAGCTACAATATGCATGTATTATACATATAAACCTTCATCTTAAATCACTCTATCTATTAAAAACCCGCATGAAAATCCGTTGCATAGTTTTAAAGATCTAAGCATACCTAGGGGCAGACAGACAGCGGGAAGCGACTTTGTTTTATACTATGTAGTGATTATTTATATTTGGTATCAATTTCATTTTAGCGATCCTCAGAAGAGTGAACATCTACGTAAGTGGTATCCTCTTGCCAAAAACTACCAACAACTTCTGGTGATAGACAAAGTTTTGTCATCACAATCCATATGGGAAGATCAAACCCTGTTGTTTTGGAATAAAACATATTCAAAATACAGAAAAAAGGGTTAATTATAAAAAAACTTATGATTTGTATTTATTAAATAAGATACATCATTAAGTTCCTTAATCCGTTAGTCCTTAACATATGTACTAAGTAACAGTATTTGTATCTATATAAATAAAATTCAATTTCATTTTTTTTTATTTAAAACTAGCGAATTTGCTCGGGCTCGTCCCTAGGTATGTTTTAATTTTTTTAAGCGAAACCCTAATTCTTTTTCTAAAATAAAAGTAGCCTAAGTTACTCCTTATAATATCAGCTATCTACCAGTGAAAGTTCCTTTAAAATTGGTCCAGCCGATTCGGAGATTAGCCGGAACAAACAGACAGACTAACAAAAAATTTAAAAATTGTGTTTTTCTTATAAGTACCGTATATAATTTTATATTAACAGACACTTCAATTTTATGTATCTGTATAGATAACTCTTTATTTTCTCACATGTTTAAATATACCTTGCCAAACATGTCCGTTTTGTTGTTTGTCAAAGCTCATACATATTAGATATTGATGATCTTTGATTGGAAAAAAAACTATACAGGTAGAGGACATTTTGCCAACGATGAAGTGTAAGAGTTTTTAATATGATTAATATTCATGATACTTTAAATCATAATAATATTATTATATTATGGAAAAGAACAAAATGTCAAAATAAAACTAATTTTAATGACAATATCTCTTTGTATGCTGCATAAATATTTATTAAAACGAGTACCGAGTGCGCCAGGAATGGATGTCTCATCTCCTGATCCTTTTCAATATTGAAGTATGTATACTTCAATAACCTGCATAAGTAAATAGAAGTCGGTATATTAGAAATGTTTTAATATCACCATTTAATATGTGTATTAGAATATATAAGCTTGAATAAGGAAAATATTATTAAATTTAAAAAAAAAATGTATTGTATTTTGTTATCTTTAAATGTACACAGCGCCATCCGACGCACATTTAATGATATTTATATTATTTATAATATACATAGATAAGTATAATCAGTTCAAATGTATTACCAGCTACAAGGTACAACAATAAAATCAAGCATAATACTTTCTTAGATTTACGCGAATATTTGACATTTTAAATAAAACTACCTTTTCGGATTTTTTCGTAGATTTATTTTGATATTTGGTTCCCGACGTTTCGAATGCTTTACAGCAATCATGGTCACGGGAGAGACTAAGGTGTTAGATGTCTCAAAGGCATTATATAGTTGTAACAGACAGCCTACCCACAAATAACAAAACTAATTCAAAAAAAAATGAAATATGGCACCAAAATACGTTACACGTTATTTTTAATTTTAAACATTTTTATAATTTTAATTACTTTCATACTTGAATATGGAATATTATTTATTTAATTTTAGCTGTTATTATTATAATTAGTATTACAATTTTTAGAAAACTATTGATTAGTAATCTATATTTAGTGTTGCCATTATTATATTTATAACTATAAAGAAAAATAAAATATTAATTATTTAAGTCACATAATTGTTCTACGTGTAATCTAAAAAAGTTAAAACTAATTAGCAAAAATAATTTTAAATTAGTTTGCTATTATTTAAAAAACGAAAGTTCAGGAGCCAAAAATCAAAATAAATCCGCGAAAAAATCTGAAAAGATAGTTTTATTTAAAAAAAAATAGCTATTTTCATTCTATATTATCAGATAGAAATGGAAAGACTTGTTTGTTGTTGGTATATTTTTATATCAACCTGCACCTACTTTCAAACCTATCTTTTATTATTTTAATAGTTTTAAATAAACATAAACAATAATCACAAATCACGAATAATGGATAATAGATGGCGTAACATGTACATATACGCCACATAGTTAACATTTATGTTGTTAATGCTAAGACTACTTTTTCTTTAGTATGAAAAGTAACTTCCAACATAAGATATTATTAAATAATTGGTATACCAATGATACGATCATGCGAGTTTCTAATGAATAACATGCATGACACAGCTGTAATTCGTAGTGGACTTTTTTGTGATCACACCAAAAACAGGCCCACAATGAATTCCAGCTTCAAAATGAGGTTTATTTTTGTACTCAATTTTTTAATTTTTAAATACTATCTGTATTTTTCTTCAAATATTTATATTGTGTTGAAATAAATTATATTTTTGAAATATATTTTTTCCAGAGAAACTGTACAATATTTGCCAAAAACATTTTAAACAGTTAGTTTACAGATATTTGTACCAATCAGAGTAACAAGACATATGTAAGTGTTCTTTAAAACATCGGTCAAGTGTGAGTTAAATTCACATACGACGGACGGTCGGACGGACAGCGCAGGCATAGTAATAGGGTTCCGTTGGCACCCTTCGGCCTAAAAATTATTTATTTATTATGTATGTATGTGTGTGTGTGTGTATTCAACCCTTTTCAACGTCCCACTGCTGGACACGGGCCTCCCTTCAATAGTCACCACGCTGGCCAAGTGCGGGTTGGCGGACTTCACATGTCTTTCGAAAACTTGCTAGGTTCTCTCAGACATGCAGGTTTCCTCACGATGTTTTCCTTCACCGTAAAGCAAGTGGTAATCATGTTAGAAATGATTCACACATGAAAATATCAGAGGTGCGAGACCCGGGATATGAACCCGATTCACTCGGTTTCCCAAGCGAGCGCGTTACCACTGTGCTACCACTGTCTTATATTTTAATATATTAAAAAAAAAATTAAAATTTAATGGGAATATAGAAATAGTATTTATGCATCGATGGTTATGGTATGGTTATGACTTATGAGTATGACGTGCAAATAGACGCGTTAGGCCTTATTTTAAATAGCCTTAAGAGAAATTATTCAGCCTTTTTGACGTCCTACTGCTGGGTACTGGCCTCCCTTCAATACGAGGGGGATCAGGCCATAGTCCACCACGCTGGCCAAGGTGGGTGGACTGAACATGTCTCCTCCTGTAACAGGCTATTTTTAACTTACCAGGAAGCATTCAACCTTGTACTACAAATGTAATTCAGTTTAAATAAATCATTTCATTTCATTAATTTCATTATTTTTAGTTCGCCCAGAGGTCGAATTTTGACTATTATTGAAAATTTGAGGAAAACGTATATATTAAAACTAATTGTTTCGAAATTTTCATTGTTAACACTAAAGTTCGTCAATTGCTATTAAACAAAAAAAACGGTTGAAAAACAGAGGAGAAAAAGTACTGAACCACGTGTTTGCCTATTTATACGCCACGTAAACGTGGTGAACGATTAGAAAAACATGTTAAATACTATTTATTACATAAGTACCAATGTAATTAAATAAATAAACGGCTTCATTCCAATCATTATGTATATAACTACACACTATAATTATGTATACCTACTTAAATACATAGTTGCTGCAAGGAGTATGAACTTGTGCTTTGTTTTACACTGTTACACATCTGCTCACCTATCGAAGATCAGGGTCATGGGCCATTCCTATAGATTCGGTCTCTGTATCGATAATAAAGTGTATTTCAATAAGATTTTCCAAAACATATTTAAGGTTTTTTTTAATTCGACTTAATTAGAATTTTATTATATGTATAGATAAGTAAAAAACCCGATTACATAAAAGCCAACTAAAAAGATGAAAACAAGTTGACGAAAGAATATGCATAAAGAATAGAAAGCCTAATTTTTGTGCAAGATCCTGCACTTGAAAGCAAATCAACGTTTTGAAATAAATTACTAGCAAGAGACAAAATAAAAAAAATGGATGTTTAAACAGATGGACATATAAACTGACGTTTTAACTATGATTTTTTCTAACGTCAACTTTAATATAGTTTAAAAAAAAAACTATCTTTTCGGATTTTTTCGCGGATTTATTTTGATTTTTGGTTCCCGACGTTTCGATTGCTTTACAGCAATCAAGGTCACGGGAGAGACTAAGGTGTTAGATGTCACAAAGGCATTCTATACTTGTTACAGACAGCCTACCCACAAATAACAAAATGAATTCATATTTTTGAAAAAATTGGCACCAAAGTACTTTACAATATTTGTTAATTTTAATTTTAAACATTTAAATTATTTAATACTTGAAATATGAAATATTATTTATATAATTTTAGCTATTATTATTATAATTATTACAATTTTTTAGAAAACTTTATTGTTTAGTAATCTATATTTGGTGTTGCCATTATTATATTTATAACTATAAAGAAAAATAAAATATTAATTATTTAAGCTACATTATTCATCTATATGTACTTTAGAAGATTAAAATTAATTAAGAAATACATTTACAAATGAAAAATATTAATTTGAAATACTGCTATTTTGATCCACACAGTAAGATGTAGTAAGTTCTTACTGTGTGGTTGATTTTTTGGAAAAGAATATCAAATGTGTAAATGACATCGCAAGCAAGATTTTCCTTTACATCAATGATAAATCATTGAGGCACTGTGTACTTACTTTGCTTTATATGGTGAATGAGTTTGCTCAACTCGCACTAGATTGTGAAACGACAGCTATACCTATATGAAGCAATGGATCTTTCGTACACAACGGATATATATCCTTTGAATCATTACGTTTTGTTTTGCAAAGTATTTACAAAATATAAAGATAATTGCTATAAATAATCAGAGCCAAACGACATAAATGAAATGAATGTACCTGGAGGCATGTATCTATCTGATAATTTATTATTCACTTTCTTTCGATCGTGGCTTCACTTTACGTGTTAAAATGAAAAAAAAAAATCTATCATTGCTTCCGAAGACTATCAGCCATTAAAACTCTTCAAAATTCTAAAATCAGTTTGGCCACGGAACCTTCAAGTATACGCTGAATCCCAGACAGACACTCAGTACTGTTTGCTATGTTTTTAACTTTTAATATTAATTCATCATACTTGTAACTTGGTAAACCGTTCGCTCGTGTATTTACTATATAATGTACAGACAGCGCCACCCTTTGCTAAATATTACATATTACTAACAGTATCTATGTGCTTAAATTTCATCCAAATCCGTTCTGCCGTTTTAGCGTGAAAGAGGAACAAACATACATACATATAAACTTTCATATAATATACAATAATAATAATATTCTTCTGATAAGATATTTAATAAATCCATATCTCTGAAAGTACTAATTAGCACTAATTAACTTTCTTATATACATACGTAAATAAAAAGAATTAGTGTTTGTTCGTGATATTATCAATTGGAATTGGACGTAGTTAAGCAAAATAGATCCAACCAAAAAATTTACTTTTGAAAAAATAGTAGTTTTAGTAATATTGGTATATCAATATGACAAGACCGTAGGTTATTTTGAAATTCGCACCCACAGGAATTTCAAAATTCATTTATGACAGTAACTCAAAAAACTGTTTTCATGGGCTGGATCCGTTTTGCATAAATACATCCAATTTAAATAGTTACCCGCGGCTTTGTCCGCGTTTAATCTACAAAAAAAACTCTTTTGCTTTACGCTATTTTAGATTATTTGAATATTGTTCATATAAAAATACTAAAATCGCGATTAAAAAATAGGAGGTAGGGGTAGGAGGGTGGAAATACTGTATGATCTAGTCTCATACCCATCAAATATACAAAAAAAAACATATATACGGTCGAATTGAGAACCTCCTCCTTTTTTTGGAAGTCGGTTAAAAAATCATTAATATCGGTCGAGCCGTTTCAGAGGAATGCGACCACAAACATCGTGACACGAGATATTTATATATTAGATTTTTTAATTTTCATATAAATTTTCAATTCAATAACCCAACAGGAACTAAGTCATAAAAGTGTTGAAATTATGTCTAAAACAGATTTCTTTCAGTCAGCCTATGGAGAGAATGAGTGTCGAGTGTCCAGTGTGCGAGTGTCATCTCACCTAGTCTTGCATTGGATAGTTAAAAATTTTAAGTAACCCCCAATACAAAAAAAAAAACCCCTAAAAAATAAAATAATAAAATTTCTCTCTTGACTTTTTAACTTCATTGAAAGTACCTATTAATATTTTGATGATGAGAATCGCCGCGACGGGGGACCTATAATACTTCATAATTATCATTCATCAATCTTCTTTTTATTTGTGTTCTGGTTTTTATTTTATTTACTTGCTTATTTTTTTGTGTCGGGGGTTACTCAAAATTTTAAACTTTACTTCATTCTTTTTAAATTACTCGCATACACTAATTCTAATAGATAACTCCCATTGAGACTATTCTTATGAGCCCAAACACGCTATATCTGCTGTAAGTTTCTGAGGAATTGAGCGTCCCGCAGACTACTTGATGCTACAGCATCAGCTCAAGGTTGCAAGCATGTCTTGAAAATACCACCGTAGTAACAGTACACCAAATTTCAAAACAATCGGATCTGTGGAAGTTAGTGAGACCCTTTTGTGAAGTAGGAAATAAGCTGATGATCATCAAACGCCTGAATAGATCTTCATAAATTATAACTAAGAACCATCTCGATCACGTCAACTTTCAAACAAAGAAACCGCATCAAAATTGGTCCATTCGCTTAGGAGCTATGATGCCACAGACAGACATACAGATACTCAGACAGACACGTCATACTTATTATAACACCCCTCTTTTTGCGTCGGAAGTACAAAAAACTTGTCTGTGTACTTATGTACGCTCGTAAGAAGCTATACTTCTTTGGCGTAACACAACAAAAATAACTAAAGATTTCATCCCTTATGTCACAACTCTCTGTTTGTAAAAGGTATGCAGTTAACTTCATCATGTCGCTTTCAGCTAACTTCATCATGTAGCTGTCGGATGTGTTATGGCTGTCGGTGTGCGCGCGCATCGTAAATATTTTTCTCTCATATTTTTTTTCAAGCGTGCTAAAAGAAGTATAACTTCAAAAATGTGATTTGTTAATAAACCTATATTACAGTAAGTGTCCTAACCAAGCCGGAATTAATAAATTTAAATGTACGGAAATTAAACCTATGACCTCTAAGCATAGGTAATAAGCGATACCAATACGACGCGTTTTGAAGGTCGTCATACAGGTTAAAATGTTTTAATTGATATTATAATGTTGTCGTTCACAAGATAACATCGAAAGAACAAACAAACGATAAAATTTGTTATTTCATATTTATCATTAAGCGATTACTGTACTGTATTTTGAATTATTCAGGCCAACCGATAGCCTAACAGAATGAAATCTTGCAGTCAAACGCGTCCACACTTATATTGTTACTCTACTCAATCGAACGTGTCATAAAACAACAATAGTTTTTAAATACAAAAAAGTTATACATATAACAAAAATTTAACTAAGTATGTGACTGTACAGTTTATTTAGAATGAAGTACGTAATACTTTTGTCCTTGATATTGGGAAACTTTGTGAGGGATCGTACGCCGGTTGTGAAAGTTAGGGAGGGATATTTAAGGGGGGTGGTCAGTGAGGATGGCAAGATCTACCAATACTTTGGTATACCCTATGGGATGGTGACTAAGGAAAACAGGTTTCAGGTATGATTTAAAATTTCTTAACCAGACTTTTGAGTTTTTATTGACTTGTGTAGTTAATATCCACACAGTTCCTTCATATAATAATTGTTTATTGAAAAAAATTAGTTACAATGTATTATTTAATTCATGAAACAGTTGTATTAAAAATCACTTATTATATGTAAATTCATGGTTTTTAAATACATAAATTGAATGTTATTATAGATATTTTATACACACGTGTAAACTCTAATAGTTAACTACCACGACTAATATCCCTTTCTCTAAGTTAACTTAGAGGGGGTATTATGGGGACTGCAACCATACCTAATATCGATTAGCCAATGCTACAGTAAAAACTAACACGAATATAATATTTGACGCTATAGAATCAATAGATTGGAATCCTATGGTATTGTACAGACATTGTAAAAAATTTCGAAAAATGACACCTATATAACAAATGCGATAAGTATTTATGAGTGTTTATTTTATTTCTTCACACTATAACCAATTAAGAATACATATATATTGGAAATACCCTGTATCCCATACTTTTTATCGAAGTACCTTCTACACGAGCAGAGCCGCAGGCAATAACCAGTGAAAACAAGTGAAGAACTAGTACAAATTAATGTTTATTACTGAGGGGTTTACCTAGTTTACCTAATACACTAGAGGCCGCAGGTTCGATATTTACGAATTCAATTTTAAAACCTGATGTTTTTTTTTTATATATGGTAAAAGACCGCAGTCTTAAATCCAGATCTCGTAAATAACCCTACATCAATATCAGTGTCCCAATTCAGACAAGCACAGGACAAAATAAGATGTTTCTGTGCTTTAAATTTAAAAAATTCGTACTGATGTTACAAATGTTCTAATTAGTTCGTTTGCCATTCACGCAGCAATGTCATATTATTGCATCAGATAATAATTTATAGGCAAGAGAGGCATAAACTACTTCTTATCCCTCGAATCTCGAACCTCGAAACTCGAGTATCGTGGTTTCACTGGCTTTTTGACTGACTTTGAATTTTTGGTTTTGCTCGTATTGGCTGTCACCGACTTGAAAAATGTATGATTAGATATATGTATATTGTAAACTAACGGCTCACCCTCATTTCGCTCGGGTTTGCCTTTAGACAAACAAAAACAAATCTATCCCACGGGAACCATTCATTTTTCCGGGATAAAAAGTAACCTTTTTGTTATTCTGATGTATGAACTATATTATTGTAAAGTTTCATTAAAATCCAATCAGTAGTTTTTGTATACTAAGCTGTATATAAGTTACTATAGTTTTTAACTATTCCACGAGAACTCTTTTATTTTTCAGGATAAAAAGTCTGTTAAGATGTTGACCGGGGACATAAGTATCACCATACAAAATTTCATTTAAATCGCTCCAACAGTTACGGAGATTAGCCCGTACAAACAGACAAACAGACAGAGAAACAATAAATTTGAAAAAAAACTGGATTTGTTCTATTTCTCTTATTATGTCCCCTTGAATCGCGGTTTAGCATTTTTTTTCTATGTACAGAAATACGACCTCTACAGTTTTATTATATGTATAGATAAAAACCTAGTTCAGTCATTTCTTACTTTAGTGTCTAGAATTTGCTTTATATTTTTTTTTTATTTTTTTTTTTTTATTATACTGTACAAAACTTTTTAAATAGTCATGTTGTAAGCAAGGGCAGATCGTTTAAACCGAAAATAATAATAAACCCAGTAGGAAAATGTACAAGGTAAGGCGAGATTCTGTCGCCGCATACATATTGCGTGTTCACTGCTCAATGAGTTACACCGAGGACACACGTTCTATAATAACATTCTTAGCTGTCGGAATTTTCCTTTATCCTGAACCCTGATTCATGGGATTTGTAACTAAAATAACTAGAATTAAATCTACTACCCTCTTGAAGACTTAAAATATTTTCTTCTTTAAATATTCAATTGATATTGATTTTATACAAAAAACCTTATAAAGTCTATAGTCCACTACAAAAAAAATGTAATAAATAAAAAAATCTAACGCATTACATTTTATTGTACGGAGTTGTATTTTTATTACACATGTACTTTTTGAAGTTATAGTTCTTTTGGGATGTTTGTAAAAAAAATATGAAAGTAATTTTTTTACGATGCGCGCGCACACCGACAGCCAACAAGAGACATGATGAAGTTAGCTGGTAACTGTTTGTTGCCATGGTAACCGTTGTTATTGCCTGACAAATGATATATAACGTATTCTTTCCTTAAATGATATTCTATAAATATATGATTGTAATATGCCTTATTTAATTATGTTATTAAATCATTTCTTTTACAAAGAGAGAGTTGTGACATACGAGATGAAATCTTTAGCTATTTTTGTTCTGTTACACCAAAGAAGTATAACTTCTTATGTACGTATATAAGTACACACACACGTCTTTTTTTTATTAAAACCTGTGGTTTAAAAAAAAAATTTTTCGACTTCGATTAAAGTTATTATGATTTCTGACATTTAACATATTTTTGTCGAAATTAAAAAGCTTAAAGCACTAGGCGGTAATACAGCTTCCTACTAGAGAAAGAATTTTCAGGATCAGATCAGTAGTTTCAGAGATTACCGCTTACATACAAACTTACAAAATTAGAAACTTTACCTCTATAATAATAATGTAGACAAAATAATAATTACCATGACTTTATTTGACCTTTACTCGTTAACCATTTAAACTTTCCAAGTAATGCGTAGAAATAAAAAACGTTAACGTTAAATAAAAAAAGTTACTACCTAGTACTAAGATTATAAATGCGAAAGTAACTCTGTTCGTTTGTTTGTTACCTTTTCACAACTAAACGGCTGAACCGATTTACATGGAAATTGATTTGGAGATAGTTTGAGACCCTGGGAAGAATATAAGATACTTATTACCCCGGAAATCACTACTTAAGGGGATGAAAAGGGGGTAGAAGTATTTATGAAGAATCAATTATTTCTCAAATACGGGATATAAAACTAATTATACCTATGTATATAGTCTATCTGTTGCATACTAACCGTTGAAACATGCCAAGAGACGAACCCGAGCGAAGCAAGGGCGCGTCGCTATTTTAGTGACTCCTTGAAATTGACTGTATGAAACAAATATCTAAGAACGATCGTCATACTTTGTAATAAAAATCCATCAAATAATTTCAATATAAGAAATTTTCGTGACATTTCTGATTTCAAAAACGTGTGGTCTTTATTCTCCTTTAGGATAAAGAGTAACTTTTGCAAAACTAAAAGTTTTGGATCTGGATTTTGGATCGTTACGTTAACGACTGTCTTTAGTCCAACTAATGAGCATGACTTCCGCTTGCTGTACATTGAGCACAAACTATATCTTTTGATCTATTCGATCCATTGAAATAATAATGTTTTAGACCGACTTGAAAAGATAAAGGTACTTTTCTCTCTCTCTTGAAAAGATAAAGGTGTAATTCGAGTGTGTACATGAGAGTATATGTCATGACATGCTGAGCAAAACAGTGTCGAATTTTGATAAAAATTGCATTAAGTCACATTAAACACTGAAAATATACCTACTAAGTAGATTAACATATTTTGAACTTTAAATTTTTTATAGTTAACCTCGTTAATTGGTGTAATTGATTAACAAGTCTTAAAAAGAAAACTACAGACATGGGTTTAATGGGCTGAATACTCACTATAACCCCGTCTACTCTTCATGCATTCAGTAAAGCTTTGTATTCAGCCTCTTTTCAACAATTCGAACTGCTAGCACGAACTCCCTTCAATTCGAAACGGGTCAGACCATAATCCACCACGCTGACCTAAAGCGAGTCAGCGGCCTTAACTTGCCTTTTGAAAACTAGTCAGGTTCTCTCAGACATGCAGATATACTTAAGATGGTTAACGATATACGGTTAATCTGTTACTTCCCGGTTCGTTTTCTACGATAATAAGGTTCCAGGAAAAAGTCTAAAATACTAATTTTCCTTTCTCACTCCGATGTTTAAAAGAAGGTTTAAAAGAAGGTCTCCCTTATGTATTCTCCATTCTATGTGAGATTGAAGTAAGCTGTGCTCAACTGGCACGTCTTGAAACTAAAAAGGAAACACGTGCAAACAAAAAAAACGCCGATACTTATTAGATAAGTTAAAATATGTTACATGATAATGGTGGAAAAACCTATTTAAGGAATTATATCAATATATTACAAATATTATAAATGACTCTACTCATTGATGAAATAATTTTGATCTAGCAAAGTATAACGCGTGGTACCCACCACACCTATTCCCAACTCGCCCTTGTCCCCTGCGACGGTCCCTGCGTTTCCGCGTGCTAAACGGCGCCTGCGCGTACTCCCCCAACCAATGGAGCCTGCAACTATACTACGTCATACACGCATTAGAGTGTTACCACACCAATTAATCCATCGACTCAAACAACGATCAATCGAATGGTGTGGTACCACCCTTACGCTGACGTACACCACTCACCTCCACTCGCGACTGCTGATTCCACCTAGTTTGTTAATTACTTACACTTGATGATTTATCTATATATAATCAATAAATTAAAATACATGATGATCATTAATTAAAGAGTTTTAATGATTGTCCTATAAAAGAAAATATATTTATAGATTAACTATTGACTCACTCATTCCCTGCTTACGTTTTAACGTTTAGTATAGATTTCTCAGAGATGTGATATTTTCCCGCAGTAAAAAGTATCTTAAATGTTGACCCGGATAACCAGCTATCATTATACCAAATTTCATCAAAATCCCTCCAGTGGTTTTTCCGTGCGGTCACAGACAGACAAAAATTATAAAAACTATAGATTCGGCCTCTGTGTCAATAATAATGACTATTTCAGTAAGATTTTCCAAAAAATATTTAATGTACAGATTCGGCTTAGTTACAATTTTATTATATGTATAGACTCTTATGGATGAAGTCGCAAATATCAGTTATTTTCTAAATGAATTCCAATTCCTTGTAATTTATAACTTTCTCAACGCAGTTTGTGAAGTATTGTAGGTAATGAAGTCAAGGGCAAAGACGATGTCGCCACAGTCGACAGCGAAGGTCTTCTGTCCATTTCAGTTCATTTCAAATTTATTATATTATAATTATAAAATTATTGCTATTCTTCCGATAATCAGGTAAATATAATAAATATTGTTCCAATAACCGGGGTAATAAGAAAGGTTGTTTATGTTTTTTATCACGCCATATATCAATTTGTTTGCTTAAAAAATTATGTGTACTTATCGTACGAGATTCGGTTGCTACGTTTATCGAGTATTTAATCAAAATCATTTTTTTATATACAATAATAAAAGGTACAATATGTTTTGGCTGGGTTGCATATTAAAATGTGCCCGCTGGTATTTTTAATTAAATTAATAATAATTGACATTTCGGAATAAAATCGATTCACTTGTTATTATAAAAACTTAATAAAATAAAATAAAAACCGACTTCTCGGCACTGAAAAGTAAAAAATAACTAAACGAGGATTTTCATTTAGAATAGATACTTAATCAGATATTTTCGAAGTCGGTGTGCTTTGATTTGTATTATATAGTATACCACCGACTTCGAAAAAATCTGAATAAGTATCTATTCTAAATGAAAACCCTTGTTTATTTATTTTCTACTTTTTAGTGCCTAGGAGTCGGTTTTTTTTTTTTTAAGTTTTTATTTTTCCATTTTTAGTGTAGACGTATTATCAATACAAATTAATCAAGCCCAAACACCAGGTAATTACTGTAAATCGTTGAGGAGTTCCCTCGACTGTATTTCGGATCCATCATCAGATCGACTCCAGACCTTCATTAAATAGTAGTGCTTTAAAATACCTAATGAAAATGTTAACAAACGCACTAGTCGCCGCTACAATTTTCGAAAGTTCCCCTCGATTTCTTTGGGATCCCATCATCAGATCCTGGTTTCCTTATCATGGTACTACTCTTGGGATATCTCCTTTCCAACAAAAAAAAAATTATCAAAATCGGTTCATAAGCGACGAAAAAATCCGCGAACAAACTTAAAAAAAATATATACGGTCGAATCGAGAACCTTCTCCTTTTTTGGCAGTCGGTTAAAAATAAATGATACTCCACTTCACAGAAATATACGTAGAGAACTTGAAAAGTGATAGTTGCCGTTGCACACTTGGCCGCAATCTCTTCGCAGCCAGGTGTAATCTGGTAATATTTTGTTACATTTATACATACCTGATGTATATTCATTATTTATATAATATATTAAATTAAAGTAATTTTTTTTTTCTACCTGATTAACTACTTCTGCCTATGTAAAAGTGGTCGCAATAGCGGTTGCCAGCTATTAAAAAATATTATGAATGAAAAATTTTAATCTCGGTTATTTATGAAGAAGAAAATTATATTATGTTTCAGAAACTATTCGATTTTATTTAAGTTGAAGAACCATGTTGGTTTGAAAATACCATATAGAATCCAACCATTATTTTCCGCGCTAATAATAATAAAAACATAAATGTAACAAAAAAATCTTTAATAAACATAGCAATCTTGCGGCCGGATCTTAGACCATTAGTTGAACAACAAAATAGTTTATTCAATCTTTTTTTATAAACAGTTTTAATTTATTAAATGCAAATGGAATATTTACTTTTTTTTTTCTTTGAGCCCAATGTCGTCGTCGACGTGCCATTATCAGACTATGTATGTACTCGTATGCATATAACATTTATAAATAACATCACAGTCATCCCTTTACATACAAATGGAAAATTTCGTTTTTCTTTGAGTCCATACAAAAATTTGTATGGAAATCCAATACAAAAAACACTTTCATTTTTTACAAAATCTTCGGACAAGTTGCTGGCCGTAAAACCGTATTCGAACTATATTAAAAAAAATGCCAAATCGGTCCAGCCGTTCTCCAGTGATGGGCTTACCACCGAACAGCATTTCATTATTATAAAATAGTGATTCACCCTCGCTTCGCATAGAGTTGTCCCTAGTGAAAAACAAAAAAAAATCTATCCCACGGGAACCGTACATTTTTCAGGGATAAAGAAGTAACCTATGTGCTATTCCAGATTAAATGTATCTCTGTGCCAAATTTCATCCAGATCCGTTAAGCTGTTCTGATTCCGTCCATCCAAACTTTCGTATTTATAATAAATACTAGTAGGTTAGGATATAACCCAATTGACCTTCACTATGATCTTAACGCTAAAGTCAAATGGTATTTAGATGTTGTATTTATACATAATTGAGCTGACCTTACACTATTATCTATACTAATGTTATATCTATACTTAATATTATAAAGCTGAAGAGTTTGTTTGTTTGTTTGTTTGGTTGAACGCGCTAATCTCAGGAACTACTTACCGAATTTGAGAATTTTTTTTGCATTGGATAGCCCGTTAATTGAGGAAGGCTATAAGCTATATATCATCCTTTTTTTTTTTTTTTTTTTGTTGACGCTGGGGAAACCCATCATGGGGACCTTACCGGCCGTCAATGGGTAAGGTACTGTGAGACTCTTACTCACTAAAACCCACAGCGGAATCCGTCGCCGCAGTGCAGTGGGGCGTTGCAGGATCGCTTGCGCATACACTACAACACCCCTAAGCTATATATCATCCTGGAAAAGTGTACGGTTCCCGTAAGATAGATTTATTTTTGTTTAGGGACAACGGGAGGGGAGTCGCTAGTAATTTATAAAGAAGAGTATATTGTTTGTTGTTTGTTGTAAAATTAAAAAAGGCCTAACGAGAAGAACTTCTCAACCTAACCTTACTAACCTTATCCAAGTCGAGTCTGTCACATAATAATACTACCCACTCCTCGAGAGGCCGCGTCCAATATACTAATCTGCAGCCGAATAATATCTCAAAATTAGTTCAGCCTAGGCAAACTAGTTAAGCCTAGAGTATTTACGCCAAACTAGATTATCGTAGGCTAAACTAGTATATCCTGACACACTTAGGATGAGACGGTTTGGCCTAGGACAAACTAGTTTGGCCTAAAATCGGGTTTGGCCGGTAAGATAAATAATGAGTATTTTGTTTACAGCAAGTTTATTATTCAAGGTGTTCAAACTCGACATAAGTTATGATATTCTACTAAGGGCTTACTTTATATATACTATATTCGATGTCATTCTTTATACACATGATATCGGATTTTTTAATTCGTTTTCTTTCTCGTCGGGTATTCGAAGAAAACATAACGCCTTCCTCGTTCCTTTAACCGCATGTAGGTAGTGTTAGAAAAATAGAAGTTCAACGAAAGCCGACACGCCGCTACTCTTGATCATCAGGCCTGAAAACACCATTTTAATGGTTAATACAAATATTATTACGCGAAATAAAGCCGTGACTACATTTTCCTGTATATCATTGTCATTTTAAACCTTATCGAAGTCTCGCTAAGTAGCGAGTAATTTTATATATAAGAGACGCAAAAACCAATTAATCAATTACATGATGACCCGATGACGTTTTGTAAGCCATTGCCAAGGTGACTTAATTATCTAAACATATAATCGTAGTGTGAAATGTATGTTAATATTATTCATAATAAAATGTTGAGTTATTTTTATTTATTTATTTATTTGGGAAACAAACAGTATTTAAAACATTTATAGAAAATACATAAAAGATTGTACACACACCAATAAAGTTTCCACTCATATACATATCATATTAAAGAGCAGTCACATAAGAGGCAAAAAAGGAGCAAAAAGCTTACAAAACCTTACAAAAAAAACTAATTAAGAGAAAAACAAAAAAATAAACATAATTATTGCTAACCTAAATGAAATTAAAATCACAAGCATTCTCTAATTTCATTTTTAAACTGTGTGATCGAGCAAGTATGCATATCAATATTATTGATTTTTTTCTTATACTTATTACAAGCCCGATACATAAAAGTATTTTGAACATATTTAGTTCTTGTTGGTGGAATATAAAACAATGACCTATTTCTAGTGCTATGTTATAGAACAATATCACTCTAATAACAATGTAATGATTAGCTTAGCGCCCGTTACTTTTGCGTAGATTGAGGATCATGGAATAAGACCTCTTCCTATCATCTTTTCACTCACCAAAACTATATCCCTTATATCTACCATTTTGGAACATCGAGAATTCTTTATAATCATTGATATAATATTTTCGAAAGCAATCGTTTAAATCGTTAAGTCACAACCCACGTGAAAATTAATGCAAAATATAGTACATCTAATCATACAAACAGAAGTAATAATTTTGCGTAATATTTAGAGATATAAATTATAACACTCGCTTAAACTTTACGAATTTCCTTTCAAATAAATATTGGTAACTGTATAACAAGTATCCAGAAAATATAGGCAAAGAACGAAAATGTAGCCATAATTTGAACACTATGTTTCATAATATTTTGTCATTTTGTCATAATGAAACAAATTAATTCATTATTTTTATTTTTAAGGCGCCGCTACCACCAGCCAGATGGAACGGAGTCTTCGATGCTATTAACGAAAATATCCGATGTCCACAAAAAATGATAGGCTCAGTTGTTCTAGGACACGAAGATTGCTTAAAATTAAATGTTTACACACCAGGTAGAACAATCAAAAAATCTCTTCCAGTGATGGTTTTCATTCATGGAGGTTGCTTTTTAGAAGGTACAGGCTCATCATTTATTTATGGCCCTGATTTTTTCGTACAACAAGATGTCATATTCGTTGGTATTAACTACAGGTTGAACATTGAAGGATTTCTTTGCTTGGGTATCAAAGAAGCACCTGGTAATGTAGGACTTAAAGACCAAATAGCTGCTCTGAAATGGATCAGAGATAATATAGCTGCTTTTGGTGGAAATCCCAATAATGTGACATTGTTTGGTGAAAGTGCTGGGGCTGTGTCAGTTTCTTATCTTATTTTATCTCCGGCTGCCAAAGGTCTTTTTCATAGAGCTATTTTACAGAGCGGAGCCACAATTGCGCCTTGGGCAATTCAACACGATCCAATTAAAACCGCCAGTTATATAGCGAAAAAATTTGGCTATTTAGGAAACAACCCACATAAAATTTATGAAGTTTTATCCAATCAATCCATTCCAGATTTAATATCTGCGATAAAATATACAAACAATAGGATGCTTACGACTGCTCAACCATTATTTTCTCCATGCATTGAAAAACATATCCCTGGAATTGAGCCGGTAATTACGAAATATCCAACGGAAATAATAAAATCAGGAAATTACACAAAAGTTCCAATTATTATCGGTTATAATAATAAAGAGGGAATATATTTTGCATCAAAAACTCATGGAACTAGCATAAAAAAATTAGATGCAGAAGTCGATCCACGTGATCTATTTCAAAACGACTTGCAGTTCCCCACCGAAGAAATAGAAAATGCAACAATGACATCTATTATGAACAGATACTTCTCACTAGACAAGGATGACGCTATAATGGATTTGGTGGACTTAATTTCCGATCTGCAGATAAAATATCCTACAGCAATAGAATCTAATCTATACACCATGACATCTGACCAGCCAATTTACTTCTACCTTTTCAAATACGATGGATACATAAATATGCCAAAAATAATATCTGGTTTTATGAACAAGCCAGGTGCCTCGCATGCAGATGAATTACTGTATCTGTTCAAGCCCCATACATTTCCCTTGCCTACCAGATACTTCGAGTTAGATATGATAAAGCGAATGGTGACGCTTTGGACAAACTTTGCCAAATACAGGTAATTTATTAATTATTATTTATTTACTTTAGGTTATCGGTTCATATAATATTTTCATAAAAACAAAAACAATTAATAAAAATTAAAAAATAAATAAAATATGTTAGTAAAGTATATTAGTTCTACCAATTACACTTTCACTATTAAAGCTTGAAAGACAAAGCTTTGTTAAAACACAAAACCGACTACATCACGTAATGTCTTTAAACTCTCGGAATTTATTAACTAAAATCAGCAACAAATTCACATATCATTAAATTCCTTTATACTTATCTAATCAATTCCAACCAAAAATGTTTGAGATACTCTAATAAATATCTTTCAATCATCATCTCTCTATCCATTTCCAAAATAACTTGGGGTTGGTGTAGTACGTCTTTCTCTTCCACTTTCCCTATTACTCGTCACCTTAATATTAACCTTTTTGTCTTCTATGACCTATCTCACACAATCTATTCATCTGTTCGTCGGTCTTCCTCTTCTTTTCCATCCATCTACATTCATTTCCATCATTCTTCTAGTGATAAGCGTTTCATCCCTCCTAATCACATATCCATTTAGTCAGTGTCCATTCAATTTATTGAGGCAATCATCATCATCATATCATTTAGAATATAAAATAATATACTCGTAAAGAATCAAGATCGCATATTACTTCAGGATTTTACCTAACATAGAATAAATTTTAACATATTACTAATAAACATCATTATTATTTTAGCTTGAGCATTTTTTTTAAGTTTTTTGCTTTTCATGACTTTAGTATACCTTCTCATATACGTAGGTATGTACAATGAACGATTATATAACCAGTTTTTTATCCGCAATGAGACAATGATTGTCTGGTGCATAAGTGAAGTTCACACAATTATGATCCTCTTTACATAGTACATTTTTTAATTCAATTGTTACATTTTCTACTAGTTATTCCCCGCAAATTTGCTTCCATGTTAAATGCAAGAGGTTGAAAATTAATTCGAGTAAAATTCATTTAAGGACCAAACCTTCATTGCTACAAAGTAAAATTAATATAATTTTAAACGGCCAGCGTTGTTAAGGTCTTAATATGACATGCATTATCCAAATAAGGGCTATTCACACATACCCTGTCAAATTATTCAGAGGGCTGGAACTTCCATCCAGTGGTACTCGGTTGGGCACGTCTCTATTTGCATTTTGTATTTATAGCTTACGTGGCTATCATGTAGATCCTGGATTCAAGTCCCTGGTCACGCCAGGTTTAGTTATTCAGTTTATTTGTTAAAATATTCTCATTATCAGCCCGGAGTTGGAAAGTTAACGGTGTTTCATCCCCTTTCCTCGGAAAGCACGTAAAGTGTCAGTCTTGCGCCTAACCTCTAATTGTCATCCCACTTGAATTTGAGAGTGACAGTGACAGATATTGCACTTATGTCTGTGCGTGCACTAGTGCACTATAATATTTTTTGCGCAGTGAGCTAGGCGAAATCGGTCAGGAAGCCAGTATACAGACAACGCTATCTTTTTACAAATTTTATCACTAGTAGTATATCTACGTACTAAACTTAATTGAAATCCTGGACTGCAAACAGCTCGGCGTGAAAGAGTAATAAAAATGAACATACACACATTCATGATAGTAATGTGCTACGTTACTGTACTTTTTTTAATCGTTGAAAAAATCTTTTAAGTCAAAAAAAGATATATTATTTGTCAAAATAAATCCTGTAACGAACCCCGACAAGGAAAATGAAAAACCAATAGTAACCCACTTTGAATAGCCCCGGTTTAAATAAATAGAACGAAATAATATAAGGTGACCCTAATCACTGTTCGCACCGAAAAGGTTGTCATGTGACAATGTGTGTTTCAAACATCCCTATCTCATATGAGTATAATAGATATAAAAACGTTTATTCAATCAAATCATGTTCTGCTGTAATAAAAAAGAAGGCCGCAACTTCGTCAAAGTTGATTTCTAGATATTTGAAGTTTTGTTTTAGTACTTAATAGTAGTTTGTTTGTATCTCCGGATTCATAAGACCTAGAACTTTATGAGTGAGACTATCTAGTAGCATTTTTTTGCTGATTTCGAAACTCCATTTAAGTCATTTTTGACCAAATTGTTAGAGCTTTTTTTATTATGGCGGCAGTGTTAGTATAAATTGTTTAGTTGGTGTTAACAGCTGGACGTATTTTGATAAAATTTAGTAGAACTATAGACTAGACTTGGAGTTATAGGCTAATTTGTAGTAAAAAAACGCCAAAAGGTAGCACTACCTATATATGTACCTACTATATTATCAATGCAAACACTAAATAAACATGAAGCAAAAGAAGCACCTCCCCTTTTTTCTTCGATTGAAACTTCTAAAATTGTATTTAGATTTAATGAAAATTAACGGTTTTTTATCTTCAAATATACGAATAGTTATTATGAGAATACAAAAATGTAAATTTGTTTTTTCAATGCAGTTCTCAAGACATTCAAGTTAAAAATACATTAACTTAAAAATATATTAATTAAGCAACTACTAAATTTTGTAAACATTTTAATTTATTCAGATGTATAAAAAAGTAAACAATTATTAAATGAATAGGTACGTTATTGCTAGATACGCAAGAAGCTGGTAATTTCCAATGTTTACGCTATAGAAGGATTTAATTGACTAAAATTGATAAAACGACAGTGGAACTTGACTGACTGCTAAATTATGTTAAAATGGAAAAAAAAATTGTTTTAAATACAAAACAAGCCCTTCAGAAAATAACTCTTGTGATCAAGAAAAAAAAATCGGACCACAGATTATTTATATTTCATACTAGCGACTCACGCTCGCTTCGCTCGCGTTCGTCTCTAGGTACGTTTTCACGGTTAGCTATGTTCATACATAAATAGTAGCTTGCTACTCCTAAAATATTCATTTAATTTAAATTATATAGCGATTTACCATCGTTTTACTCGGGTGCGTACGCCGTACGCGGATTTTGTTCACAATTTCATGGGTTTTAATTTTTTTTCGCGGAACCCTGATTCTTTTTCTAAAATAAAAGTAGCCTAAGTTACTCACTATAACACCAGCTATCTGCCAGTGAAAGTCCCGTCAAAATCGGTCCAGCCGTTTCGGAGATTAGCCGGAACAAACAGACAGACAGACAGACGACAGACAGACAGACAGACAGACAGACAGACAGACAGACAGACAGACAGACAAAAATTGTAAAAAATGTTGTTTTGGTTTATGTACCGTGTATACATCCATATGCATTTAGGAAAAAGCAGTTATTTTAATATTACAAACAGATACTCCAATTTTATTTATCTGTATAGATTAGTTACACATACAAAATCTTTGATGCAAACAGCTTTATTAAGCTACTATTTTATGCCGCAAAGTAGTGCTAGCAAAAATGTACCTAAGCACTCAGGTATAAAGTTATTATTTAAACACACGATAATATTCCGATAACACAAGGGCAAATATAATTTAGGTTTTTCATATTAAATTATTTCCGAAATAAACTTGATTTTTTTAATATTTTGATAAAAATAGTCTATAATAAAATTGGCACTTCAAACTTTTATGTTGGTTGGTTAAAACGGTTCAAATAGAACAAGTTAAGTACTCTTTGCTTATCACCTATTCACAATTTTGACGACACGTTTGGCTCAGTTTGTAGTGACCCTACTTGTTGTGTTAGCGGTCGCGGGTTCGAGTCCCGCTGGATTCATTAATTTGTGTAATGAGCACGATTGTATTTAAAGTTATACATGTGTAGTATATCCACCACCTGGTACCCATAACACAAGCCGTAGCTTACCATGGAACTAGATGGTGTTGTGTGTTAATGTCCCGACATATTTATATATTTCCCAACATACAATACTATCTAAGTACAAAACAAAATAATATTTTGCTATAAAAATCATTATTATCTCCAACTATATCGGTGTCAACCGCTATGGCCGTGTAAATGTCATGTTCAAACGTCATGTTTAGTGGGTAACATTAAAAAACTCATTTGCATTCAATTAAATGTCAAGCACAAGACGTCATTGATCGTCGCTCAAAGGAGAAACCCAATTTTGGGCCCTGATGACTAGGAACCAAATATATGTCAAAAAAACCCTAATTTTTTTTTGATTATTCTATTAAAATCTTAATTTTATTTGCAATGGCCAAGTTACGAAAAAATGCATTTTTCGATATTGCGTAATGCTCCTATAAACGGATATTATATCTTATTTATTTTGTAAAATGTCAATATAAATTAAATGATTTTATAGAACTGTTCTATTAAAAATTATAATCAATTTATTTGAGAATTGATACTGTGCGGTTGCGTACATTTTTGTACAATTTAAGCTGAATTATATTTTAAGTATAACGTTAAAAAATAAAACGAAAATCCAAATGATTATTTTTAACGCTAAATAAAAACCTCCTTAGATGTTAAATATCTGAATATGAAAATCGTATGACATAATATTGTCATTTGCTTTTTGGATTTGTACGCAAGTAAATGTGTTTTAACCGAGTCCTAATCTCTATCGAATTTCTTATACTTCTGCACGTATACTATATAACTAACTAATAAGTAATAACTTAAATAGGCATAGAACGCAATTCCGACCAATAGATGTCAATACAAATAATCTAAAAGTTTTTCCTGACCTATGTTATAGTGATTTAATTATTGTATCTTTGGGTACGTATCAAATTAAACAGGCCTGATCATATTATGGGAAATTGTAAGGGCGAATGGCTCTTATGTTATAAAAGTGCACAGAGAGGTGAACAGAGGGTTATTACAGGAGCTGTTTATATCTGAAACAACATGGTTATTAAGAGGAAGAATAAAATCAAGACATATAAACAATAAAATATATGTTGTTTATATTTTAGTTGACAGCTCTTTAAGTGGGACAAATGCAATAATGCGATATTAATGCAACTGTATTGTGGGGAAAAGAACAGTGGGTTGCTGTGCCCGCACAATGAACATGATATGGTTTCTTGGTTGAGTACGACACCAAGATTTTATACCACCTGCACAATTATTAGACAATATTTTAGTATGTTAATCTGATGACGATGATGATTTATAAAATAAATTATAGCATCTAAGTATTTCTTTTATTTCTACATATTACTGCACCAAGTTGTCTTATTGGAATGGGTGGCAGGTAGGTGCAACAGATTAGTCCATATTAAGTAGACATGTTTTGTGCGCTTAACTATAGTTTATAATTTAGATCTTACTATGATTTATCTAATTTAAAACACTAAGGATTATTTTTATAGTAGATATACGTACAAGACACGTACGCGCTTTCTAAATGCTTCAATAAAAAAACGCGGTAACATATTGTAGATATAATTATAGAAGTGTCTGTAAGAGACCCCGTGCGCTCATCATTTACAAAAGCAGTTACATACTCTATGTCATTTACCTTATTGAATTTGTCATGTAATGATGTCTCATGTGTCAAAATATAACGTAAAATCTAACCTAAAAATAGCGTATTTAAAACCCGATTTAACTAACTTGGCCATCGCTAGAGCCCATGAAAATTGGCCCTATGACGTTTTTCTAAATGTATTATTTTATGACTAATTTTCAAGCCTGTAACACCGGGCCCCAGTTTGTATGGGGATTGGTTTTGTCCTTTGCTATCAAAGTGGAATAGTGATAACTACAACTCGTTGATCAAATGGCTAGTATACGGCTGCAAATCCAGAGTTCCTGGGTTAGATTCTCGGTCGAGTCAATTCTTGGATTCTTCTGTCAAGAAATTCTCAGTAATAGCCTTGTGTTAGGAAGTTCGTTTCCCCCGTGCCTTGGAGAGCATTTAAAACTGTCAGCCCTGCGCCTGATATATCTCCGGTATTGTCATATTCTTGTCACACCAATATATACTTTAAGGACCAAGCAGATGGCTACTCTGGTCGCCATCACCAAATGGATCAGACAGACACACGAAAATGTGATAATCAATTGAAAAAACAACTTATCGATGAGCAGTAAACACGTAAAAAAGGTGCTGTTGTCATAAATCAGCTAACATATCTAAACTAAACATTCTATCAATATATCGGATACAAAATAACATTTCCATAAAACGTTCTCACTTAAAATATAACATGACAATCAAATATATTAAAGTATATCAAAAAATAAACACGTAGAAAAAACCGTAGGGCAATTAGTATGCGGCTCACGTACGTTATTATATTGACTTTATTTACGCCGCCGTTAAGCTGGATAGACTGGATGCACAATTCATTTGTATACAAAATCACGAAATGCGGTCGCTTCCCATCCACCAACCGCCATGCTGGTGACGAGTTATACGTATACACATGCCTTGTAAATTAAATAAATAATGTACATGATGTTTGTAATTATTTTAAGTCGAAAGACATTGGCTTATTTTATGTTAACGTTCCCGTGGGATAGATTTGTTTTTGTTGGAACCAAGTTCACAAGGGACGAACCCGAGCGAAGCTAGGGCGAGTCGTAAGTAGTAGGTAAGTGACGATGAATCAGAATTAAACAATTGAATTACTTCTAATGACTGTCCATGTCATAATTAAAATTATCTAAGAATTATAATAGGTACTTACGTACAACTTAATGTAGTCGTAAACTCAAAGGTCAAAGATACATGTGTACATATTTACAATTTTAATCTTTCTGTAACACGTAATGTTTACTTAATTATAACATTTTATATGTAAACACATTTAATATATACCTAAATGAGATGCATAACGTATATAAATAAAATTATTTCACTGTACTTCAGTGGAATTGAATTTGGACGATCATACCTTTGGACTAAACTTGCGACTTAACCTTGCTTTGCTCGTGTGCGTTGCTAAGGACCTAATAGGAACCTATATGTTCCTTACATTTTTTATTACTGCCAGAATTTAAGTATCGGAGAGTACTCCAAGTCTGTGTTCTAAATATCCACATCTAGCCTTTACGGCATGATAACCTCCCGACCGATTTCATCTACGGCAGTCAATCTTACTCTCTCAATTCCTATCTGCCTGTTAGGCAAACGTAGTGTAGGATGCCCTGCAGCACGATCGACAGATGACCTAAGAAAGGTGGCTGGCAGTGGAAGGATGCGGGCTGCCCAGGACCGGGATGGTTCGCGCTCATTGGGTGATGCCTTTGTTCAGCAGTACTCTGATAGGACGATAATTCAATAAAACCAGCAGAGATCTGGCGCATGAAGGACGGCTTTACGTGCTCTCCGTAACATGGTGTCAAACACCGCCAACTTCCTTACTCCGCGTTACTACTGAGACTTTCTAAACACAAAGACTCAATAACTAACTACTTGGTCTGGCCTGGGACTCGAATCTAGGACCTTCGGATCAGTAGAAAGATTAACAAACATATTATACATGTGTATGCACACTCATACTAACTTTCACATTTATAATATTAATATAATAGTAGATTGTGTAGTAAATAGTAACATCAATGGCATTGCAAGAGTGGAATGATATAATGGTACTCCTACTGCTAAATATTCTGATATCTATGTATAACGTTAGTTAATCACGCATTAACTGTTAAATTGGTTTTGATGACGCTCTGCATACTGATAGGCAATGTCTTAATCTTACTTTTTTTACTTAAGAATATATAAATAAAAAAATGATATATAGCACTTTTTTACGTCCCACTGCTGGGCAAGGACCTTTCTTCAATTTGAGGGTGATCAGGCCAAAGGCCATCACTCTAACCAAACGAGGGTTGTGAAATCCTCACATGTCTTTCGAAACTAGTAAGGCTATTTCACACATACAGAACTAACAAGTGATAATCATGATGAAAATGATTCGTGTATGAAAATTTTACATGTACGAGATCTGTGATATAGAACCCGCTACACTTGATATTCCAAGCGAGCATACCACTGAGCTGCCACTGTCTTAATTATTTAAATTACTTTAGTTCCTAGTATAAGCAGTGGTAATCTAGTGATAGATAGTAACGCACTCGCTTGGAAAACCAAGTGAAGCATGTTACAGTGTTGCATGGTGAAGTGAAGCAAGCATGAACCTCGGGTCTCTCTCTAGTATTGTCATTTACACCATGATTACCAATTACTGATATGGGAAACGAAGCATCATGAGCCCAGCAGTGGGACCTTTAGAAAAGCCTAATATACAATTTTTATTTTACTACAATTTTAATTTCCTAGAAGTAATTTTTTTTTCTACATTCCAGTGATCCAACACCAAAAACCAATAAGCTGATACCAATTCGGTGGAGGCCGAGTCGGTCGTCGAACCCCATAGGCCTCGTCATAGACAAACGACTCACCACAGCGCCTATGTGGGATACTGCAACCATACAGTTCTGGAATGACACTTACACTAAATATAGAAGAAAAGATTATGGATTTACTAACGATAGCTTTAGTTTAGTATAATTGCGAAGTGTTTTTATAAATTCTTGGATAGATAAGGGAAATATTTATTTTTTTCTATAAGATATGCTTATGGTGCCATATTTAATAGAAGTTCACTTTTCAATAACATCGTCCTCGGTAATGGATTGTAATTTTAAATGGCAAAATTAATTTTATTATGAAATTGTCAAAAATTATTTTATATGTACATACATTATTTATTTTCTTTCTTATATATACATATGTAAAGTAATAAAAAATAGCGCAAATAAGTTATTTTACAGGGTGTTCTAGATATATTGTCCAAGAATACTGAACTTATATAGTCACCCACCACTCCTGTCTTCACAATCTACATTTTCCTAAGAAAAATGAAGCATGTTGGGTGCTATATAAAAAACAACATCACTAACAGTCTATTAAAATCGTATTAGGACAATATTACTTTTACATTTATGTTAGATAGTTATCAAAGAGGGTAATGTGGGGAAACTTTAAGGTGATAGTTTCTAGTCGTTTATAATTAATTAAAATATAATATTATAAAAAGTAAAACAAGAATAACATAAAAAATAAATGGTTCCAAATTTTGCAATATAAATTATGTTATAACTATATATCTTTTTTTATGTATTGTAATGTAATTAAATATAACTTGTAAATATATGAATTACACCTATGTGAAGGAAATAAAAGGCTATTATTATTATACTAACGACTCACCCTCGCTTTGCTCGGGTTCGTCTCTACTTACGTTTAACGTTTAGTATAGATTTCTCAGAGATGAGATATTTTCCCGCAGTAAAAAGTATCCTATATATTAACCCGGATTACCAGCTATCATCGTACCAAATTTCATCAAATTCTATCCAGTGGTTTTCCCGTGATGCGATAACAGACAGACAAACAGACAAAAATTCTAAAAACGATAGATTCGGCCTCTGTATCGATAATAAAGTCTATTTCAATAAGATTTTCCAAAAAATATTTAATATACAGATTTGGCTTAGTTAGAATTCTATTATATGTATAGATTTGTACCTCTTCGGATTTCACGGGCTCCGGATTCGAATTTCCTTTGGAAGGCTTGTGACACAGATCCACGTAGAAAGATGGTAAACGGATAATGCGTAGGAAATATGGAAAATATGGAAATCTAATTAGGTCTACGGAGGGGCTAAAGAACTGGGCTATTGGATGAGACTACTAATGAGTAACATATAGTTTACTATTAAGCACCTAGGGACGTATCGGGTGAAGCGAGGGTAACTAATGCCAAAAAGCCTCATGAGGCATTACTAGAGGCCAACATTCCTGATTAACTATGACAGACACAGTACGGCTTAACAAATGTTATTGCTTTAAAAGAAGAGCTAAGAAAAAGTCAATACTTTATCGATTAATTATGTAAAACAGAATTCTGATAAAATGGTGCCGCGCTAATAATTATTATATTAAAATGGCCCTGCCGCATTAACAAATATTTTTTTAACGACAGCGATATGACCTTACACGCCAGTGGCGCCATATATATATGTACATAGTTTATTCTATACTAACCGTAAAAACGAACCTAGGGACGAACGCGAGCGAATAAGCCATCACTTTCACTTTATAGGAAATTATTTCTAAGTAAGTATAATAATATTAGACAAAAATTCTCGTAGCTTATCACACACGTGTATTTTATATATTTTTATAACCAAAGTATATGACCTACGTACACTAAAAGCAGATTCTTTACAATAAAATGTAGATAAACAGGATGGGAAAAGAAAAAGGCACAAAGTAACAAGTTGGCAAGGAGTCGCTGAAGGCTGTTTGTCTGTCAACTGCGCTATAGCAAAAACTTGGACGCCTCGGGCGTTAAGTCGAAGTAAAAAAGAGCAAAACTTTAGCGAGCCACTGAAAAATACTGATCGCGACTACACCAATCAACTTGACTCGACTCCGCTTTGTTTGGATGGAAATTAATAGCGCAATAAATTCTTAAATATAACCAAATGTTTTTATTATGCTCTGGAAGAGTTTATTTGTTTTGCTTAGATTTAGTAAAAATAGGATCGTCGTTATAAAATAAAGATTCTGGGTTCGAGTCTGGACGTGGTATTTTTTTATATTAATAACTAGCAGAACCTACGGCTTCGCTCGCGATCAAACTACGAAAAATACGAAATTTCATGCAAATATGTCCAAGGAATAAAAAGTTTCATACAAACTTTTATTCCCTATTTCACCCCCTTGCGGGTTGAATTTTGAAAAATCCTTCCTTAGTGGATACCTTCGTCATATGAGGAATACGTATGCGAAATTTCAATTTTCTAGCCTTATGAGTTTGGCCTGTGCGTTGATACATCAGTCAATCACTTTTGCCTTTTATATAGAGATGATTTTATATATAGGTGAATCCGTCTTTTAGTAATAGTAGTTTATAATATAGTATTTATAGTAATATAAAGACGTATGAAGGATTGTATGTATTTCAGATTTATTGGATTACTGCACTTGTACTAAAGATTTTTTTTAACCAATAAAATGTTTAAGTATTGCAGAGAGAATACAAACTATATTTTATTAACGTAACTATTTAGCCAAAATTAGTGAGAACAAAAATATTTTTCTTAAACTGATGAAATGAGAAAGAATGCAATAATTACGTAAGTTGAATTGTCAATTCCACTAAAACACCTTTAATAGGCAGTGGTAGCCCAGTGGCAACGCGCTCGTTTGGGAAACCGAGCGATGCGGGTTCAAATCCCGGGTCTCGCAACTCTGATATTTTTGTGTGAATTATTTTCAACATGATTGCCACTTGTCTTACGGTGAAGGAAAACATCGTGAGGAAACCTGCATGTCTGAGAGAACCTAGCAAGTTTTCGAAAGGCATGTGAAGTTTGCCAACCCGCACTTGGCCAGCGTAGTGGACTATGACCCGATCCCCCTCGTATTGTGGGCCCATGCTCAGCAGTAGGACGTTAACAAAGGCTGACAACAACAACAACCCTTAATAGACAGTAAAAAACAGTGAAACCTCTCAAAATCCTATACTATTGCTCTAGACGGTCATCAAACCCATAATAATAGTATTAAGTAAACACAACTAAAATGGTGTCAGCACTTTCAGACAGCGCACGTTAACTTGTCAGCGACTGGCAACTACTAGCGAACTGACGTCTAGCAACTCCTCGTCGCTCCTGAGCCCTAAAATTTACGTTGCGGTCTTGTTTGCTTAAATTCATCCTATTTCACTAATATTTGCAAAATTTTAACAAAAGGAATAATATAGATAGAGTGTCTAGAACTAAACATAAAGCCTAACAAATCTCTCTTCCAAGCGTAAGAGCACTAATGCTTAAAAAATACAAAATATTATAACTACAATTTTTGTTATTCATTATTATTCATAGGTTTTAAGTAACAAAAATGCAGAACCACAGGTGCGTTGTCACTGTGAGGACTAAGATGATATGCCTCTTGCCTGTAATTGCGCTGGCTACCTTATCCTTCAAACCGGAACACAACAATGCAATCATTGTTGCTTGGCGGCAGAAATAGATAAGGGGGTGGTACCCATCCAGTCGGACTCCTCAGGCTTGACAGAGTCCTACCACCTTTAAAAGGGTTAAAGATATTTATTTCCAAAAAAAGAACAATGTTCACTTTACATTCGGAAATTCAAATTTTACAAGATTATAATAGTCTACAATTTAAACAGTGGTAATTCTATACAAAATCTGGATTCTTACATGACATAATGTAATGTTTTAAGTTTTTCTTGAACATTTTTAAAGACAGTAAACGATCTGTGTGGCAATATCAAGAATAGTAGAATAAACAGCCAAATCATGCTACTATTGTTGGCTTTGACTTTTTTTGTGGACTCCGTCTATATACTTCTGTAGTCTAAGATATACCTACTAATACTTTCTTAGATTTATTCGAATATCTGACATTTATATATAAGACATTTAGACGTCTCTCCCGTGACCATGTTTACTGTAAAGCATTTAAAACGTTGAACTCTAAAATTCCAAATAAAACCGAATAATTCTGAGAAAATTATTTTATTTAAAATATATATAAGCTTTTGACATGATTTAACTTTTAAAGACTTATAATATAGAAAGACTAACGACTCACCCTCGCTTCGCTTGGGTTCATTCCGATGTACGTTTTAATTTTTTTGAGCGGAACCCTAATCCTATTTCCAATAAAAAATAGCTAAGTTACTCCTTATAACATCAGCTATTTGCCAGTGAAAGTCCCATTAAAATCAGCGGTTTGAGAGATTATACGGAACAAAAATTTAAAAAATTGTGTTTTTCTTATAAGTACCGTATATAATTTCATATACATTTAGTATAAAGCTGTTAGTTTGACTGTTAATTAAAAACAGAAACTTCAATTTTATTTATCTGTATAGATGATCTCATCTTTAGAATAAGGTAAAACGATAATAAACTTTTATTGATTATTGCATATAAATCTTTCCTTATCGTTTAAAAGGATTTAATGGTGTTACGTGCTACTTTGTTTAAGCGTTATTTTATGGGGAAATTAATATAGAAACAAGAACTTTGTATGTATTTTTGCGATTATTATTACACTAGCGACGCACCCTCGCTGCGCTCGGGTTCGTCCCTACTTACGTTTTAAGGTTTTTAGATTTCTCAGAGATGAGATATTTTCCCGCAGTAAAAGGTATCCTATATGTTGACCCGGATAACCAGCTATCATCATACCAAATTTCATAAAAATTCCTCCAGTGGTTTTTCTGTGATGCGGTAACAGATAGACAGACAGACAAAAATTCTAAAAACTATAGATTCAGCCTCTGCATCGATAATAATGTCTACTTCAATAAGATTTTGATGTGGTCATTAAAATATTTAGTTAGTTATGGTAGTTAACTATAAACTGATATATTGCTATACCTAAAAGTTTTTTATTGAGAAAAAATGGACACTAGAATGACTTACCTGAATGTCTTCCAAATTGCAAGTTATGGTAGCAATTCTTCCAGACCGAAGGAAATATTTTTAAGATCAACACAAATAGGTATTCAACCAATAGGACAAATCGAACCTGCGATCTCAATCATAATAATCAATGAAAGGTGGATGTTGTCACGTACGCTTAAGCATAAATAAATTGCTCCTTACTACTTCATCTCACTAAATTCTCATTTCAGCTAATTATAATGTTAGTGATATCTAATATATAAATATCTCGTGTCACGGTGTATGTGGTCGCACTCCTCCGTAACGGTTTGAGTGATTTTAATGATTTTTTTCTGTATATTTGCTGCTTGCTGGGTATGAGAATAGGTCGTAAAGCAATTTTAACCCTCCTATCCCTACCCCCCATTTTTTAAGTAGGGGCGAACCCGAGCGGAGCGAGGATGAGTCGCTAATACCTTTTTCTCCTTTATTTGTCAACCGATTTCCTTCTTTTTCTTTAGTAGCTATTGACAAATACGAAAGTATCTAAAAGTGTAGAAAAAACATATATTAATGTAAGTTTCCCTCAAATTTACATTAATGATTATTGATTACAATCGAATTCTGACCACTAGGCTAATATTTTTAAACATATATAAATCTCTTGCTATACTTAGTAAATTAAACATCTAATATCCCGACGTTAATTACTCGACTACTTGAAGTGGATATAAATTCAAAGCCCGTCCATATTAAAGTAGAAGTTCAAAAACATTTATCATTTCAAACGATTTAACCTCTGGTACTCATAAAAGTTAAGCCTAGCGCACAGCGTACTGCGGCATCGCATCGATCATGATAATTTTATAAAATCCCAGCTAATAGAAAATATTTTAGATGCAAAACTAAGTTTTTGCATTCCCCTCTACATTTCTACGAGTTGATGTGAGCATATATATACATTATTAATCATACATTTTCAAATCAAGTACTCGTACTGCTTAACTTTTATATCTCTTTTCTATATGTATTTGTGCATACGTAATATGTATAATTGTTTTTCTATACTAATATTATTAAGAGGAAAAATTTTTTTGTTTGTTTGTTTGTCCCGAATAAGCTCCGAAACTACTGGACCGATTTTAATCATTTTTTCACCAGTAGAAAGTTAAATTATCAGGAAGTAACATAGGCTATAATTTATTTATTTTTTTATTTATAAAATTGCAATAATGTAACTCAAAGTACCAAAATTTTGCCTATAAAATTCAGTACGGCGTGCGCTGAGAAAACTATTGATGATACATAAAAAATCACTTTACCCGGGTCAACATATGGGATACTTTTTATTGCGGGAAAATATCTTATCTAGAGACAAACCCGAGCGGAGCGAGGGTGAGTCGCTAGTATAATATAACCTGCAATTTAAGTAAGTTCGAAGTGAGGAATGGAACACTCCAATACTGGACAACTACTGTGTCTTTAATCATTAAACTTTCCAATATATAGTGGTTATTCGCCAGGACTTAAATCTTCCAGGACACCAGCAGCCTGCTCGACTAATGGGATTCCTTGGGGTGGGAAGAATAACACACCGACTAGCACAAGCTCACGTACAACGGGCAAATCTTCTTTCCGCTTGACCACGGTGCTTATACACAACTGTGCGAAATTATTAACATATTTTGCGTAAAATAATTCTAAAGAAAACCACATAAAAACTCGAACATACGCGTTTTTCCAGACATAAGACTCGATAGATCGATTTTTCGCCCCCGAAAACCTCCACGTACCAAATTTCAGCGAAATCGTTAGAGCCGTTTCCGAGATCGCCGGTATAAATAAATAAAAATATAAATATACAAGAATTGCCCGTTTAATTAGGTTTTAATCTTAAAAACTTTTACTTATCTTTCAGTGTCTTGTTCTACAAGTACATACCAACGCCTTATGTGGATTACAAAAGTAGTTTCCTCTTCTTATGGGTTACACGTGTTGGATCTCATATTTTATTAACCTACATAGAACACTGTTTGTTTATTTGTTTGTTCAGAAAAACATACAGCTTTTATATTACATTAATAAAATCATAACATATACATTAGCCAAAACAGTTTTAACGAGTAAAAAAGAAACAATGCAAATTTGGGTTCATGAAATGGTACCTACATAAAATAAAAATAAATAAAATAAATATACAAAATATTATTTTTATAAAACTATCCTATCACTACAGTTATTTTATATAGCTATTACTTATTGATACTTATATTTAAATGAGAAAAGATTTGTTTGTTTGTTGGTGACAAAATCTGAAATTACTTGCGTGAAGCTAAGAGAAACACAGGGAGGTGGCCCACTTCCATGGTGGAGGTATACCATGTGAGTTGCTCCTGGTACTTCTCTGATAGCAAAGTGGACCGTGGAAACAACCCCTTAGTTGTGTGGTCTGCTTCGGCAGGCCTGCCGTCGGGGTGTCATGGTTGGGTGTGTAATCGATCCTGCGACGCCCAATTAAGACGAGGGAAGTTTTCTGGATTTTAGTAGATAATACAAGCTTTTATAGTCGATGACTCCCACATAACCCACCACAAAAAAGTACCACTGGTAAATAATTATGCATGTACAATTAAATCTATAAATATATAATTATGTATGTTATTTACAAAAGCATACCAATACAAAGATGGCCAAGAAAGGCAATTCGTTATAAAATTCAATTAAGGCCGGCAATGCAGGCAACGACGCGGCCGGTAGACTCTTAATCCGCGTAATAAAGAAAAATATCCGGGAAGCGACGCCTAATTGTTATAAACTGTGCGAACATGCAAATTGGCGGACTCCCTCGGCCTTTTAATTCAAAACTTATCTCGTGCTGGTGGAATTGTGAATGATAATCAGATATTCAAGCAAATTATAAAGCTGTAAACTTGTTTTTCTTTCGTGGTTCATCGAGGTTGTTATTAGCGAAACTGTTTTGCAGACAAACTATTTCGGAAACAATTTATATTATTTGTTACTTTTTTTATACTAAGTTAACTTATTATACTACATAAAAGCTAACATGTCTAATGAAATATATTAGTGATCTCTAAAGATTCCCTGCTAACACTGATATGTGATAGTTAATGTGTTAGAATAAAAGTAGCTCACTCAATCTGACCATTATCATTATCTTTGACGACACGTTTGGCTCAGTTTGCTTTGCAGTTTCAATGCGAGATTTTTATGTAGAACTAGCTTGTAGCGACTCACCCTCGCTCTGCTCGGGTTCGTCTTCGTTTTAACATTAAGTATAGATTTCTTGGACATAAGATATTTTCTCGCAGTAAAAAGTATCTTATATGTTGACCCGGATAACCAGCTACCATTATACCAAATTTCATCAAAGTTTATCCAGTGGTTTTCTCGTGATGCGGTCACCGACAGACAGACACAGACAAATATTCTAAAAACTATACTATTTCAATAAGATTTGCCAAAAAATATTTAATGTACAGATTCGGCTTAGCTACAATTTTATTATATGTGTAGATTAAGTATTATGCTAATTTGTATATGCATACCTATATTATTTTCTCTTTTCCACAGAGATATTATAAATTATTCTTTTCTTCACATTGACGTAGAACTGATTTCATGAAATAAATAAAATCTATACTCTGTACAGATAAATAAAATTGAAGTGTCTGTTTGTAATGTCAAAATAACAGTTAAATGCATATTTAATTATATACGGAACTTATAAAAAAACTCAATTTTTAAAATTTTGTCTGTGTGTCTGTTTGTTCCGGCTAATTCCGAAACGGCTGGACCAATTTTAACGGGACTTTTAAAGGCAGATAGCTGATATTATAAGGAGTAACTTAGGCTACTTTTATTTTAGAAAATGAATTAAAGTTTGCTCAAAAAAATTAAAACGTAATAGGAACGCACCAGAGCGAAGCAAGGGTAAGACACTAGTCGCTAGTGAATAATATCATTAAAATCAGCCGTCGTTAGTTCTGAAAACCGCCGTTAGGGAAAATCTAATCAGCGCCAATACTATTAAACAATTAAATACCCTAAGCTTACTTCATGAGATACTGTGCGGTAGTCGCCAGTCGGTACTCGAGACGACTTAGCAGTCCACAAAATATTACTAATTACAGCTTAACTCCAGACGAGAATGAGACTTGTAATAAAGGCTGTTCAAAAACGACGCTAGAAATAATATCATTTTATTAACAAGTTTTTAGTTCAAAATTCTAATTTTATCATTGACCAGCGACTCACCCTCGCTTCGCTCGGGTTCGTCCCTAGGTACGTTTTACGGTTGAATGAAATACAAATCTTTGAATTTCTCGGCTTTTCTGTACTATAATATGCATGTGTTATACATATAAACCTTCCTCTTAAATCACTCTATCTATTAAAAAAACCGCATCAAAATCCGTTGCGTAGTTTTAAAGATCTAAACATACCTAGGGGCAGACAGACAGCAGGAAGCGACTTTGTTTTATACTATGTAGTGATTCTTAGAGTTCAGTATAGAGCTATATGTAGAAATATACACTGGGCAAATGGCCTCCGTGGCATTCGCTGCTCATATGCACTCTTTTGTTGAAATTGTGCGTGACCAATTTGCGTAAAGGTAAATTTTGTTAACATAGCGCATGATTTGCTTCTAAAGACTTGTCTAGTCCATACTAATATTTTAAATCTGAAAGTATGTTTGTTTGTTTATTTGTCCTTTTTTCACGTTGAAACAGAGTGACGGATTGGCGTGTTTGTGTGAAGATAGTTGGAGGGCTGGAGAGTGACGTAATCTTTTTACTGCGGAAGATTATCTCATTCCCACGGGAAAACACGTTATAATACAGCCCAAAAAGATATTTCCGATCAGATTTTTAATGCTCTTTAATACAACTAAATCAATATGGACTTTAGCATTTTTCGAAATTCATCCCTTAAGGTGTAAAATAGGGGATGAAAGTTTGTATGAAACCTACCTTTTTAAAGTTTTTTTTTTTTTTTTTTGTAGTTTTAGCGCGAGCGATATGTTTCTAGTTCAAAATAAATATCACTGCAAGTTATATCTTGAAACATCCTCTTTAAAAGATATATTTCTTAAATGGCATGAGAGAGCGTAAGTTACGACGACAACAAACTCTTTGGAGGTTGAATTGGAGGCCATTCGTAAACGCAATGATATTCTTGTGTTTGTCAACTTTGTTAGGTTTTGCCAGTGTCTCTGCTAGCATTGTACTTCGATAAAATCTATTTATATACATAAAAATCGATGTACGTATGTATGTTCCCTAGGACTCTAAAACGGCTGGAGCGATTTTGATGAAATTTTCAGGCAATCTTCAGATTAAGCCAGTGGGTAATCCTGTCAAGTTTCGTAGCGATCGGAAGTTTGAACGCAGGTGAAGCCGCAGGAATACATACGACATATTTTAATTGTGTACCTATTGAGCCTCTTTTTAACGGTCCTGGGCACGAACTTCTCTTTAGTACGAGGCTTTGTCCACCACGCTGGCCAAGTACGGGTTGGCGGACTGAGCATGTCTTTCGAAAACTTGCTGAGAGAATCAGACATAAGTCATTCAGACATAATTCCTCGTGAAGTTTCCCCTCACCCTTCACCGTAAGACAATTCGTAATCATGATGGAAATGATTCCCATCTGAAAATATCAGAGGCGCGAGACCCAGATTTGAACCCGCTTCACTCGGTTTAACAAGTGAGCGCGTTTCCATTGGACTGCCCCTGCCTTATATCTATTTATATACTTTATCACAAGAACGATAGATCAATAACAAGAAAACGGTTAAATGTATATATTCTGTGAATTTTATTTTGCAACACATTACATGTAGATCAGTCTGAAAAAGGACAAACAACCCTACAAAATATAAATCTCAGGTTATTGAAGTTAACTGTTGACTATCCATTGGTAATATTTTCCCTAGAAAAACTAGTTCAAAAGACGTGTGCGACTATGGAATTTTCGTCGTATTTATGGAAGACCGATGCCAATAACGGGACACTAAAAAGGTGTACTATAAAGAGTCTTAATAGTAAAAACCAAAATTTTTTATATAACATTTAAAGTGTACACAAGTACACAGAATAAGCTCTAACGCTTAGTAAGATCGGGGCTTTGGGTGCGATAAATCGCGTTTAGTTCTTTATAGCGCTACTAGTGAAGTATTTCCATCTTCATAAAAATAACCCAATAAACAGTCATAAAGTTACTCTATTCAAGTGAGTTCACAGACAGCTTTACTGTATAAAGAAGTATATTTAAACTGTGATATTTAACAAAACTAAATACTGAGTTATACTGTGCCTTATGGGATACTAATACTTTAGTTACATATATTTTCTAATTTTCTTTCGTAGATGGACTTGAATAAAGTAAATAAACTATAGTCAAGATCGAATACGTTACTCATTGCAACTTAACGTAACTAGCGTAAATATACTATCAACTTTCTGTTTTTGCAAGTGTTTCGAGACAGTAGATTGTCAGTGTGTCAGCACACTGCGAGCGCACAGATCGAGAGCGCTTGTCATACGTTATAACTTAGATTTAGTTAAAATTAATAGAAATAACTTGATTTGCGACAAAACATAACTGAATTTTTGGGAAACAAGTGTAAAGGGGTTTTTTTATGTTGCGCATGCGCAGTGCTAAGTGTCGTAAAGAGAGAACTAGTGCGATGGACCAAAACTAAGTGATCTCTCACGTCTAAAAACTTACATCTAGTAATAATTTATTGAGGCGATGTAGTTATTAGTTTGTTATCTTTTATACACAAAAGTGACTGGAATTGAGATAGATTGATCAAAAGCAATATGAAGAAACAAATGTGCATTTTCAATTAAACTAAGAAACAAGATATTTGACAAAAATGAGGCAAAGTATTTGTAATTTACTGTTATGGTTAGTTTGTGTACAACCATCTCGGAGTATATTGACGCCATTAGTGCATATAAGTCAAGGCAAACTGCGGGGTCTACGTTTATTCGGGCAAAATAGCTACTTAAGTATACCTTATGCGACTAGCCAAAGATTCCAGGTTAGAATTCAGTCCAAGCACACTTTCTGAATATTTTATAGTATAACCTCGTAGAATTTATAGAAAAATTGGATTGATTGAATTTATTGGATCTCTACAATAGCGTCACCTACCGGGTCGACCTACAGCTAAAAACCTTTCGGTGACCTCATGAATACATAAAACAAATCCTTCAAAACCGGTCAAACCGTTTAGGACTAGAAGAATTACGCTCAATAACTCACGCTCACACTAACGTTATATATAAAGATTAATTCTAAAATACTTTTTCATCGAATTTCGACTACTTGCCTGTTCTAGACACTTGGCCATTTAATGAAATGTCTATACTTACATATTTAATTATTTTTTATTATTTTCTTGAGATTTACGATTGATATATTCTTTATCAACAATAAATTGTACTTTAAACGACCGTGAGGTTGGTACAGTTTAGTAGATATCGGAAGACACGGGTTCATATCCCTTACTGAGTGAATGTTTATAAATTTTCAGCGTATAGATATTCAGATCATAAGGTAATGACATTCTACAATCTCTTACGAGTAGAAATTTTCAAAATTGTATTGAAATAATAAATTAGCGCATCTATTTATATTTTTTCAATGTTTGACATAACGATTAATGTGAAAATTTTATTAGATTATACTATTCTTCAGTAATACAGTAATTAAAATACAATTAAGGTTCGCAAACGTGGGCCTATCTCTAAAAGAGATTTCTTTCAGCCAACCTATGGTATTGACTAGTGAGAGCATCAGCCTTAGTACTAAGAAAATCTAGCGTTTTTGATATCTAAAACGCAGCTGTACCTTTCCCTAGTTAAGATAATATTGGCTCAAGAGCATGTCCAAACATACGTAGGTATATTAGCAATAGTTCTGCTGCTTGCACTTGGTTACACCACTACGCTAATATTTATATATAATATTTCATCTGGATGAAAATTAATCATACAAAAATATTACTGCATACAAAAAAAACTATTATTTCTAAGATTATGCAGGTGTTTCCCATGGGTATGGATGATGCAAAACTTTGGGAATAAGTAACTATTCTTTCTTTTTAAAAATACGAACTAAAGCCCTCAAAGTGTTTAAGCTACACCACACTGTACTACGCTACACCAACCGACAATAATTTGCGAGGAAGCGCAACCATAGAATTAAATTCTGAAGTATAATGTCCAACTAAACTAAATAACAAAGAAAAAATTTGTTTTCATTCAACTACACACAGACGAAGTGGCGGTTTGTTCTATATTACTTTTCCAAATTAATACCTCCACTGTTCGACTGTTATGTCATTCATGGGATCTAAAACATGGACTGTCAAGAATTAAAGTTATTAAATACCTAGGTATTAATTCAAGGTAATCTTGATTTCACCGTAGTAAAGGAAAACGAGCAATTCTTGTATATTTATTTATTTATACCGGCGATCTCGGAGACGGCTCTAACGATTTTGCTGAAATTTAGTACGTGCAGGTTTTCGGGGGCGAAAAATCGATCTAGATTAGTCTTATATTTAGGCAAACGCTTGTTTTCGAGTTTTCATGCGGATACAAAGATTATACTTTTGTTTTTTTTTTTTTTTGTATTTATTCAAGTTATTAGTTTTTTTTTTGTTTTTAAGCCAAATAAAAAAAAATATACTGTTGGCCAAAAACTCCGAGAGAAGCTCGGTCGCCCAGGTACTATTTAATAATTATTTGTAAATTAACGTATACAGTTGGTATAATCTCGCTTTTCGATCTTGGTTTAGGCTTAGTGATAGTGACTATATACAAATCTAAATCATGTGATTTTGCAACTTTATTAAACTATCTCGGTACCCCCCACTCCATTTTTTAGTCCTAGACCTTAGCGAAGCCTTAAACAATAATAACTTACACCCTATTTAATTTTTAGCCTCCGAAAGATCCTTCAAAATGGCACGGAGTCTTTCATGCTGTAAATCCATTCGTGAGATGCCCACAATTGATGTCCTTCCTTACGACTGGGAACGAGGACTGTCTATATCTCGACGTTTACACTCCAGAAAAAGTTAAACAAAAAGACAAACTTCCAGTTATGGTATTTTTTCATGGTGGAGCCTATTTTAAGGGTAGCAAAGAACTTTATGACCCATATTATCTTGTCACCAAAGGCGCAGTAGTTGTAACTGTCAATTATAGGCTAGGTGTCCTAGGATTCTTATGTCTAAATGGTATTTCCAACCTAGGATTGAGAGACCAGGTGGCAGCTTTGGAATGGGTTCGCAAAAATATTGCTTCGTTTGGTGGTGATCCAAATAATGTAACGCTTTGTGGGCAAAGTGCAGGTGCTAGTTCCGCAGCACTACATCTGTTATCCGAGAGAAGTAAACATTTATTTCACAAGGCAATTTTGATGAGTGGAACTGCGCTGTCCACTTGGGCGTTTAACATCGAGCCTTTTAAACCTGCATTAGAGGATGCGAGGAATATATCTCCTGCGAGAACTGAACATGATGTGTATCGTATATTTGTTCAAACATCTTTACCTACACTTCTGCGTGTTACATATGACAACTCCGTAAATCCAAGATACTTCAAGTACTCACCGTGTGTGGACAGCAATTTTACACAACCATTTTTCAATGACACCCCATATAACATCCTTAAATCGGGGCAATTTAATAAAGTGCCTATAATTGTAGGGTACACAGACAACGAAGGGGGATTTTTCTATCGGCTGTTAAGTGATAAATCAGCCAAAGATTTAAATGAAAATTTTAATTACATGCTACCCTGTGTATTTTCTTGGTGTTCAGAGGAAGAAAGGCGTGAAATCGGGGCCACTATGCGATCACATTATTTTGGTAATAAAGTCATTGACTACAGAACGTCAGCCGAAAGCTTAATAGATTTCTATTCAGACTGGATAGCGTATGGGTCGATTAATGCGTTTTCAAGGATAATAACCCAATTTTCTGATAGACCGGTCTACAATTATCAATTTTCGTATGTTGGCGGCCGGAATTTTGGGAAGGCGATATCTGGACTATATTTTAATGGGACAACTCACGCGGGTGAATTGTTCTACCTGTTCAGACCACTGGGAATATCTCTTCCATTATTGGACAGTGATAAGAAAATGATAGAAAAAATGACGACATTGGTACATAATTTTATGTTAAATGAGTAAGTCAACAAATAATCTTTATTTTACTTTTTTACTCACATGTATTAAATAAAATTTTTTGCCCTCGGTTAATAAACGCAGTCACCAGAAATATACTTCATATTACATAATATGTATATAAATTATATATCTTTCATATTACAGAAATCCAACTCCAAAGAAAACCAGTTTGTTGCCTCTAACATGGCCTTCGGCATCGATGAATCAATCAAACATTTTAGTCCTAGACAAACAGTTGCATGTGATCGATCATCCTCGAAAGGAGCAGCGAGGGGACTTCTTTTTGAAACTTTTATGTACTTATGGCAAAAGTGGTTACGTGCCCTGCGAAAGTGCTGAAAGGTGTCAAAGTAAATAATAAGTACTTTAAGATTTTCGTAATAAATTAAATTAAAAAATATAAGTATTTATTGTTCTGCCACATCTTTGCTAAGAATTAAATTAATTAGATCTAAAAAATATGTATAAATTCTTCCATATTCCAGCTGTTCTAGAGTAATGTGAGATGAACAAACAGAAAAACACGCAAAAAAAATATAAAATAAAAAAAACTTTTTCTGATCAAATTCCAAAAAGGAAGTTTTTTTTTTTTTTGTATCGGTTATATCTCAATTTGACACATAAAATTCAAGCACAATTTCTACTCATGAGAGTGAAATAATTATTTATAAAGTTATTTTAAAACCGATGTACTTTTTACTTAGAAAATAATTTTTATATATAAATTCGCTTCTATTACTTTAAAGAAAACCTTAGTTACAATATCTAAAAAAAACGAAGGCTCAATTTTTACCCATTACAACTTTATTACCTGCATGTATGGATGAATAATACTTTTTTTTTTTATATAAAACAATCCTATCTTACAACGGAATTATTTATTGTGCTTCATTTAGGTAAATTATGATGTCTATAGTCTCGCGCCATTACAATGTTCCAAATATCAAATTATAGACTAAATATGGAAATTAGTACTGGGCGTTTTTTTCTAAAACAGTTTTACGCAACAGTTTTTCTCGATGAAACGAAAAAACGCTTTCTTGTTTGTTCAAAAACCAGTTATTAGAAATAACACTTATTTTGAGAAACGAAACTGTGGAACGTACGTCACCGAACAAAACGAATAACTGTTAATGTCAAATGACATTTGACAACCACTGACTGGACTTTTGAAAAATGCAAACCGTTTTATTGAATCTTAACAGTAATGCAGGCGAAACAGACTTTTATGCCTTACGTAATAAAATCAATAATCATATGGCGTTAAAAAAAAGCGTTTTCTAAGAAATTAAGAAAAGAATTGTGGTAATAATAATAATATTTCGATATTGTTTATACAATAATGAACTCTATTTTTTAAAGGCTAAGAAAAATAATAGCAGTAAAAAGTAAAACTAATGAATAAAAAAGCGTTTTAAAAAAAACTGTTATAGAAATTGCTGCAACATAGTCGCGAAATCTGTCCCATGCGAAAGACTATTCAGCAAAACAGGACTCATAATATCTGATAGACGAGCTTAAAACCGATTCCGTTTGTAAATAATTGTAAAAATTATGTAAATTTATGTAAACATGGTCATAAGTGAAAAGTGCATAAAATGAACTTTTAAATACGCTTGAAATAAAAATGATTTTTTAGACAATCCTAAGCCTGGTTAAAATATGAAGGGAAGTTCTTTTTATTATTAAAACTGATAAACTAAAAAGCGTATTAAAAAATAAATGAATAACAATCACTGGATTCCTTAAAAATGAAAAACAGTTTTATTAAATCTTAATAGTAATGCAGGCGAAACAAGTTTTTATGTTTTGCGCAATAAAATCGATAATCATATGGCGTTTAGAAAAAAGCGTTTTCTTAGAAATTGAGAAACGAATGGTGGTAACAATAAGTCGATATTGTTTATACAATAAGAAACTCTATTCTTTAAAGGTTAAGAAAAATAATTGCAGTAAAAAGTAAAACTAATGAACAAAAAAGCGTTTTAAAAAAAACTGTTTCATGAAACTGTTTTACGCAGTAAAAAAACCGTTTCGTTTCGTTTTACTAAAATCTCATAACGACCCAGCTCTAATGGAAATAGTAACTTTATTACAACCAAACGTCCACAGATAACGAATCATTGAATAATTATGATAATTGTAAAAAATTTTGGGGGAACAGATTCGATAAAATAAAAATGTAAAATGTTACTGTGATTGGGGCCCGGGGCGGGCGGCGAGGGGCGGAGCCCTAGTGATTATTGGTAATTTATGTCAGCGTCGGCTTCACAAGGTCTCGCCGGCGGTGGAATTACAATATATTTCCTGTTGCAGCTCGACATTTCTTTTATTCCTGTTACGTAACGGGTTCTCGTTAAGAAAAATATCGATTCAAATAACTAGATTGCACTGTTACCATCCTTTATACTCCATTTTTTTTTAAATAAAACTATATTTTCGGATTTTTTCTCGGATTTATTTTGATTTTTGGTTCCCGACGTTTCGATTGCTTTACAGCAATCATTGTCGCGGGAGACTCTCCCATGACCAACATAGTTTTATTTAAAATGTCAAATATTTGCGTAAATCTATGAAAGTATTACTCAATTTTTAGGTAAACATTTTTAGGTAACTTTTTTTATTGAATTTGGGCCTTTATAGATTGAGTTCCGATGTAAAGGCTTTTATCCTTCTCCTTGCCCTTTTAGCAAGCAACGTGGCATCAACACAACAACATATTTCCTTCTAACAGCTACCATCTCATCGCACGCACCTTTGATACATCTTTCACACAATCAATCCGTACCTTCCTTAATCTACCTCTTTTTATATATCCACACAAATATACACATACAACATACATAAAGATAGCTACATAATTATTATAATAATTCGCAAAAGATAAATTTCCATACAAAGACGACTTTTCCACTAAAGTAGGTACGTTAACACAAACATAGCAAACGTCGAATGAAGAATTCTAAAAGAATTTTATAATAAAATAATCCAATAACCGTTTCATTGAGATGAGTCCGTACGAAATACTCGCAAGTTTCTATCAATGTTTGACCAGAGTGCCTCGAGTCTGGATCAGGCAGAATTGAATGAAAACATTGAATATTTATCTTCAGAAGGATTGCTCCCAGGCGACAGAGCTAGTGTTTACTGTACTGGAAAGATAGACTAAGCACAGTGACAGGCGACGGCACGACCCGTAGATGGCAGAATTTCATATCCTCTCAATAGAACTTTTTAAGCTTCTGCAGAGATTTCTAAAGTAAAAACTTAAAAGTAACTAGAATCTTTATAATTTAATATTTAATATCTTTTTGTTAATTAGATCTGAGATATATCGGATCGATATGTTTTTTGCGTGTAGTTCAAGGTTCGGAGAGTGACAGGAGCTATTTTTTTACTTGTGTTCAGCCCTATTTAACGTCCCACTGCTGGGCACGGGCCTTTCTTCAATACGAAGGGGATCAGGCCATAGTCCACCACGCTGGCCAAGTGTGGCTTGGCGGACTTCACATGTCTTTCGAAAACTTGCTAGGTTCTCTCAGACATGTAGGTTTCCTCACGATGTTTTCTTTCACCATAAAGCAATAGGTAATCATGTTAGAAATGATTCGCATGTGAAAATATCAGAAGTGCGAGACCCGGAATTTGAACCCGCTTCACTCGGTTTCTCAAGTGAGCGTGTTACCATTAGGCTACCACTGCCTTCTCAATTTTTTTACTATCCAGCTATAAATATAGAAAAGTAAACTAACCATTTGGTCGCCATATTAATTTGTTAAAAAATTACAATAATTTTGTTAAATAATGTGAGATAAACAAAAACATAAACATCTGGTTATAAGACTATAATATAAGAACTATCGATTTATCCATGCTTCGCTCGCGTGCGTCCTAAATATGCTACATTTTATTGCAGTATATAGATATCGCACATCGCTAAAACAATGAATGTGTTCAAGTTATTATTATTTTTGAGAGTAAACACATTTTTAGCGGAATGAATATTACTTATACCTCACACTCAGCGATAATGTAGCTTCAGTAGTTTCAGAGACATACATCCAAACATTACTGCTTTATAATATTAATGTAGATTAACAACTTTTAATGTGTTCGACTAACGAAGCTTTTATAGTAAAATATTCAACTTTTCATTTAAGAACAAGGACGATAATTAATAATAATAAAATAATAATTTATATTTTAGAAAGCAAAATTATATTTCTTCGTATTAATAATACCTACTTCAGTAATTAACAAGGTCTCGGTGGAACAAGTGTTGATTTTATATTCTTCTTTCAGAATATTTCAATACTCTTAATGAGCTTTTGGACTCCCGCTTTATTAATCCACATAGAAATTTAGAATCCATTTAGTTACAAATTTACATCATTTAATACAATTTAATTTTCTTATTAATGGCGTCGAAAAGTGCCAGTTTTTTACACAGTGAATCGATTTTAAATCGAAAGCTGGCCAAGTACTTATATTTTAACAAAAAAAATTACCTTTCGGTATTCACTTTTTTTAATTTTATATCTGATATATATCTTAAGATTATAGCTGACTAGCGTCTCACACTCGCTTAGCTTGGGTTCGTTCTTAGCTTGATTCCCCATTGAAACTTTCATCCGCATTTTCACCCCATTAAGGAATGATAGTCGGGATATCCTATGTCCTACCCAGGGTCTCAAACTATCTTCTTACCAAATTTCATCTAAATCAGTTCAGTAGATCTAGAGATTACCCTTACAACGTCACAAATTTACAAACTTTACCTCTTTATAATATTAGTATAGATTCATTAAATATACTGATAATCGCTTACAAACAAATAAGTGAATTGAAAATCTTTTCTTTTGGTAAAAGAGCCGTACTCTCCTCTTATATAATTTTAGTCCCAATAACATCCAGTGGGCTCCAGCGACAAGTAAGTAAGTACGTAAGTAAGTACATCGGTATAATGACATCTTACTAATATATAAATGCGAAAGTTTGTGAGGATGTATGGATGTCTGGATGTAGAGATGTATGGATGTTTGTTACGCTTTCACGCAAAAAGTACTAAATGAATTTTAACGAAGCTTTACAATATAGATCATACATCAGAATAACATATAGGGTGTATACTGTTTTTCCTGGAAAAACGTGCGGTTCCCGTGGGATAGATAAGGTTTTTTTTTCAAGACGCGAACGAAGCGAAGCAAAGGTTCGCCGCTAGTAAGTAGGATATTTTTTCACCGATTATTAAAACACATTGCGTAATCAAAATCGGTCGATCTATTACCTAGACTCCTTATTTGTTGCAATGAACTTTCATGAAATAATCAATCACACAAGACATCATCTAAGTTAAAATACTATAAGTACCGGTTACAAAGTATAGAGTCTTTTCTTAAAAGTCCAATTTAGTATACAAACAGACAGAAGCACTTTTCACAACATCTCAGTTTTTCCAATCCATCACGTAACCAAACAATGTATCCGAATGCTTTTAGAAAATTACAAAATATAAAATTAACTAGTAGCTGTTATAAATTAGCGATTTGTCATTTCAATAACGATTACGATAACTATTTAAATATAATTAATGGCTTTTCATCTATACATATAATAAAATTGTCAGTAAGCCGAATCTGTACATTAAATATTTCTTTGGAAAATCTTATTGAAATAGACTTTATTATCGATGCAGAGGCCGAATCTATAGTTTTTAGAATTTTTGTCTGTCTGTCTGTTACCGCATCATCGAGAAAACCACTGGATAGATTTTGATGAAATTTGGTATGATGATAGCTGGTTATCCGGGTAAACATATAGGATACTTTTTATTGCGGGAAAATATCTCATTTCTGAGAAATGGTTACTAAACGTTAAAACGTAACTAGAGACGAACCCGAGCGGAGCGAGGGTGAGTCGCTATACGAATATAATGTTCGCCATTTCCATATTATTTTATTTTATTTAAAAAACAGTTTGTGATTAAATCGTAAATGAATGAATTACTAATAACGGAATAAGTAAATAATAAATATAAGTTTGTAAAATTTTAAAAATGTTATTAAGGAATTAAAAAAGGTATATGAGATAATTGTAAAAGGTTTTTCATTTACAATATAAATAATCATTTATGAGTGTCGATACCAGCCGACGCAAGGCAAAGCAAATTTGTTTGGAGTGACTTCGGCGGCCAATCCCTCTGACACTGACCAACTGCGCAGGAGATATACTCGTAGTGCAGCGAGTGTACGCGTAGACACAAGTGCACTCTCTATTCCTGTCACTCTCATACTGAGGTAGGACGAGCGCGTTACCACTGGACTGTTTAGATAAAAATAACTTTAATGATATAAATCAAATCAAAATATACTTTATTTAAACAAACTTACTTTTACAAGCACTTTTGAATCAATTTTACATTTTAAATTAAATGTAAGTATAGTCAGTCCATGATCAATCTACAACCGGCTATATATATTTATATACAGCCAATATAGAATTCTAGTATCTCAAAATTAAAGATAACGTCTCAATGTAAGTTTGTCTTTGCAAGATGATCTCGCGTCTGCTTTTTAATATTTAATCTGCATTTTTCTAGAAACAACGCAGTGTATAGCGGCGGCCGCGGGCGCTCCGGTGTATCAGTTTATTTCATAACAACCTTATTGTTTGTATAAATCTCACAATAAACTAGTAGGGTTGTCTATGTTTAATAACCTGTTGCATCTTGGAGACTTGGATAAGAGCTTTAAATATTTTTGAGGTTATACTTCTTATAGAACGTTTGGAAACAATTACGACGGTAAAATTTTTACGACGCGCGCGCACACCGACAGCCAACAAGCGACATGATGAAGTTAGCTGATAACTGTTCGTTGCCATGGTAACCGCTGTTATTGCCTGACAAATTATATATAATATTATATTCTTTTCTTAAATGATATTCTATAAATATATGATTGTAATATGCCTAATATGCATTATTTAATTATTTTATTAATTTATCATTCCTTTTACAAACAGAGAGTAACATACGAGATGACATCTTTAGCTATTTTTGTTCTGTTACGCCAAAGAAGTATAACTTCTTAAGTGCGAACATAAGTACATGCACACTTTTTTTTTTTTTTGGAAAAAGTAACATATTTATATCCTCTAACCTAAGTATTATAAAAATTGTTTTTGGACATAATTTCGTTAGAATAGCAAATCTTGAAATCCCTGTCACGTAAGTAGATATGTATGTAGTAATTCTAAGGAATTCCAAGCCGACGAAAGCTCCTCCGAACAATTGATTTTAAATTTAAATAAAATATATTTTAGACTTAAATGGAACCTAGTCTTTCGTAGCCTGAGATCAAAATTCCACTAACCGATCAAACCAAAATAAATTAAAAAATAAATAAATACTGAATACTTTTTGTGGCATCCCTAGTAAGGCTGAATAGGCAATGCACTTGTTCAACTCGTTTGCTTTGCAGCTCTATAAGGCTAATGATGCCAGTCGTTTGCTACATCGATTGTATTGTTTTAAAATGCTTTTCATTTATATTTCAAATTATTGTACTTTACGAGTGTTTTTGTAATATTCAATGAAGAAAATACCAGTAACTATTGGTATGTTGGACTATTGAATAATGAATGTCTTGCTTTTTACAGCCAGATAACATGATCCCTCTTTATATGAGTCAGTTCAATGAAAAGCTCCACCTATCTGGATCTGAATTTTTAATTGTAATCGACATCTTTTGTTAAATTATTTACATTTAGAGGGGACAGAAAGAATGTAATGAGTTTCTTAACGTACTTTTATTACATAAAACTACATATTATTTCGGATTTTGGTGCCATTACTTTTTTTTAGGTCACGGGTGAGAATAAGCTGTATAACGTCTCAAACATGATAGCTATGACAGACGGTGTCTACCCGAGTATGAAATATCCTATTATTTACAAGAATAAAGAAAACACACTGAAGTACTTTGTAATTTTAATAATTTTATAATCTATACATATAATAAAATTCTGAGTCGAATCTGTACATTGAATATTTTTTCGAAAATCTAATTGAAATAGTCATTATTATGGATAAAGAGGCCGTATCTATAGTTTTTAGAATGTCTACCTGTCTGTCTCTCTGAGAACGCATCACGAAAAAACCACTGGACAGATTTTCATTTTTGGTATGATGATAGCTGGTTATCGGGATAATATAGGATACTTTTTACTGCGAGAAAATATTTCATCTCTAAGAAATCTATACTAAACTATAAAACGTTCCTAGGGACGAAACCGAGCGAAGCGAGGGTGTCGCTAGTTTATTTATAAAACAATCGTTTCAAAGAAAAGTAGCTGCTACTATATTCTAAAATCTAGATTACTTTTGATTTGCTTTGTCTCGCCGTTCCGCGCGCACGAAGTTACTACCCTGTTGAAAAACTCCAATAGGATCCCATCAAAAGCGACAAAAGCCACATAGAAACCAATAAATATTTATTGGTTTCTATGTGGCTTTTGTCGCTTTTGATGGGATCCTATTGGAGTTTTTAAACATGGTACCTACATACATAGCAACTTATTTGAATATATCTCCACCGCCAGACAATCTTGCCTCGCTTTTTATAGTTAAGTTTGGGGTACCTCTTACTTAATAATATAAACACCTGGATTTCATCAATAATATTACTATCTTTACTGAATATTGACCGCGACTCTGCTCGTCTTACGACAGTAAAAGCCTCTAATCTTCTATCCACTTGAATCCTTTTTCTAAATTTTTTTTTTAAATGAAGCTATGAATGATATCTTAGCTTGAATTAAAATTGATTGAGACGTTTCGAAGATTCGGTATTTTAATAGAAACTGACAGAAATCATTTGAATGGTTTGTATAGTGCAAATAACCATAAAAGCCCTATACGGAAATAAAATGTTCTATTATTTTTCTGTAAAAAAAACTTACATCGAATTGAATACCTCTTACTTTTTGAACTTAGTCAAAAAATACACCACTTTAGAGGAAGATTCGTAGCTTTTAAACAGATCAACTTTTTTCAAATATATCTCATAACAAACTCCATTAATCCAGCTTTTAAATAGAAAGCCGCATTAAATTCAGTCCATTCGTTCATAATTTACTTTACTTAATTTTATCAGTATACGTTCTTTGGTCGGATAAATCTATACAAATAAATAAAATTGGAGTGTCTGTCTGTAATATTAAAATAACCGCTTTTTACTAAATGCATATGGATGTATACACGGTACATATACCAAAACAACATTGTTTACAATTTTTGTCCGTCTGTTTGTTCCGGCTAATCTCTGAAATGGCTGGACTGATTTTGACGGGACTTTCACTGGCAGATAGCTGAAGTAATAAGGAGTAACTTATGCTACTTTTATTTTAGAAAAAAATAGAGCCCCCACAAAAAAAACAATAAAAAATTAAAACGTTTGTTTTGGGAAGCAACCTAGGGACGAACCCGAGCGAAACGAGGGTGAATCGATAGTTTAATTATGAAGAATATAACGTCTTTCTCTATACACTTACTTCTATTGTTAGAGCGTCCTTTCACACGTCGTCGCACAGTCATTGTCACCTCACTCATCCTTCCGCTTCCTCATTCCCTCATTCACTTATTCATTCACTCACTTACATCTCTATCATTCCATCTCATTCCCACAACATCTATTGCACTGACTCATCCTTCAGACATATAGTTAAACTTTCGTCTTTCATCGAGAACTAAAAATACTACAATCCTAAAAAAAAACTTAAATTTACTAATTATGCTTATCAATTGAGAATTATTACCAATTATAAGAGAAAAAAATATTTAATTTAAATAAAAATCATTCTAGTCTTTGATCAGTTCTTCTCCGGGGCTTTTTTTCTTTTGCAAACTCTGTAGATATATGGGTATATTTATGACGTTCGTTCAGTATATAATGTAATTATTTTGACGTAAAAAATTCACCATCACGGTAATCTACTATTCCATCCCACTCGTATTGAAGTCCCACGCCCAACAGTGGGCCATTAAAATGATTAAATTATACATAAGTGAACAATAAAAGACCACAACACCGTTTAAACACAATATATTATTAAAAAAAGAAAACAATACAATATAGAACAATATTGTAGAATCGTCTTTACAGAACGTACGCGTCGACGCACACACAGACATAGCTATACATAACAATACACTTCATAAATTGGATTCGAACCCGTAACCTTTGACTAAAAGTTAGGCCACATGCCGAAGTTATTATAAACACTCTGTAAACCTATTATAAAACGTTTATATAAAACATATTAATATGTAACATCAAAACCAAAAAAAAATATTTCTCAGAGGATTTTAGACCAACAATATGACACTTTATATCAATTTCAAATCATATCTTTTGAGTAAGAAATAATATTACATTGGGCTAAGTTTACAATATTAAAAAAAAACATATAACAGTTTAAATATAAAAAAATAACTATGTCGGTGTGTTCATCAATAAGCTAGAACACTGCTTTTAAACTACAAAAAAATACTAAATCATAAACAATATTAACCTAAATTTCAAAATGGCGAATAAAAAACCAATTCATAGACTAAAAGCAATGTTCTAACAATTATTCGCAACAATCGTTCATAATAACTATGTTAGTGGGGGCACTATCGTTAAGTCTTTAATCGACAATACATAATCTATACAATTTTCAAAGCCACATTATTTAGTGTCAAATTATAATAAAAAAAATTGCCAAAATTACGTCGAATGTAAGAAAAAATTAGTGATATTAAATGTTTAATGTTGCTCTGAAAGCCCCATGAGTGGGGACAGGCGAATGCATACAAGCCCCGCAGAGCGACAAAGTGCCCCGTCGCATTTATATCATATCATATGTATGTTTATCGATATATCTATATACGTTGAATGTATACACACATCACAATATAACTACATTCGAAGTCTCCATTTTAAAATATCACAACGTCCTTTTTCGTTTGTCACACACGTTTTAATATATAAAGTTCGAGCACATTATTTAATTCCAAAGGACCCAAGCGGCAGCTATCGGAGGCTACACTACTATAGACTACAAAATTTATATTATTTATATATATAAAAAAAATTAAATTATCCACTCTGCCCCGCTATTGGGAGCATAATTGTGTGTAAGCGCATATATTATAACCTAAATCTAGCCTTATTTATAAAATTACACGCAATTATGACCTCTATAGTTCAAAACAAAGTTTTTTTATCAATTTTGATGATGTTTTTGTTATTATATAGAGTAAATCGCCCAAATGTGTGGTATTTCCTCAATATACCCTGGTACTCTTGTCACACAAGCGCAAGCGGAGAAGCGATAAAAGCCTATCTTACAGTTACCTTCTGCAGGTCGCTAAGGCATTGTATGTGCGTAAGAATTGGTAAAGGGGAATCGATTTTTTATATACACTGACATAAGATCTACACTAAATTCATTATTATTTATATTTTACATGAAAACAGCCCCCACAGGTCCCATTCTGCCCCACTCTTCTATATGAAGTGATTAATAAATGAAACTAGTTTAAGGAGAAAAGATCATCTTAGTCACCACAGTCACTATAATATTATATTTTTTGTTTAATATTATACAGAAAAAGTGTACAGCTAGTGATTTCGCAGTTTTAGTTCTATTATTGTTGTTCATCGATATTTATTTTTCATAAAAATGGTTATTATTTTTTAAATGTAATATGTTTACTGTTTACATTATTGTTACAATAAATTTATACATAGAGATGTAGGATTTTGAGTGAAAAATTGTAATTTAAAAAACAACCATGGAGAAAAAAAATAATCTTTCTTCCAATATCATGAGATTCTGATATTCTAGATCCGTAGTTCCTTTGTCAATAAAAAAAAATTTACTACAGTACGATACTTAGGCTATTTAGTACAGTATTTTGGAAATTAAAAAATTAACCAAGTATAACAGTTTATAAAAAAAAACAATATTTTTCAAAATAAAGAAAGTAACACAATCGGTTGTGTAAGTATAAGTAATAAAGCTTAAAGAAAAAACCCAAAACATAATTTACAATTGAAAAGAATCGAACTGGTTATATAAAAGTTGCTATGTAAAATGAACTAAATCATTTTCAAAATCACCACTGCATCTTTTTCCTATAATAATTGAAAACAAAAAAAAACATCAAGTGAAATAAAACATCAAAAATTGAAAACAGATGATGAAAAACCGAGATTAATTTAGTACAAATAAAAAAAATACATTAAACAAGTATCCGAAACGAAACTTTCCACAGATAAAAAAACACAGGACTGTCGAAAAAGAAGAGAATTAAGTACGAGTATCCGAACGCAAAATGAGAACACAGTACAATAATCTTATTTCACCGACCAATCTCCCTCGTGTCTTCTTCATTTTGATGTCACGTGACATTGAAGTAATCTGTGCTCCACTGGTACGTTTTGAAACCAAAAACAAAAATCTAATTGTGTAGTTGACACCATTAACCAATTTTTCTAAGGCATAATTTTTCAAAAAAAAAAACACTTTATTTAAGCCCTGAAATTTCGATTAATTTTTAATTAACTGAAAAAAAAAAAGTTGATTTGAAAACAAGAAATTTAAGACGTCACATTGCTATTGCCATACAAAATATATGGCGGAGTCGCGTTTTGACAATTATAAAAATGCCAATTGATAGGAATCAACATGTAGTCTTCTCCATGACATTGATGATGTAATCTGTACTGAACTCGCACGCTTCAAAGCCATTAATTAACAGGACAATTGAATTGAATTTGGATAAAAATAATGTGAATGGACCGGCGGTGTCGGGTGTAAGTTAGTCGAGCCGCTTGGCGCGGCGGCGCGGGCGGTGGGGGCGGGGGCGGGGCGTGCGGGGGCGGGGTCAGCGCCGCAGCAGCGCGGGCAGGTCGGCGAAGGCGCAGGCGCCGAGCGAGGCGCGCGCCATGCGCCGCAGCAGCTCGCCCGAGTGCGACACGCACGCCTCCACCGGGGATATCGACTGCATGCCTTGAAATTCTGGAAAGTTACATCATATACAAATTAAAAAAAATTGAAGAGTGCGTGCGTATATGAATGTGGCCACCACGCTGGCCAAGCTCGGGCGGATTAAACATGTCCTTCAACAACTTACTAGGTTCTCTCAGACATGCAGGTTTCCTCATGATATTTTAAAACCTTCACCGTAAGACTAGTGGTAATCATGTTGGAAATGATTCACACATGAGAATGCCAGAGGTGCGAGAGCCGGAATTTGAACCCGCTTCACTCGGTTTCCCAAGCGAATGTGTTACCATTGAACTACAAAGTTTAACTTTATTTGACATGATATAAAAAGCAAATATACTATAGCAGCGGTTTCCAAATGGTGTTCCGTGGAACAATATGGTTCCGTGGAAGCGTCACAGAGATTAAAAGTTCCATCCGGTAGTTAAATTAAACTTTGTCAAACATGAAACCTAATTTTAGTACTAATATAAATAAATTTATGAAAAATGTTCATCATCACATTATTTTTTATATTTGTTATATTTTTAGTACAATAAATATTAACTGTAAATTAAATTGCTTGAAATGAAGCTGTTCATATAATTATGGTCGAACTTCACGTACAGGTAAGTTCGTTCAATTATAAATTACATTCATTTATGATTTGGTCCTTCGAGTCAAACGAGAAAATATTCTAATTACAACACAATCAGTTCAGTTACTATCAAAATGGGGATCCGTTGAAAAAATAATGATCAATTAGGGTTCCGTGGCCATAAAGAAATTGTGAACCGCTGCACTATATCGGTTACAGAGCACTCGCAGACCTAGTATGGCGGCGTTGAAGGCCTCGCAGACGGGCTCGCGCCACACCGCCTCCAGCTGCCAGCCGTTGGGGCTGTCCCACGGGTTGCTGTAGGCCAGCAGGCTGAACGCGTCCTGCCGGCACACACACACACACAGGCTCATAACTCTTCAGTGTTTATTTAATGTTTAAATAGAAGACAAACAACAACCTCTCTTGGAACGAGTATGGTTTGGAAGAACAAATATATTATATATTATTTCCTTGAGATCAATATCTTATTAATTAATTCCAATTTTTATTCTACTTTGATAATATTGAATATAAAATTTAATTTACTCGTCTATTTTATTAAAAATCTACTTACCCGTTTTAAAGAAAACGGTTGGTACGCTTTAATACAAGGTTTTAAGGTTTTCGTCCCATAGAAAAGGAACGAATAAACAGACAGTCAAAAAATATAAAAGCAGTTGAATTTTTATGTAAAAAAATCCAAATGACATTTGGAATAAACTTTTCTAATGTAAACAGACGTAACATAAGGAAGCCATGGAATACTTTTATGTTGAGGATCTTAATATTTTTACATAAAAAAGATGAAAACTCCTTCAAAAATAACTTATTACATAACCTGCGACCTATTTTATTTTGAAAATTAAAGATCTTTGCAGACTTATTGTAAGTCTCAATTATACTTAGAGATTTGTTTTGTCTAATTACCCCCCAAGGAATGTACGCAGTTATGTATGTGTATGTACAATTTTATATAATACTAGCGATTCACCCTCGCTCCGCTCGGGTTCGTCCATAGGTACGTTTTAATGTTTAGTATAAATTTCTCAGAGATATTTCCCCACAGTAAAGAGTACCCTATAAATTGACCCGAATAGTTAGCTATCATCATGCCAAATTTCATCAAAATCTATCCAGGGGTTTTCTCGTGATGCGGCCGCATACAGACAAAAAGACAAATAGACAAAAATTCAAAAACTATAGATTCAGTCTCTATTTCGATAATATAGACTATTTCAATAAGATTTTCCAAAAAATATTTAATGTACAGATTCGACTCAGTTAGAATTTTATTATATATACATATGTATAATATGTATATATAGATTTAGAGCTATCAAATACTATATTCACCTCCAACATAGACTTGAGGTAGTGGTCGGGCTTCAGGTCCTGGCTCATGGCGTACAGCTCGCGGCCGAACGCCAGCATGCGCTCCACCGACGCGCGCGCGCCGCAGCCGTCCCCGTCTACACCACACCACATCTCATTTAATTATGTTGCTTTACACATTATTATGGAAACTTGGTCTAAAATATTCGCAAGGAATTCCTCAAGATATACTTTTATGTATATATTTATAATTCTGTTATTTGACATTAAAATCGATTCGAAAAAAGAGGATAAGATTTTGGGTAACATTGAATCGTAAATACGAAAATTTACTGTTTATTTTTGAATTTATTAGAATTTTTATATAAAAAAGGCAAGACTAACATATATGTATATACACGTACAGATTTATTTTTTTAATCAAAAATAAAACTTGCTATTCAATTTTAGACCAAGTTTCGTCTGTCACATAAACACTCCACTGATGTATTCAGCACTCTGTTAGTAACGTCTGGCAGAGACAGTTTTGGTTGAAGGCGAACTTGAAATCTCACATTGAAAAGTGTGTGGGGAAATAAATATAACGATAAATACATGTGAAATAGATAACATAACATAATAACATTTAATATGCCCGGTGAATCATTTAACCGACTTCAAAAAAAAGATATTATAAAAAAAAGTGTCAATATAAATATAAATATAATATACTTTAATAAAGTTATCTTATTTGAATACGAAGGAAAAAATACAAAGTAAGTGAAATACAAGTTGTATTTTATAAGTTTAAATATGTAAATAAATATTTGAAGTCGGTTTTTAAATGTAAATATTTTAAATATTGAGCATAAATTGTTAATAAATAGATGTATTTGCAAAACAGGACGCGGCATTCGTGTGATATCTACATAGAAATCATAGTGATAGTTGCGAAATTAGGTAAAGGGATGATAATATAGCGAATACGTATATAATACATAGAATAAACAGAACATAAAAACTTTAGTTTGTATCATATTTTGACAAACTTAAAAATCAAGTATTTATTGTAGAATATATAAGTAGAAGACGAGAGAATATAACAAGATAATATGAATTAGGTCAAATGATACACATTATATATGAATTGAAGCCATTTAGAAGGAAATTAAACAGATAATGCCGTATTTTGCAAGCGAACACCCATACTTTGTGCGAGTTCTATATAACAAATATGTATTAATACCTCAAGCTTGCATATATAATAATATATAAAGAAGAAATAAAATATATTGACAAATCAAGAGCAAACATGACAATATAGTTTCAAAATAAAAATAGTAGTTTTTACCCGCGGCTATTCTCACATGTGGAAGGTATATCGATAAACACTATGGCCTAAGTAACCAGGGTTCGAAACCCGTGCAATTTTTTAACCGGTTTTGTTTATTGACCCTAAAATGAATGGCTTTTCGATTTAAGGTTTCATTTATATTCTTTGACTGGTTAAAACCCGGAAAACAGTTTTTGGCGAATTTAAATTCCATGATCAGAAATTAACTGGTTATAATGAGTTTTTAAATGGTTTTGTGCGGATCTATGTCCGGACCAAATTTCACATATTTTATGTTGAGCCAGTACAGCTTGGAGAAATAACAAATACTGTGACTCCCCACTCACATATTGTGATTCTATTATTATTTGAAGGGTAGGTTTACTTTTTTGTAAAAATATAAATTTTATTTTGTACGATACAACAAATTTCATCTCTCAAAGGTTAGTAACCGTAATGTTAAGAGGCCACCACCCACCACGCATTGTTCAAAAACATGCAGATTATCACTAGTATCTTAAGGGTAGTACTCACTTATATATAATTTTTAGATAAAATATATAGATAGATACATTTTAAAGATAATTCAAATATTTAAATTTTATAATCTGTAGAAAAAATGTAATGTGCGTGAAATAGCAACGTGTAATTTATTTAAATGAAGATAAAACAATATACATAAATATAATAAAGAATCCCTTAAATACGATGAGAACACGCTTTCATACATGATAATATTATATAAAATGGAATTTCTAATGACAAAACACAAATGCAATATATATAATATGCACAAAGCTAAATAAACAGTACATTATTCGCTGTGCACAAACCATGAAAAAAATACAAATCAATAGAAACATATATGTATACAAAGAAAATATATAGGGAAACACATAATTATATTTAATACTAAATATTAAAATTATTGTAATTGTGCACTGTGTGTGCATTAAATCCTTTTGAAACACGAGCACATTATGCCTGTGCACAATTACACTAAAAAGATATAATTTAATAGTATGCTCTTAATTTACTATTGGTTTGCTCTCAGTTTTATATAACCTGACAATTCTCGCGTATTTTAATATCTGTTTTGTATTTACAGATATTTCATATTCTAAAACCTTAAAGGACATAATTATCCTTTTTTATCTACAATCAAAACGATCATGACATAAAAAATCAACGGTCACAGTTTCCCAAACTTATTGAATCGCACCCAGAGCAAACCTACATATCTAACTAAAACAAACCTATAAAAAAATGTAACAAACAATAATAGGAGACATGATGATAAAATGCAAAAACAAAACATTCCAATCTATCTACAATGTATATGTATTATCTATATGTATATGTATAGCATAGCGATACGCACCGGGTCGGCAAGGCAAGAGCGCGGCGACGCACGCCGTGACGCCGGGCATGCCCTTCACCAACGGCAGCTCGTCACCTACAACCCACGCACTGCTACCGAGCGAGCTCGAACCCCCCCCCCCCCCCCCCAAACCCATAAAACCCCATGACATTACCAAGACCCTATCGTTTCTCAACCCGAGTAATGCTATAAAGCACTTAGCGCATATATTATTTTTTTAGACATTCAGGTAAAAAGCTTATTACTTACTAGATAGTATAAAGGGTAATTCTTATTCAGTTTTAGAATTGTATAATATTTGTAATTTTCAACTTGAGCAAACAAAAGATATGAATAATTATTTTATATTCAACATGGTTTAGGAAGTTGCGAATCTAGGTTAAGAAACGAAGGTGTAACCTAATAAAACCCATTAAAAAAAACGAGAACAGATATTGCGATACCATGTACGTAGCATTCCAACATATTTTGCTTTTTTTTGTTAATCATTATGAATATATATTCACATAACACATAAAAACAAAAGTCAAGTTAGCACTTAGTCATGACTTTGAATGAGTTAATTAAATATTTGAGTTGGTTCATCAAAACAAAAGTCACTGTTTCCCAAACTTTGTTTAACTGTTATCCTCTTGAATAATACTCAAGTAATAGCATTTTTCCATCACATACAAAAAATCTATAATTTTAAACGTATCGCAACAACTGTCCTTACAAAGTTGTGAAACTGTTCATTACATATCTGACCAGTACCACGAGACCTCGCGAAATAATCAAAAGAAGCGTTTATAACACTAGGTGCCGATGAATGCCTACGTGAGGTGAGGGTCAGGCGATAAGAAGCTAACATGCATAAACCCAGTCGACGTCACCGTAACACCTAAATTCATCTATACATATATCATATACTAATTTGAATTCTAATTATATTTTCATATACAAAATAATTTTCATACAACAAGCAAATAAATAACGGAGCCTTGTTAAAAATAAGGTGAATAACTTTATAAAAACAACGTTCTTTTAAAAATGCGTTGTATTTATAAATATTAATGTATTCATAGATTATATTGAACGTATTTTGTATGAGTATCTTGGGTCAATTATAGCAAAGGTTGGGAACCACATCCCACCAAAAATAAACCAAGCAAAAACAGCTCAATTCATTTACATGTTTTTATTTCATTGAATAATTCCTTATAATATTTGAATGTAGGTGTTTACAGCGTAAGCTTGGCAACTATGCCTTTACTTATAAAACAAGTAAATCGATCGCTTGCAATTTCCAGAGCAATTAAGGCCAAACAAGGCCACCATTTTTAATATGATATCATAAATAATAATAATAATTTAAAAGCCCCTAAGTATTTTAGTATATCACATGTTGACTTAAATATTATTATTCAAATATATCGATATGAATAAATAAACATGTTAAGGGCAAAAACTAAAAAGCAATGAGCAAATTATATAAAAAATGGGATATAAATAATATATTATAATATGGACGATATGATTAGCAAATAATACAAAAATCCAAATAATAATCACCATATGTATAAAGACTATAACGTTATATGTAGTACGTATATAAAAATAATGTGTACATATAACATAAATGAGTTTTGAAGTTTTTTTTATAAGGGGAATAACCTAGAATAAATTGAAGGTTAAAGCAACAGTTGTATAAAAGTATATTAATTTATATACACGTATATGTATAAAAATGTACGCTAACATATACGTCAATACGTCACACAGATCTAAGGAGAAAATTAATTTATTAAGAGAAAGGATATAGGGGATAGGGGAAAAAGATCGAGTATTATAATATAAAAAAAAACCTGTATTGTAATCTTTAAATATGTAGACTGAAATATAAAATATAAATATAATACATATACATACATATTCGGTTAAAAGTTTTAACATCGTTTTTGATACAAATTATTTGTGTTTAGCCCGTTTTTTAACTGCTGGGGCCTCCCTTCAATACGAGGGAGATCAGGCCATAGTCCACAACGCTGGCCAAGTGCAGGCGGACTGAACATATCTTTGGAAAACTTGCTATTGTACTCTCAGACACGCAAGTTTCCTCACGATGTTTTCCTTCACCATAAGACAGATAGTAATCATGTTAGAAATGATTCGCACATGAAAATATCAAAGGTACGAGACCCGGGACTTGATCCCGCTTTACTCGATTTCTCCAGCGTTACTGGACTACCACTGCCAAAAATCATTTAACAAATCTTAAAAAAAAAATTAAAAGAAGGAAGAAGGTATGAGAAATAGAGACAGAGATAGAAGGATAGAGATAGAAGGATAGAGAGGGAGACACAACAACGTACATGATAAAGGGATACAGTGAACATATTAGAGTGGACATACCGTCGTGGGAGCCGTTGGCGGCGGGCGGCATGTCCACGTCGCAGTGCCGCAGCTCGTCCTCCGCCACCTCGGTCACACCTGGGTTTCATATTATTTTTATTTATTTATTAAATTATTTATGTATCAAAAAAATAAAAAACTGATGTCATTTGTACAATAGATGACTTATCTCTTTAACGGATCTCCACCAGAAACCCCCGAGCGTGAGGAAAAATAAAAATAATAATCAGATGCGGTGTAGGTACAAACTACAAATATGAATAATTTACTATATAAACATATACATAAACAAACAAACAAACATACGTACATAGATACATACATACTCTATATACTCGTCCAGTTATTTTTCTCGTGAAGGAGTAACAAACATACATACAATTTTTGAATAAACTAGTCAGATTATAATTAAATATATTTCTTGAAGTATGTGTATGTATGTATGTATGTATGTAATACGTATGTATGTGTGTGTGCGTGCGTACCGTTGGTGTGCGCGTGTCTGTCGCCGTTGGCGGGCAGCGGCGGCGCGCGGCCCGTGTGCAGGATGACGGACGTGGCCACGCCGTTGCTGCCCTCCGCGCCCGCCGCGCCCGCCGCGCCTCCCAGGCCCGCCGCGCCCCCCAGGCCCGCCGCGCCCGCCGCGCCGTCCTCCGCCTCCAGCTCGACCTCCGCGCCCTCCGCGCACTGAGACTGCAACGTTCATCATAACCATAATAACAACAAACCATAGGAATCGACAATCCCATTTGTTTCACCACTTTTAGACTATTAAGCCATTAATAGTTTAAAATCAAAATAATAACTTAATGTCAATTAATTTATCACACAGATTTCATTTAGATAATCAAATTCACATTCTAATATGTCCTAGTAAAGGTCGACTATAGCGTGTTGTACGTAGTATGTATTTTACATTATCGAAGACACACAATATTCTTAATATGTACATAGATTAGACTGTTATTATTACTTTTAAAAATTTAAGACAAGGGAGTATTTTAACTCTTTATTATGACGATTAATATATTTATATATTATACGCGCTTTAATTTTTTTTTTTGTGAAAACAACTTTAAGTATTGCATTTAAGGTTCAATTTAGATTGTTGTATATTTATTTCAACTACAGTAATTACCTAAACACAACTGGTGACAGTTTTAAGAGAACTTTTGCATGGGATTGTGTATCTAGTACTTTTTTATTCATACAAGTATGACACTTTTATGTACCAAATACGAATCATTCGCAAAACAACTACCACTTGAAAATAAAAGTATCTATCTTTTCGGATTATTTCGCGGATTTATTTTGATTTTTGGTTCCCGACGTTTCGCGTAAATCTAAGAAAGTATTAACTACCACTTGCTACACGATGTACAAAAATATCTTGTATAAACATTCACGTCTAAGAGATAATGATTGTTTCGACCCGAAATTCCTCAGCGTAATAAATTTTCAAGGACGTTACAAAAATTTGGTCAGTCACACGGTCGCTGTCGGCCCTCGGCGCAGTACCAGGGTAACAGACACCGAGCAACATACTGCGTACATGTCGAAGCTCATCGAAGCAAGACCTGTACTGAGTATGCCAAATATACAGAATTTAACGTGCGATAAGGGAGTTTCACAACGCCTCATCGTAGCAAGGTAATACAAGGTCAGTAAGGTTAGGCCAGTATGAGCCCACCTCGGCGTTGGTATGCGCATCTTCTCCCGCCATCCTAGAGGAGCTACTGCAGGGAGTCCTTCACTCCCCTACACGTCATCGGGGCGGTCGGGATACTCTGTGAATCGAGGGCATCCCGACTTAGGCGAGATTGGTCCACGTGGTTCAGGCCATCCGCATTTCCAGCTTCTGCTGTGGGTTTTAGTGAGTGAGAGCCTCACAGTACCCTGCTTATTGACGGCCGGAACGACCCATGATGGGTTTCCCCAGTGAAAACAAAAAACAAAGTATGAGCCCACCTCAGAGTCGGAGCCGTTGACCATCTCCACGAACTGGCGGCACTTGAGCAGCAGCAGCAGCTCGGCGTCGCGCTCCAGCAGGCCCGGGTACAGGCGCCGCGCCGCCTCCACCGCCTCGCCCACGCGCCCCGACAGGATCAGCTTCGATATCCCTACACATATACACATATATACATACATAGACTGATTACATTAAATAATAATAATAATCTTTACGGCCAAAAAAGTACAGCTTACAATATATCTATACTAATATTATAAAGAAGTGAAGTTTATGAGGTTGTAGGGGCTAATCTCTGGATCTACTGAACCGATTTAGATAAAATTTGGTAAGAAGATAGTTTGAGACCCTGAGAAGGACATAGGATACATTTTTCACAGAAATCATCAATTAAGGCTGTTTTATATCTAAAGGTGTACACACTAGGCAAATCCTGTATTGTTAGTACCACGAGTTGATTAACAAAAGAAATATTGTTGCTCGGTAAAAATTGCTAGCATAACTTATATATGACAGAGAAAGAACCATAACTATAAAAACCACAAAAATAAAAGTATTGCTTGTATAATGCATTATAATAAAAAATCAAGGAGCCATTTAGTTACCCTTTAAAGGGTATTAAACCTGGTTTATTGTAAATTGTTATAACAAAAGCCCTTTCAATAAGATAACTCTAAACTCAGCTTTTGCGGTCCCTATAAGGGATTATGAATATTGGTACCAAATTGTAATTTGTAAATATTGAGTTTAAAGTCGATCAAATAGCATAGCATAGCAAATAACTTGCACTTAATTCCTTCAGAATAGTTCCTTAGTTGACCTGAGACACTAACTACTAAGAATTTATTTATTTTCCCTTTCTCTAAATAAGTTCAAAACTTTAACTAAAAGTGTCTGTTCGTGATCGTTTCCCTGTTCTTGTTATATACTTTAATTTTTAATAAGCTAACATGTATTTTACCTACCTTAAGAATTTGTAAACTGTGAACACTTAATTGGTAAAGGTTGGTTGTAAAGGTTTTTATTTCTTTTGTTTTATATGTAACTAAATACTGTTTGTCTTCCAAATAAATATATAAATAAAGGTGATATACCAAGAGACAACTTCGAAGCTACCACTGAAAATTTCTTGCAAAACTAAATATATAACCAGACTCAGGACTCGAACCCAGGACCTCCATATCTGATAACGTATATCTCAGCCACTAGACCATCAAGGCAATACCAGAAGAAAACCATGGATGTACGAAATATACATACTTTGTCTATTTTTAATAGAGGCTATGTCTTCATCGATGGGCTGCCCGGTGGCGCGGGAGAAGGCCTGCGCGGTGCTGCAGTAGCCGTGGTGCACCAGGTAAGTGGATACCATCCTGGAAATCACAGCAAAATATACTTTATTTCAATTCAATTCAATACTCTTGTTAATGGCTTCAAAGCTATTTAAGCACAGTTTACTTCGCCAATGTCACGTAGAATGGCTAACCCCCATATTCTTAGTCGTAAACTCGAGATTTCCTCGACTCGACTCAACCGTACTGAGGTGGTTCGGTATTCATAGACGTCATTTTTTCCCTTACCTCAACTATTTTCCTCGAGTAAGGTGAGGAAAACTCGAGGAACGAACTGTCAAATGTAAGGTACATCGCGATCTACCTTAAGGAAACCTCAAGACAATTCTCGACAGAAACATCGCGAGTTATTTAACATTTTATTATATTTTAAAGTTATTTTGGAGTTTAAAATGTCTTTTGTAGAGTTTATTGAGCATTGCTATGACAATATCTACGATTATTATTTATCACGGCGCTATTTACGGGATGTAATCCTATGGAGATCTATGATGAATGTGAATTTATAAAAATTGATTTCTCTTTACCAAAGATATGACGAGATTACTTTACTTTTGCCAATATTATTTTAAAACAATGGTAGTGACAACAGGCGTGGATTGCTAGATTGCAATATTTTATATGATAATAAGTATACTGTGTAAATCTAGTTTAAATAAAAGAATGTGCAATCTAATTTAATTTCTTTAATTCCGATAATTTTAGCTTTGCTTCTTCTTTCTTCATCTTATTACAGAGAAAGAGTTCTTCGGCAGCTTCTCTCTCAATTTTTACTTTTAATTATTTCTCTTCTGCAGCATTCATTAACAATGTTTGATCAACTAAATTTTAAGCTTAATGAAGCTTTTCCTTCCTTTTTTTGTTTTATTTTATAATTTCGGGAAAATTGACCTGATAGAGAACTCTTCCTCGATTACTCTGGTCTCTGTATTTCTTGATACTGAAATTAAAATAATTATTATGTCATGTAAACAAAAATGCCCTGTGATATCAAACATAATAATGGTATATTGCTACAAACTTATGTTCTCAGACAAAAATGTGAAGTACCTAATGTGATAAAGTACACATATGAGATGATCATATTCACTAGAATTGTTAAAATGTTTAATACTATTAATATAGTGTGAAGTGTGAATCATTTTAAAATTTTTTAATGCAATTACTCATATTCACAATGAAAAAAAAAACAATTTAAATAAATATTAGCATTATTTAATATTATGTTCACTAGATTACATTACAATACATTATTAAGATCTGATTTTTAAAACGTAATCAATTAAAATTAAATAACAGTTTGTAAAACTTAAGTAATTTATTAGAATAAAATCCAATGTATTAATACTTCTTAGATGTTATTTTTTACAAATATGAAATCTTAATAAAAATTTATATTTACGAAATCTATAAAGCTTTCTTTAATTTACTTCTTATATAGATACGCAAGAAAGAAAAGGTTTTTTTTTCATTTTTATTTATTGTTTATAATATAGTATGAGAGGCATAATTATATTTCAAAATTAATTACCTTGTAATAGGGCTGATATATCAAAATCTGCCTTGAAGAATGACGAAACATGTAGGAAACACCTTTTTTGTATATTAAACAACGACACAATACACTTATAACATTCCAAAACATTTTTTGCAAAATTTATTTTGTTTACCGGCTCTGAAGTACTTTAAACTAACCTAACTTTGACCCATGACTAACAAACCACGTCAAATCAAGATGGCAACTACGGATTTTGTGTATAGTTACTATAACAAAATCCTCCAGATAGTGACGTAATTCATGACGTTTTCCTCGACTTTCCCTCGACTCACACTCATTCGAGGGATTCTGAAATTTCCTCAAGGCGATGTTTATGAATACCGATTTCGAGGATCCGTTGAGGCCTTCCTCGAACACGCCTAAGTCGAGTTTGAGTCGAGGGAGTTTCGAGGTAACAACTAAGAATATGGGGGTAAGACACTTTGACAAAGTGTCAATTTTTATATGTGATTATTATTTCCATGAGAAAAACACAGTGCCACTATTATCATTTTTCTCCTAGAAATATTAAGAACTACAAATATATTTATGCAAATATTGTAGATGAATAAATTTTAGTGTACTTTTGACGGAACCCTAAATGAGCGCCACTCGCGCTAGTCCGATTTTTTATTCAATAGATCTTAATAATTTAATTTATTTATTAATAATTTAATTTATTTATTAATAATTTAATTTATTTATTAAATTAATATAATAATATGCTAATTTAATAAATAAATTAAATTTAAATATAATAGGTTGTACTCATTAAAATTGCTTGCTATATACTTGAAGTAATCCTACATACCTATTACTTCTAAAACATTAAGTATTTGTCAAACCAAGAACACCTTTTTTGTTAACGGGGAGAAATCTTCTAAAGAGATCCAATTAACATACGAGATGGTTTGGGTTTTATGGTCTTACATAAAAAACCTTTTCTACCTAATACATAAATTTATGCGAATATTAAACAATTTATAATAAAACTTTATTTTCCGATTTTTTCGCGGATTAAATTAGATTTTTGTTTCCCGACGTTTCGAATGTTCTTCCGTGACCATGAGTGCTGTAAAGCATTCGAAACGTCCGAGGAAAAATATGGAAAAAATAGTTGTTTTATTTTAAAATGTCCTTTTTTACCTACAAAAACCACATCTACTGCTTATAGCTGTAAGCTTCGGGATCTCTTCAAGACCGCTTCTTTGCGCGATACTAAATTAAGCGTAAGTTAAAGTCAATTTCTCCTGAAGACTCAAGATTCAAAACTCCAAGAACCTACATACCTGTGTAAAACCTGTTGCCACTGACCCTGTTCATCGGGCAAGGGGAACTCGTCTATGGCCAGACGTGTCCTGGCGCGGAGCTCGCGCAGCATATCCTCTATGTCAAACACAAAAGGTTGCTGTCCAAAATTCGCGTCCACCACTTCACCTGGTGTTTGGAGACCCACTGTGGGGTATAGATTCGGCTGGGGAAAATGTAAATTATAAAATAATTAATACAAAGTGTAATAGTGTACGCTAGTAACGCATATCAAAATTTTTTTGTATCATATTTTTTTTTTTGTATTAAATAATATTTTTGAGTACCTATCTAATAAAAATCATTTACTATATTTAAAAAATAATCAATTTAAATGCAGACCATTTACGTGACCTAAATTATAGTAAAGACAAAAATCTAAAATATTCTATTTTTCAGCCATATTGGACATAAAATGAAAAAATGACACATTATCTTCCTCCAAAAACAACGGATACATAGTATATCTTACAAATAATAGGCAAATCATATTTAAATTTTTTTGATCCTACAAATATTTAACGAAAGCTTTTTTCTTACTCAACTTTGAACCACACTAAAACATAGTGCTCACACCAGCCACAATGCATAACATGTGGACATCCAGAGTATTTTTTAATCATACTTTCTTTAAGAGCTCCAAATTACCTATATTACCAACGATACAATTATTACTTAAGATTTATTATTGAAAAACAACCAACACAACAAACTAAAATAGCCAAAAAATATAAGAAACACCATCCCTCACCGGCAGTCCTCTGAAAGCTATTCCTAGATGGTGCCCATTTTTAGTGTAGAAGCATGTGTTGTCGACAAGGTTGACACCGCAGCCGATGACGTCACCGGTGGTGAAGGTCGGGCCGTACGGCTGGCCGGTGCCGGATGAGCAGAATGAGTGGCCGTCGTCGCCGTGGTATCCGTACGAATGTTTATCCCATCCTGGTTAAAGAAAAACATTTTTACAATTGTTTGACGGTGAATTTTTGGAGGACGGAGGTTGAAGATTGTCTAGTTGGTGGTTGGTAGTGGCTAGCATGTACGGCTGTAGATTCGGAGGTCCTGGGTTCGATTCTCGGTTCGGGTACTGGACAGATGGCTTACATCCGTGAGATTGGCCGCTGAGGCCGACATCGATTAGGAGAGCCTTCTATTTTACCAGTCATATAAATAATAATCAACTAAAAAATTATTCTTTATATGACTTTTATTTTTTACTATTACATTCTAAAGGAAACAAGCGTTTAATAATAGGGCAAAGTGCCTAAAATTGTTATTTCATACATCTTTAAGTATTGTTTTTATGAAAACCATCAGTTTCACGCATGGACAATTTTTATATATACGATCGTTGATGTCATTTATATTACAGTAACCTATATTTCCGAAGTGCCTACTTTGGAAAATTAATTCCAGCACTCACCTGGCAACCTGTTCATATTAACACCATGAGCGGATAACCCAATGCCCATATACCCATCCCGTCCTTTTGACACTATCCGCACTTCAAAGTAGTAGAGACCGCACGCCGCCGGGATAGGATGCGTGGCACGAACGCTTGCCGCGTCCTTGTGTGTTTTGCCATGACCTGGAAAACCATTGTTATACCATATTAAATTACTTGTTCACCTTTAAAATACATGCTAAATGCTAAAAGAACAATGAATATGTATGTACACCTACTGAAAAACTGATGTTAAAAAGTTAATTTAAATAAATAAATATACATAATATGCCCAAAAGCCATTTCTCTATAATAATGATAATTCAATTATTTGTAATCATAATATTTTCTTAGATATATGTACGCGAATAGTTGACATTTTAAATAAAACTATTTTTGCGGATTTTTTCGCGGTTTTATTTTATACTTTTGTCAAAGTTTCGAATGCTTTACAGCAATCATCGTCACGGGAAAGACTAACAATGAGAGTAAGCATACAAAAGCAGGCCTACATAGCACTACCAACGTCCTTATTCTATTAATGAGCTCATTTTTGTTAATAAATTATCGCCCATAATTTTAGATATTTCCTCGTTCTATTGATGAAAACCGTATGAAAATCCGTGAAGTAGTACACAAACTCGACATTTGGGGGTAACTTTACATTATCCTATACTTCATTTCTATCTTTCAATTCTTTGGACCATTAATTAATCTTTTAAGAAACAAATAACCTAAGATGTAGTTGACACTCTTAGGACTAATAGTTCAGTCGAACACATCCCCAGTGGCTCACTTCAGTGTTCAGGCTACTTATGTAACAAACTATAGTACTGTATGCGAAAGTAAAGGTCGATCGGACAAATTTGACGCAGCAATTTTGTCGACGCCAATTGAAACTCATTTAGAAACAAATATTGTCTTAGTTATAATGACTTATTGAATGAAAATTATTAGTACTTACAATAAGCTAGCCCGACAGATATTTTCCAGTTTAAATTTCAATAAATTATCATTAAAAAAACCAAACAAAAAACCTCTAGTTTTTTTTTTTTGGTCTTTTTTTAAATTTTTTGGTCCCTGAAACCGTTTTTGATTTATTAGGAATAGTTTAATGAATTATGATTGGGCTTTTAGGCGTGCCAGTTAAATATACGTTGGGACATTATCACATAGCACCATCTAGATCCATGGTAAGCTTATGTTATGGATACCATATAGTTGATACACTATACATATATGTAACTTTAAATACATACATATTATAAACATAAACACCCATGACTGGAGTACAAACATTCGTGCTCATCACACAAGTGAATGCCCCCAGCGGGACACGAACCCAAGACCGCTGGCACAGCATGTAAGGTTACTGGGTTTTTAAGCGTAACGCGTTTCGACCAGTTCAACAATAGGAAAACAATGGTTTATTTATAAACATTACTTGTAAGTGTTAAAAAAACTACTTAGTATGCACATAATGGTGTACCTAATGTCAATAAATAATTTTGACACGGAAATCTGATTAGAATTGCTTATTATGCAGGATTTTTAGGTTCGATTTTCGCATGGTCTGGAAATAAATAACATGTTCGTAAATTGTTTTTTTAGTCTACTTATTTATATGATGAAATATAACAAATTTGATTTCATATAATACTTTCTTAGATACGCGAATATTTGACATTTTAAATAAAACTATCTTTTCGGATTATTTCGCGGATTTGTTTAGATTTTTGGTTCCCGACGTTTCGAATGCTTTACAGTAATCATGGTCACAGAAGAGACTAATTGTAAGGTTTTTAAAGTTTAGTTTTATTTCATTATCTATACATATAATAAAATTCTAACTGAGTCAAATCTGTACATTAAATATTTTTTTTGGAAAATCTTATGGAAATAGTTATCATTATCAATAGAGAGGCCGAATCTAGGTTTAAGAATTTTTGTGTCCGTCTGTCTGTGATCGCATCACTAGAAAACCACTGGACAGTTTTTGATGAAATTTGGTATGATGATAACTAGTTATCCGGGTCAACATATAGGATACTTTATACTAAACGTAACTAGGGACGAACTCGAGCGGAGAGATGTATAGTATAGAATAATATACATATAAAACCCCCTTGTAGTAAAGGCAGGTCTGTGCCCAGCAGGGGAACGTTAAAAAAGGCTGAATGTACCTACATATGTTTAAAATAGTATACTAAGGACTATTATAACGGTTTTTATTATAATAAAGCAAAAATTTAGATAAACTAATCTTCTATATCTCTTTCTATGGGAACAGAACTAATGCTTAAAAAATATAAAAGAATATAATAATATTTTTATTATTCATACGTTATTCTCAAAAATTGGATATTAATATCACTAATACATTTATAAAATTTCCCTTATTCTTTAAAGAAAGTCAACGATCTGTATGGCAAAATCGAAAATACTTAGTAGCATAAACATCAAATCACGCTACTATTTTTGACTTTGACATTTATTTTGCCGGACTCCGTCTTTATGTAGGTATAATCCGTTAGTGAAATGATAATAATCTATATACTAATATTATAAAGAGGCAGAGTTGGCTTGTTTATTTGTTTGTTTGCACGCGCTAATCTTAGGAACTACTAATCCGATTTGAAAAATTCTCTTTGCATTAGATAGCCCGTTTATTGAGGAAGGCTATAGGCTATATATTATCATGCTACTACCAAAGGTAGCGAAGCAGTAATTATAAATGTCAACAAATCGGGCAGACTCCCATACATTATTTTAAAGGGTAAGAAGGAAAGAAAAGCCGCGGGTTCTACTAGTTATGTACATTATAGGCAACGTGCACACGTACTATATGTGTATGTATATATACATGATATTTTATCGATCTATCGATTGTTATCTATTCTACTGCGGAAATAGCTATTAACGCTTACCCAACACGCAATACTTGCAACATAAATCGCTATGACTTATGACGTTCTCATTTCTGCTGACTGTTGAGCTTTGGCCAAATGCGCACAGTCAGTGTCCAACAAGGCCGGTGAGAATGTTAATGACCCCACGTATGAAAACACCACTAATACTACTATATTTTCAACAACTGATTCATCCAATATATTTTTTACTTATCTCTTTATAATAAACTCTATTGCATTGAGATAAGGCTTAAGATGGATAACCAATTGTTAAGCTACGAGTTTTAAACCTATCGAATATTAATTAACATAATAAAGCAATATATTAAAAAAAGTTAATTTTGACGACACGTTTGCTTTACTCGCTATGCCAGCGGTCGCGGTTTCGAATCCCACTGGGGGCATTCATTTGTTTGATGAGCACGAATGTTTGTACTCCAGTCATGGTTGTTTATATTTATAATATGTATGTATTTAAAGTTATATACGTGTAGTGTATCAACTATCTGGTATCCATAACACAAACCTCGTAGTTTACCATGGAACTAGATGGTGCTGTGTGTTAATGTCCCAACATATTAATTTTATTTATTTATTTATAAACCCATTTTATTACTGGCCTTTATCTATGATATCGCCAACCAAGTAATTGTATAATAAAACAACGATAAAAAAATTAAAAATTTACGAAAACTGTTGAAATATGAAATCCTAGAAATTTTAGCCCTCTTATACCTATCTAAAGAATAATTCAGAAAAAGGGCGAACCCGTAGCTGGAAGTTGGAACAAAGCGACGCAGGCGCAGGTTAACGAACCACGTGTTTACAGTTTCCACAACAACATCAGAAAATATAAACCGGCCGGATCGTGAGACCACGATTGAGTATATCTCACAGTAGGGTTGTCCTATCTCTTTAATTTGTAAGACATATACCAAAACTGCTTAACCCGATAGCCTTGAATAATTATGTATATTAAAAGGTTATAAACAACTTTACTTATTAAAAAGTTCATATTTTTTAAATTAATATCCTACTAATATTATAAATTCGAAAATTTGTGGGCATGTATGAATTATGTATGTTATTTTTTCACGCAAAATGTACTGAACGGATTTTGATAAAAGTTTACGATCGTATAGCTAATATATAGGCCTAATTTATATAGTAATACAATAATGTACAGCACGGGCGGCGCGGCGTCGCGGGTAAACGCTAGTATTTAAATAAGTTTGTTTCTAACTAATATCCTACAGAGAACTATATAAAAACATTCCCGGCCTACAAACATCTGTATGGATAACATCACGTCAGTTTGTCAATCCGTTGATACGTGATAGCAGGACAAACACACACACACACACTTTTGCAATTCAAATTCACTTTCAATTATAATATTTACTCTATTATATCAATTATCAAGATTCGCATGTACAATATTTAGTTAGGATTATCTATACATATGATAAAATTCTGAGTCGAATCTGTGTACAAATTTTAGAATCAAATGGAAAATCGGAGAAATCTGGAGAAAAGCACTGGACAGATTTTGATGAAATTTGGTATGACGATAGCTGGTTAACCGGGTCAACATACCTATAGGATACTTTTTACTGCGGGAAAATATCTCATCTCTGAGAAATCTATACTAAACGTTAAATATATAATATAAATCCCAATTTAATTTTCTTTGTAAAAGTTTACAAAACATGGTAAATAGGTAGATAATAAAGAAGTGTAACATTCGGTCTTTTTCATATTTTAAATTAACGCTACGTAAGATATTCAATGAAATTCAAAAATATGTTATTTCTGTAATGCAAACAACTATGCATCTAGCGACTTTATTAAATCAGAAATTGTTGCCAAAAATCATGTGCTGAATAGAAATTCGAAGTTATATAATATACATACTACATATACAATATACATAATATACTTGTCTAATAGTACAGTGCAATGAGTCTAAAAAACGGCCTAACCTCAACGTCCTAAATAAAAGTTTCCTTCCAACTCCAAATTGTTCTATGTACCTATATAACATGTAGAATATGTTGACTGTAGTCAACATATTGTTTGGTAAAAAGTTACACCATTTTGACCGTCGGGTTTGGGGAGGGAGGGGGGTTGATGTTGATAAGTTAGTGGTTTTCATCAGTTTTTCTTAAATATTTCAAAAACTATTTGATTTAGCGCAAAAAGTGTCATATACTAAAATAATTTACATTTAATTGCAAACAAAAAAGGCCCCGTGCATAATCCTACTAAAGTGAACAGTTCCAGAGTTACGCGTAGTTATTCATAAATTTACTAGTGGTTCAACCTCGCTACAAACAAAAAGACTATAATAACCTCTCTCTAAAGACTATAACAATCTCTGTGCCAAATTTCATCCGGATACGTTCAGCCGTTCTGGAGTGATTGAGTAACAAAACATCCATCCAAACATATAAACTTTCATATTTATAATATTAGTAAGATAAATCCGCAATAAAATCCGAAAAGATTGCAATAACTCGTAATTCATTAAAATTTCATAATAAATATTTTATATAACCAAAATCTTTACAATAATATCAATATGATGAAAACCCTACAACCGCAAGTCAGTACAATGAAGGCACCTGGGTCTGTACGACCAGTTTTTGTGACACGTGGAGCAAGGTGGAGAGGATCAATGTTTACGACCTACAGGCATGAATACAATACGCTTATAAATAACATTTCGGGATCAGCTCTCTAGTTACTTCTGATATTCTTGTTATTGATTTTCATCCATACTATCTTTATCCAAATTAATATTATAAATGTGAAGAGGTTTGTTTGTTTGTTTGTCCTTCTTTCACTTTAAAATGGATTGTCGTGATTTTTTGTGTGCAAATTTTTGCAGGGCTGGAGAGTGACATAGGCTACTTTTTACCGCGGGTGATTATCTCATTCCCACGGGAAAACACGTCATAATACAACCCAGAAAATTATTTATAATCAGAATTACTTGACACTTGGTATTAATGCTCTTCAATACAATTAAATATGTATATTGGCATTTTTCAAAATTCATCCCATAAGGGTGTAAAATATGGGATGAAAATTTGTATGAAACCTAGCTTTTTAGTTTTATTTTTGTAGTTTTAGCGCGGGCGAAGCCGCGGGGTCTGCTAGTATTCTATAAGGGACCATGACTTAATTAAAGAAGTCTATAAAAGGAATGTTGTATTAAGTTATTTTATCTCGTTCATTATCGTAGTTATATTGTACTATAGCATTTAAAATTCATAAAGTTTTCGAAAGACATGTGAAATTGCCAATCCGCACTTGGCCAGCGTGGTGGACTATGGCCTGATTCCCCATGTCTTGAAGGGAGGCCCGTGCCCAGCAGTGGGACGTTAAAAAGGGCTGAATACAAAAAGCAATTCTCTGGTACACAAGTCGAAACTCGAGAGATAATCACAAAATTAGTAACATTTAGCAACTCATTTGAAAGCAAACTTAAATATATAGGAAAAGAAACTAAAAAATTGCCAGGACTCGTACGTAGTCTATACAACATTTCTTTAGAGATTACGCTGATCCTCGACTACCTTTTCCAAGCTAACAAGTAAAATCTAAAAAACCAACGAGCTATCACTAACATGTAGTCTGCAACTATTTAGAGCTGGAACGGTTATGTAAGGACTGTCTTTGCGAATTTCGAGATAGAGAAAGTGTAACCTATTTTAACATTAGAATTGTACTCGTTTAGCGATATTATGAAAACTTTTTTATTTTGGAAACAAGCGGTATTAATAAAAATATATAATAGAAACTCAATAATACAACTTAACCAATAACAGTTCCCAATGATACAAAAATACATATATCAAAGTAAGGAGAGAAGACAAAACATAACTCAATTAATATAATTTAAACATATAATATAATTGTAACTTAGCCGAGTCTGCACTTTAAATATTTTATGGAAAATCTTATTGAAATAGACTTTATTATCGATACATAAGCCAAATCTATAGTTTTTAGAATTTTTGTCTGTCTGTCTGTTACCGCATCACGGGAAAACCACTGGACAGATTTTGATGAAATTTGGTATGATAATTGCAGCTTACCCGGGTCAACATATAGGATAATTTTTACTGCAGGAAAATATCTCATCTCTGAGCTAAACATTTAAACGTAACTAGGGACGAACCCGAGCAGAGTTAGGATGTGTCGCTAGTATTTAATAAAAAAAACTAACAATTAAAAAAAAGGAAATAGAGAGAGACCATAATCAATCAATAAATCATTAATAAATTACTTAGAACATAAACAATTAATAAAACTAGTTAATAATAATAAACAATAAAATCAATCACAGCTAGCATTATTTAAATCTATACTAATATTATAATGCTGAAGAATTTGTTTGTTTGTTTGTTTGTTTGGTTGAACGCACTAATCTCAGGAACTACTAATCCGATTTGAAAAATTCGTTTTGCATCAGATAGCCTGTTAACTGAGGAAGGCTATAGGGTATATATCATCCCGGAAAAATGTACAGTTCCTGTGGGATAGACTTATTTTTATCTAGAGACGAACCCGAAGCGAAGCGAGGGTGAGTCGCTAGTTGTACATATAATTAAATTTAAATATGTTAAAAGAGAGATGAAATATGTCATTATATTATGTCGTAAACTTATTCAAGTTTATCGTATATTTTAAAGATTTACAATTTTGATGCTTGAAGGAACCTGTATGTTGTCACATTAACAGTTACTCGTAGTATACCAGAGACTAATATATAATCCATATCCATACTTCCATACTATCTATACTAATAGGTATTATAAATGTGAAAGTATGTTTGTTTGTTTGTCTGCCCTTCTTTAACGTCAAAACCTAAAGACGGATTGGCGTAATTTTTTTTTGTGGAGATAGTTGGAGGGTTTGAGAGTGACATAGGCAACTTTTCACCGCGGGAGATTATCTCATTCCCACGGGAAAACACGTTATAATACAACCCACAACAACTCATCATACTTATGTAGACTATCTATCTTATACTAACCGTTAAAACGTAGGGGGCGAACCCGAGCGAAGCGAAATTGAATCGGCTAGATATTATTTATCTGTAAGCTACAGAATGAACGGACAACATTAGTGGGACTTACCTACCTACATTAGTTATATGCATAAAACGAAACTGAACGGTAAAGGTACGTACGGTAAAGAGTAAAAACGGTAAATGGTATTTACTTTGCTTACCTTTACCAATATCATAAATGTTAATACATAATTTCAACTGTTAATTAAAAAGGCATTTCAATATTTAGAAGTAATTAGAACGAGTATTATTTTAACGTTATCTAAAAATAGTAGTATTATTTTAACGTTATCTAAAAGGAGTATTATTTTAACGATAGGAGTATTATTTTAACGTTATCTAAAAAAAAATGTTGAGATTTTATTAAAATAAACAAACCAACAATATAAAGTAAATAAAATCAATCACAATTTTTGTTGAGAGCTGATAGTGTAAAGTCCTAAATTAGACTTCTATGATAAATACGAAAATTTGTACGTTTGTATGTTTGTCACTCATTTACGCTTAAACGGCTGAACAGATTTAGATGTAACTTAGTACATGGAATAACACATGGGTATCTAAGATCACGCGAGCGAAGCATGGTTAAGTCGCTAGTTTCCGAGAATATTATAAAGATTTATATAATTTATATAAGCGAATATCAATAATTCCAAACACGTAGTTAAAGCGCGTTAGAGATACCAATATAGAAACAATGCGAAACTTTGTAGCGGAGATGAGACTAAATTAGCTACAATATTAGCGGTCTGTTGCCCCGCCGCGCCGCGCCGCCGCACCGCGCCGCGCCGCCGCGTACCTGTGCTGTGCGCAGAGCACCGTTAAGATGGCTATCCTTTAACTGGACAAACATTACTTATATAAATAGTCAACATAATATATAACTTTCTTAGACTTATGCGAATATTAACATTTAAATATGTTGGGACATTAACACACAGCACCATCTAGTTCCATGGTAAGCTACGATGCCTGTGTTATGGATACCAGATAGTTGATACACTACACATATTATATAACTTTAAATACATACATATTATAAATATAAACACCCATGACTAGAGTACAAACATTCGTGCTCATCACACAAATGAATGCCCCAAGCTGGACTCAAACCCGCGACTACTGGCGTAGAAAGTAGGGTAAACTACAAACTGAGCCAAATGTGCCGTCAAACATTTACATCTATATTATATTCTATAACGATAATATTATAAAGAGATAAACTTTGTGAGTTTGTGAGGTTGTAGGGGGTAATCTCTGGATATACTGAACCGATTTAGATGAAATTTGGTAAGATAATTTGAGACCCTGGAAAGGGCATAGGATACCTTTTATCCCGGAAATGATCCCTTAAGGGAGTGAAAATGAGGATGAAAGTTTGTATGGGGAATCAACCTAGGGACGATATATATACACTACATATACAAAGAAACGGTGCGAAACTTACGGACACTTTCAAGTATATAATTTCTTTAACATAAGTGGATGAATATTAAATATTAAAAATCGTATCAAAACGCCTAATTAATGTTTCATTTTCTTTCAAAAACCCCCTTTCTATTTTGAGCATGAAAGAGTGTTGTGAAATCCGCAATGCGATTATTTTGCCGAATATCTTTGACCTTCATACAATTTATAAGAGACATTACACAAAGTCAAATCTACACTATTTCTTATAAGCTTTGATAGCAGATGTGACCTTTGGCATTAGCACTTAATCGGCAAAACAAATTTTTTAATACAATTTTATCAAGAGATTTCTTCTAAATGTTATAATTTATACAATGTCAACCGAAAAATATTTTGATGCTCTTTAATTTCGAAAACAAACAGTATTGTAATACAAATAATACATAGGAATAAATACATATCTTATAGTAAGACGAGCGACTCACCGGTATATGATTAAATCTAGAGGTACATATAATAAAATACTAACTAAGTCGAAACTGTACTGTAATCTTATTGAAATAGTCATTATAATCGATACAGAGGCCAAATCTATAGTTTTTACCATTTTTGTCTATCTGTCTGTGATCGCATCCGGGAAAAACCATTGGAGGGATTTTGATGAAATTTGGTATGGTGATAGCTGATTATCTATTTATTATCCGGGTCATCATATAGGATACTTTTTACTGCGAAAAAATATCTTATCAATGGGAAATCTATATTAACCGTTAAAACGTATCTAGGGAGGAACCCGAGCGGAGCGAGGGCGAGTCGCTAGTTAGAGATATAACTATACCATGGCTTTTATAATGTATACTATAGTATTATAAAGAGACAGAGTTTGTTTGTGACGTTGTAGGTAATCTCTGGAGTCTGGATCTACTGAGCCGATTTAAATGAAATTTGGCAAGAAGATAGTTCGAGACCTTGGGAAGGACAAAGGATACTTTTTATCCCGGAAATCATTCCTTACCTTATAAAAAAGTTATGTCAATTTAAAGAATCCCCTGTGGTCGAACCCGAGCGAAGCGAGGGTGAGTCGCTAGTCTAAAATATAAATATCTCGTGTCACAGTGTTTGTGGTCACATTTCTTCGAAACAGCTCGACCGATTTTAATGAAATTATTTTCGTATATTTGGTAAGTATAAGAATAGGTCGTAAAGTATTTTTCATCCTCCTACCCTACCTAACCTAAGAGTTTGTTTGTTTGTTTGGTTGAACGCGCTAATCTCAAGAAATACCTACTGGTTGGAATTGAAAAATTCTTTTTGTGTTAGATAGTCCATTTATCGAAGAAGGCTTTAGGCTACATAACATCACACTACGACCAATAGGAGCGGAGCATAAATGAAAAATGTTGCAAAAACGGGAAAAAATGATTCTTTTTGAGAGCTTCCGTTGCGCGCGCAGCGGAGACGGTTAAAGTTACGCAAAAATCGCGTATGGCGGAATTGTTCCCCTCTAAAAGTTCTAAAAAAAAAGTCCGCGACAGCATATTATGTCTATCTTTTAAGGTTGTCTCAATATAATCCTTTTTATGGTAATCAAATTTGTTCTACAATAATGCATTTCTTCCGAAGGTGTTTTTATAAACATAATATTAATCCTTATGCAAATAAATACGTTATTCTTCACAAGTATTTAATTTTGAACAAAATTGCCTTTGACATCATTTGATTTCAATGAATATCTTAGGAGATATCATAGTTTTAAAACATACACATTAACTTTACGCGGACTATGGGTGAGCGCGCTCTCAGCCCGATGCTAGGCGAGGGCGGGGTGGTCGTGAGGGGGGAGGGCGCTGGCCGCCACCCGGTAGCTCTGCGAGCAAAGTCACTATTCCACGCGGACGAAGTCGCGGGCAAAAGCTAGTATTATATAAATACACAGCGACGAACCCGAGCAAAGCGAGGGTGCTATATGATAACATAAAGTCAAAGAGTTTTTCTTGTAGATTGAACGCGGGCGTAGCCGCGGGTTCTGTTAGCAATTTATATTATTAAGCTACATAACAGTATAGTAGCTAGCTTCATAATAAGTAATTCAGGTGTCTTTGTCACATTTTTTTATTATATAATGTTTATTTAAATATTAAATACATATGTGACAAGTAAACAATATTATAAGATGTAAATAACAAGTGCAATGGAAGGAAGGATTTTTATCTTCTTTATTAGGAAAAATATCCATGGTTTTATTTCTATATAGACTTATATTTTACAATTTAGATATTATCAAAGTCCGTGACAAGATGTTTGCATTAGACACGCTTATTGTGACGAAGAAAACGTGACAGGATTCATAACTGTCTTCACTTTCGATAAATTACACTACAACGAGAAGTCTTCACAATAAAAAAAAATACCATTAAAAGTTAAAAATGTTTAGAACTTTTAAAAAAAACGTAAAATTTTAAAAATTTTGAAACTCAAAAGAAAATTTCTTTGAACTATCTAATAGATTTAAATTAAAATTAAGATTAGAATAGTTAATACAGGTAAAATTCTAACTACATTAGTATTATAACATGCTGTTATTAAAATGTTAGAACACAACTACAATAAAAACACACACATGTTAATGACAGAATACAATAAGACAGTGTGAGAACTATCGATATCTAATATGTAGAAAAATAATACCAAGCTATCTGTACATTTATGATAAAAACTCTTCGTGAAACAAAGTAGTAATAACTTAACGTTTTATCGATATCTATATCTATGTAGGATAAGAATATAGTGGTACACCACTATATTCTTGTACTCTTAGAATCTTATTGGTCACTGAATTACTGGCAGTTTCCATAGAAGAGCTATCTTCTAAGCTAAGGGACTCAAACCCTCGACCGTAAAACGTAACATAAACTTATCAACCACCATCATATGCGCTGCGCAGTGCTAAAATTGCCACAAAAGATTAAACCGTATAACAATTCATATGTCTGTATAGAGGTAATAAAAAATACGTAGGAACAAGGAATTTTATAGGGCAAAGTTATTGAATTAAATTCTGCTGCTGTTAGGTATTTCGATACAAAACAATGTTATTAAAAATGGTTAAAATTAATATTTTTTTCTTAGACCTACAAATTATTGTTTTACGAAGAGTTAAATAACTATAGGTAGGTAATTGAATACGTGAGTAGCGTATTAGTTACATGCGACAATGCATAAATGTACATTGAAACCATTTAAACAAAACTAAAAACGTACTGAACAAATTCTTTGAATAAAACCTTATTTTTCAATAGATTTATCGTGACCATATTTGAAACATAACAATTCATCTAAACGGATACAATATAAATATATGCAAAACAAACGGTTTTATCCAAAAAAATTGACCAAAAAGAATACTAAGAAAATACTAAGTGGCTCTTTAGAATTTATCATGTAAATTGTAGAGAACCACTCGCAAACAACGGTGAGGTGAGACCTTATCATATTTCAAGTGTTACTGCAATTATGCAGTTCACACAGCAGTATTGTATTATAGATCAATAATGAAAACATGACATGATACGGCCTCAAGCGTACCAACACAAGAATGCTAACATAAAAATTGCTGCGAATGCGGTTAACAAACAGAGCTGCATTTTGAAATAACAAATCATATACACCGAATCAAAATAACATGGTCAAACCGTGAGTCTCATCTTATAGATGATGGAAAGACAAGTGGCAAATTTCACTGAACGTAAAACGCGTTTGATGATAGTGTCGATAGTACATAAAAGATAGTAAATAATAATATACATTTGTATCTTGCTAGACTCTTAAGCTTTAAATACGTTTCGCTTCGTAATGCTACTGTTACTCGGTAATCCTATTTGTGAGCCCTGTTTGTTAACAAGATGTATATAGATATTGACGTACGATACATCCAGAGGCGTAAGTGGAGGTAGGGCAGGTGGGGTCTTCGGCCCGGACCCTGCGTCCCACCTTACAACAAGAGAAAACATCCATGTCCATTAGTCTATCCACACTCGGGCCCCATACACCATTTACGCGTCTGGCTGCTCGGTACAATCTCCGAAACTAATCCAATATCTCCAGCAAGTGCCTGATGATGATATTATAACTGATTTTATAGATCAAAAATCAAAACTAAATCTAAATTCAATTTAAATCAATCTATGAAATCAGTTCGATCTTCAATAAATATGCTGGCCTATTAAAAAAGCTTTTCGCAAAACAACAGCAGCGGTTAAATGCCGAAAACGTCATGCAAAGACCTGACTACCGACGAGCTTTAGAGCATAGTGGTGCTATGGAGCCGAATAAATTACTCTAGAATTAAAACTAATTTATATATTATGTCTATATCTACTTAATAACCTATTAAAGACTACAGTTCAATTTAACCGGTAACAAGTTAATGAACATCTAGATATATAAGTGTATAAAAATAACATTTGCACCACAAAATCATTTGTGAAAATAGTTAACTTGGCACACATTAGGTCTCTCCTCAAGATGAATAAAATATGATTAATTGCAGACGTTGAATTAGTATCAGTACGTGACATGAAACTTGAAACAGATTAGAACAATATTAGTAGGTAAATGAGATTCATTTAAATTTTTTGTACATTTAAATAGATTTGATTATTTTTTTTGGTAGTTAATTATAAAAAGGTAGTGGTAGCCCAATGGTAACTCGCTCGCTTCAGTATCCGAGTGAAGCGGGTTCAAATACCGGGTCTTGCACCTCTGATATTTTCATGTGCGAATCATTTCTAACATGATTACCACTTGCCTTACGGTGAAGGAAAACATCGTGAGGAAACCTGCATGTCTGAGAGAACCTAGCAAGTTTTCGAAACACATGTGAAGTCCGCCAACCCGCACTTGGCCAACGTGGTGGACTATGGCCTGATCCCCCTCGTATTAAAGGGAGGCCCGTGCCCAGCAGTGGGACGTTAAAAAGGGCTGAATACAATTATAAAATAATGGTTAAAGTGGCAAAACTAAATAATTTACTAATTAAATATTACCTTTCGTACCTACGTTTAAAATGTTCTCTATATTACGAAAACTGTTATAAATTCGCTTTTGTAAATAAAATATTTTTCCAAAAATTGCTGACGATGATATTTTTGGTATGAAATAGGAACAGAACAAAAGATCCAAAGTGAACATTTAAAAATGATTATCCGTCAATTTCAGTGCAAATTCTCGAATTTGTAAAAAAAATTAAACGATTTTTTTTATTACATATTACTAAAATTAAATAAGAAATAAAAGTTAGGTAGCAGCTACCAGATAGATATATGTATATAAAATGTTGTTTATATGTATAAACAACATTTTATATGTCAACCTAAAAACAATGTAAAACATAGCTCGTTCAACCTTACAGCTGTAAATATAAAATTCTTATACGTCGAGCTATCCCTCAACAATCGCTAAAAAATGAAAAAATGTAACCCTAGTGTTTAGCTTTCTATAAGACTGTCAGAATACTTATCTCGAAAACAACTGAATAAGTAGAAAAGCACTACTGATATTTCATTAGGTTTACTGGGTAGGTATAAGTTGAAAAGCTCTCACGTTTGTTAGGGAAAATGTAAACAATAGAAATATACCGATAGTAATCAAGCACCAATCATCTGACGTCAACTTTCCATTTTTTTTAAGATATGTCTGCTAGATGATGAATCACAATCTATACTAATATTATAAAGCTGAAGAGTTTGTTTGTTTGTTTGTTTGGTTGAACGCGCTAATCTCAGGAACTACTAATCCGATTTGAAAAATTCTTTTTGCACTGGATAGCCCGTTAACTGAGGAAGGCTATAGGCTATATATCATCCCGGAAAAATATACGGTTCCCGTGGGATTTGTTTTTGTCTAGAGACGAACCCGAAGCGAAGCGAGGGTGAGTCGCTAGTCTTTTATATTTAACAAAGAAGTAACTCTGTTATGCATTAATTTATAACGTTAAGTAAGCAAAAGTAGATTTTAATAGTGTGGTAATAATCGGAGGCAGTGGCAAGGCCGCATAGCAACTGAAGGCGCTGGTTGGTAGCAAGCTGGAACTCACACGCAACCGTTAATGCATTTTACGTGTTATCTATTCGTACAGTTATCAACTCGTGGTTACTCGACTAACAAAAATAATGGATATTGCAATTTTCATTTAAAATGACTGAATCTTACACCAGAAAGGAGCGGTCTTATGATAAAAAGCGATGTAAGATGATATTAACAGCGACATATTAGAAGTTCAACATAAAAATATTTTAGTTTTTACAATATTTCTCTGACTGGCACTTTCTGGTGGTAGGACTCTGTCAAGCCTGAGGAGTCCGACTGGATGGGTACCACCCCTTATCTATTTCTGCCAGTAAAGCAACAATGATTGCATTGTTGTGTTCCGGTATGAAGGATGAGGTAGCCAGCGCAATTACAGGCAAGAGGCATATCATCTTAGTCCTCACAGTGACAACGCACCTGTGGTTCTGCATTTTTGTTACTTAAAACCTAAGTGCATGAACCGTAGGTGTTATGGGCGACAGGTACTGCTTTCCATCAGGTAGTCTGTCTGCTCGTTTGTCACTGAATCTCATAAAAAAAACATTAAAAAAAAACTGGCATTTACACGGGTTTTTTTTTTGGGACATAACTATAATAAGGGTACCCAATACTATAATACCAAATTTCTGATAGCCAGGCAAATGACTGTTCAAAGTTTTATGCAATTTATCAGATATAGAACCCAGCAAATAATATAAAATTTTACTCATTAGACCTAAGATTTTATTGATTGAAATCCATAGTGACCCTACAGATTGTATTTGCATTGAATAGCGAATATGTCACAATACCCTTTTGTTAATGCGATCTAGTCTCTATGTTTAGTGCCATCAATAATTCTGTTTAAAACAGATGCACATTATTGCTGTCACGAATTACATTTTTGCGTTGAAATTAAAAAGGTTGGTAAATTTAAAAAAAATTAGGCTACTATACCAAATATCATTAAATATCTTATTGTTACTCTATTTCTCAACGAAGTATAAGTTGACTAACACAAAATCAGCATTTATATATATATATATATATATGCTTGTTGCAAACTTTTATTTCCATTCAAAATAATCAAAAGGCAAAACTTCGCAGATGCCAGTAAACTTAATTTGAAATTCATATCGTTTAGTCATGATGTAAAAAATCGTATTTTGATATTACATATTTTAAACATCCCACACAGGTTTTACCTTCTACATACATAATCAAAAAAAAATTCACCTTAATTATTATAAAAACAAATTGTGGATAATTGAGGTATAGTAACAAAGCATCTTGCTGACAGTCGCTACTACACGAGTCACCTATTCGATTTCCGCGAAATTATTGATCAAGAGATAAGCGGGTATGTACAAACGGACGTAAAAATTTTAAACAACTATTATAAAGTGGAAACAAAAATCACAATACGAACTCCATATATTTAATATATTTATACTGTTTAAATACATACATATATAGTACTGACGATCATATTACATTTGTCTTAAACAGGACCAAACGCAACGTTGGAAACAATTATCCAGTAGCAGTACCCATAACCCCAAAGCGACGGAAACGAGAAGCTTAGTGGTAAGATTTCCTGTTTACCCTTCAAGGAACTTAGCATGTAGCTTTATTACATTAGTGACGCAACTTCACCACACACGAGGGTGAAGATCTACTTTGAACTGAATATACTATGTAACCAATAAACATGCTTCCGTTTCATACGAGTATATGCCTCAAGCGCAACTTTGGATCCACTAAGTACTCGCCCGATTATAATGAAACTAAGCTGTGTTTTAGTTTAGACTTTACATCTACTTAATAAAACAAACACAGGCAGTGTTGACAACACACATCCTAAACCGCTGGGTTTAGATTTTAGAATTAACATATTCCACAAGAGTTTCTTATATTATAAAAAAAGCCAAGTACTAAGAAAAGATGTTAGTGTGAATTTAAATCGGGAATAACTTAATTTTTAATATTCTGTTAGTGACAGTAGGAATATGAAAAATATTGCTTAAGCTGCTGTTTAAATATATCAATACGACATTTCATCCGGCTAATATAAATTAAAAAAGACTTACTAACTCGTGCAGAGGAGGATGACCTTACTAATGATAATAACAATGACAGATATGTACAGCATAGACATTATAAAAGACAAGTGTAATTTAACTTTGAACCCGCACATAAAATGTCACAGAGATTGAAGTAAATTAGTTATTCCTCAATTTAAAATTCAGTAAGAAATTGACAAACAAAGCGAACTTGACCCTTTGACTATCAACACAATGCGACCTTCTTATTACACGAGGTACCACAAAGAATGATTAAGAACTAAGCCACAATTTTGTGACATAAACACACAAAAAAGAAGCGGTTAGAGCAACTCACATCGCGAGGGAGGTCGTAGGATCGATTATTAGCTTACGAAAATAAAAATTGGTGTAATATATGGTCACATGTTTTCATTCGTTCTATTAATAAAACAAATTAAAAGAGTAAATTGGTTAACCTTAAGTTTTATTTTAGTTATACTAAGTAACAAAAAGTGATGTATATATCGAATTATACGAGCAATTCTTGTATATTTATTTATTTATTTATACCAGCGATCTCGGAAACGGCTCTAACGATTTCGCTGAAATTTGGTATATGTGTGTTTTCGAGGGCGAAAAACCGATCTAGATTAGTCTTATGTGTGGGAAAACGTCTGTTTTCGAGTTTTCATGCGATTTCTTTCGCATTATTCCAAGCAGAATATGGTCGATAATTTTTTACACTCAGGTATAAGCATCGTGGTCATGCGACCGAGGTGCAAGATTAACAATCACAGGTGTCCGAGTTCGAATCTCGATCGTATACAAAGTTTTTACTATTGCTTTTTTCTGTATTTATTCAAGATCTTAGTTTTTTTTATCTAAAAAATACGATATAACGAAAAAGAACTCCGAGAAAAGCTCGGTCGCCCAGGTACAATATAATATATCCATTAAAATCTGTTAATACGTTGACAATGTTGATTAATTATATTTAACTAATAGCTAGTAATTATACCTGTATCTCACGGGTGGTTGTCGTTTTAGCAAGCTATATATGAGCTACGTGTTCCTAAAATAGGGAAAAATCCAATTTTCTACTAACGCTGTTTACTCAATAATAAAATTTCACAAATAATATATAAATAATTTCACATATAAGTTATAGCACAAAACTATTTTACAAAAGCGGAAATTTTTATTTCACGGTCAGTAAATCTTTCTAAAACCTGAAATCACTACGGAGTTAGAGTGAACGTGCTTACTAAGCATTAGATACTTTCACAATACACGTACTTTATGGCATTTGAGTTGTATATGGTAGAAATTGCTAGTTCTGACAGAAATGATGTTGAGAAGAATTTATAAAGCTGTCATGTACAGATAATATTAAATATTTTGTATTTTACTGGGCACATCCGGGAATATTTATTACACAGTACACACATTATAAATACGAAAGTTTGTGTTTAAATAGGTATACGTCATGTGTGTCCGTTCGTTAATTAATGCTGTAACAATGATTTGAGAGAAATTCGAAATGTAGATATCTTATGTCCTCCCTTGGCCATGATTTCTGTAAAGTATGCAAGAATCAAATATTAATCCGTGAAGAAATTAAGTATAATATTTATTTTAATTTAAGCTGATTTTTTCGACGCACCTACCCATCCTGAGCTGAATGGAACTGAGGCAAACCAGCTTATCAACCTAAGCCTGAGGCAAAATACCTTGGTTAAATACATATGTATTATGTATGTACGTATATGTAAAGTGTATAACAACTATATGTGTGTATGTCACCGTAAAGTTGCAAGTGCTGCTAGATTGATAGAGATATATTTATAATATGTATGTATTTAAAGTTATATATGTAGTGTATCAACTATCTAGTATCCATAACACAAGCCTTCGTAGCTTACCATGGAACTAGATGGTGCTGTGTGTTAATGTCCCAACATATTTATTTATTTATTTATTTATTGTAATCTATCTCGCGAGATTGTAGTCTATCTCGCTAGATAGATTGTAATCTAGCGGTGTTTACAATTTTACGGTGACATACATATATAAGTTTTTCCTATATCTCAAAATTATGAATTCCTTATTATTATAAAAGAAGATTATCTTGAACTGTGGGTCTATCATGATCTCTTACAGCATGAATACTATAATCTTACTTTAAATTTTCGTACCATGACATCTTAAAAGCAAGGTTTTATTTATTTATTTAAATTTTAAGGTTATTATAAGCTTGAAACATTCTTACATTCTTAGCAGTTTTGTGACGTCACGACACCAAAATTGCTAAAAAAATGTTATTATCGTTCATTCAATTCGTACCATGAGGTGTATTTTGACAGATAGCATTCTTACTTTTCTGTGATAACTAGCAATCTTGTAAAATATGTTGATACGCGGCGGATGTATTAATATTTTCAAAACTTATAATTAATATTAAATAGGTACCTAATTGATTGTGCCATATAAATTAAGTAAAACCTATTTCTTTCGTAAATCTTTCGATTGACACACGAATCATGTAATTTTAGTACTTGGGTAATTTATTTATGCTTTGATTCTAGAAATGTAATGATTTCGAAATATTTAAGTTTTTAAAACGTAGCTGATAACAACCAAGCTTGTACACAAAATATCGTTTTCAGCTATGTTTCGAATACGACCTTTGTGACTTCGATTCAGAAGAATTTACTATTACAAAAAATTAAGCATTACCTATTATAAAAAATGTAAAACAAACTCTTCAACGAGACTCTGATGAGAATTTACATATGGGAAGGAAATACAGTAAAGATACCTGTGGAAACTTTGTTTCTAGTTTGTGCGATTCCTCTAGTACTTTTACTTTTAGTCTATCCCTTTTGCATTCTCGACCTTCTCGCTTCGCTTTACCTTTTTTCTTACTGTTAATTCAAATAATAAAAATCACTAATAAAATAAGTCCAACATTTTTTATTCCAATCTAAAAGCTCATGTAAACAAACTATCATCTCATTGAATTTTAATTTTCACTCGTCGTCAAACAAATAGTCAGGCCTATAGAAATCAAAGAACATATACTTCGAAAATATTTGATTAAGTATCTATTCTAAATAGAAACCCCCATTTAGTTTTTTTTTTACTTTTTAGTGCCTGGAAGACGGTTTTTATTTTATTTTTTTAAGTTTTTATTAAATATCATGGTTACGGATAAAAGTAAGATTATTGTAATCTTAAAAAAACAGTCTTGAAGTAAGAATGTTTTAAAAAAGATGGTGATAAGGCCCCTGATCATAAAAAACCCCAAAAGTTAAGAACTACGCCGGCATTTTCACCCTCATGGTCTATATCCCCTAAGGCGGACAACGGAGTCAACAAGATCTCCGATTTTACCCCGCGATTAAAAGAACGAGAACTTATAAAAATACGAAGATAAAATAGAACAATGGAACTATGTAAAGATTATTACTCCTCGAGATCTATCTGATGCTAGCTTCTAAGCGCGGATTTACCATTATATTGTTGTAATAATATTATAAATGTGAAAGTTTGTGAGTATGGATGTTTGTTACTCTTTCACGCCAGAACGGCTGAACGTATCTGGATGAAATTTGGCAGAGAGATAGATTATAGTTTGAAATAACACATATGCTACTTTTTTATCGCGGAAAAATATACTGTTCCCGAGTAATAAGAAGTAGCCTATGTGTGTGTGTATGTGTAAAATAAAAAGTAGCCTATGTGTTATACCAGACTATAATCTATCTCTGTGCCAAATTTCATCTAGATCCATTCAACCGTTCTGGCGTGAAAGAGTAACAAACATCCATACACACAAACTTTCACATTTATAATATTAGTATAGATAACAAAATGCCACTCTAACATAGTAATACCAAGGCAGAGAAGTAATCAATAGATATCTCAGAAGCCGTGGCACCGTGGCTTGACTTTCGCTATCATATTTGTTATGTCTTTATTACATAATTTCCTTCGCCATGAAAGGCTTTGAAGCCGATGCTATTTAAATACTGTTTCTTTGTTAGCATCTTTTGTAGAAAACATTAAGCATATTCGTACAACACAGTTGTTATACTGAATACAAGGTTATAGTATACTTTGTGAATGTTACAGATACATTTCGATCTCATAAAATCTCATAAAATCTCGCACTGAGCTACATTTGTAGGTGTCTACCTAGACCTATAATACCTAATGTGTGTACCAATTGAATTCTAAAAAGGTACATTCTTAACCTCAGGTAAGTAACTTTAAACTTAATATTATCAAAAGATCTTAGAAAAGCAAAATCTTTCAAAAACCTAAAATAGCTACGAAGTCAGAATGGAATTGCTTGATAAGCATTTCACTCCACGTATATTACGTACAGTTTTTGAGTTGGAAATTGCAAAGTTTGCTAGTTCTGACAAAATTGATATTGAGAGTTTATAAAGCTGTCATGTACAGGATATATTTTCCATTTTACTGCACACATGCTAAGTATTACTACTTTTTGATTTGATATGACTACTTTTTGACCGGTAACTGGCGTGGGGATCAAAATTAGCCCATATCCGCCTCCAGGACATAATTTATATCCTTACCAAATTTCATCGAACTGTGTTAAGCGGTTTAAGCGTGACAAAGTAACAGAGTTACTTTCACATTTATAATACAAAAGTATCATAATTGATTAAAAAGGAAACATCGTACATATAGGTACATATACATATAAGGAAATACTTAGTACTAGTAATTCATCAAATGAAATAATCAGGCCAGATTAGTTGCTAAGGTCTAAGAGCACCAATTAATATCATACAACATGACTGAGACACGAGGCCTGATTAATACATCAATCAACACGGGAAGGCGGCGGCCGTTGAGAAGAGAGACTAAGGACAGGTTTTTGCCTCATTACTATACAAAATTATTACAATTTATACTAGAGACTCAACTTTGCTTCGGTCGGGTCGTACCTAGTGTTCGAGCGCCTGATGATTTTTTAAGGCAACGAATTTTTAAACTACTCACAGTTAACTTTAACTTTTATTACTTTTTGTTGTACCGTGTGGGTCATTCGTAATTGAATATACTTCTCATCAAGTTGTCCTGGTACGCGGTTTTATTTTTACCCGTGTCCTGTTGAGTCCCGTTCATGGTCCTTTATCGAGCGGATAGTGTTTATATGGATACTAATTAAAGTTATTGAAGATTTATATATCCAAATCAGCGATTGTTAACGACGGAAATAATTAATTAACATGGACATGGAATTGGCCGGTACTGAGAAGTAATGGAAAGATCTAGTACACATTATTTTCAACGGTGTTAAGTTTTATTTAAATAATATCGTCACCCAACACTCGAACAGGTTGTATTTAATTTTATAATAAGTTTATATAAAAGGTTAGTACATTTTTACCTGTTTTAACTATTATTTTAACTCATGCGTAGGTATGTGTTAGAAATAATTTGTTAGTTAGTGTTAGATATTATTTCAAATTATTAGTAATTAAATTGTAAATTAAGTTAATTAACCCGTAGTGTACTTAAAGTTATAATTTGTTAAAGTTATTTACTTATATTTCTGTTTTCAAATAATTATTAAAGAATAAGGACAAAATTAAACAAAAAATATTTTTTTTATTATACATTTATTAATTGTATTTACATATTAAGATTATAAATTGCTTTTTTGTATTATTATATACAAATTAAAATAAATCGTTAACTTATTGCATAACACGTAGGTACTTCAACGTTTTGTGTAGTTAAGTAAATACTTATAAAATACTTATTCATAAACTTGAAATTGTTATTATATACATTCCAGGTCGACATCACACGTTTCCCAGTATGTCCGAGGAAAGGGAGTTAATAAAGAAACGAGGTAGTTTTAAGGGTCGCTTAACGGCATTTATTAATTATCTTGACGCATTAAGTAACAAAAAATTAAATAGTTGTGATGTTACCGAGTTACAATTGCGCATGAGCAAGATTGAATCTTTATATGAACAATACGATGAGGTACAGTTGCGTTTAGAATGTGTGGTTGATGATATAAAAATACAGTTGTCTGAGCGTTCTGAGTTCGAGTCATTATACTATAACGCCTTGTCTAGGTCTCGAGAATTATTAAAATTATATAATAAAGATAATGAATCAATTGCTAGTTCTAAAAGTACTCGTGCCACTGTTCACAAACCTATTAAGTTACCTACTATACAGTTAACAAAATTTAGTGGTTTATATAGTAACTGGTTGGAATTTCGTGACACCTTTACTAGTCTCATCCATAATAACGACGAGATTGATGACATAAATAAATTTCATTATTTGCGTGCTTCCCTGGAAGGATCTGCTGCTGCTGTTATACATTCGATTGAATTCTCTGCCAATAACTACACTGTGGCTTGGGACTTAATATGTGATCGTTTTAATAATAAAAGGTTACTAGTGCAAAATCACGTATCAGCGTTATTTAACATTGAAGTTATCACTAAAGAGTCTTCTTTGGCGTTAAAAGGTTTGATAGATCAATTAAATAAAAACTTGCGATCATTGGAATCCTTAGGCGAGCCTGTCAAACAATGGGATACATTATTAATATATTTAGTTACTCGCAGGTTAGATCATAAATCTTATCGCGAATGGGAGGAGTTTAAAGGGCACATAGACAAAGATAGTAAGATTACTTTCGATGTCTTCCTTCAATTTGTTCGCACACGCGCTGACTTAATTGAAACTTTGGAATTATCACGAAATAACGTTATTGTTACTAAGTCTCATTTTAAGGTAAAATCTATGGTAACGACACAAAATTCTGGTAATTTAAGCACTGAGTCGGTCACTAAGCCTTGTCCAAACTGTAAAGGTGACCACAGTTTAAGCAGCTGTTCACATTTCCTTTCATTAAGTAATGAAGCCCGTTTTAAATTACTGCCTAATTATAAAGTGTGCTATAATTGTTTTCGTAAGGGCCACTTTGCAAATACTTGTAAAAAACCAGGTTGCAAATTATGTAAGCGAAAGCATAACACATTAATCCATATTTCCGATATTAAAGGTAATCGTGATGACATAAATGATAACATAGTCTTGTCTCCGTCAACGTCCGCTGCGTCTTCGATCGCGGTCAAGACTGACGCTAGCAACGTAGCATTGTCTGCGAATATTTCACCTTCTCATAACGTCATTCATAAACAGCGAGATGTGTTATTGTCAACTGCTTTAGTTAAATTATATGATAAAAATAATCATGAGCATGTTGTGCGTGCGGTACTCGATAGTGGTAGTACATCGAGTTTTATGACAGAGCGATTGTGTAAAAGGCTAAAATTAACCACTAGTCAGGTAGATAGGTCGATTCATGGGATAAATAACGCGACTTGTCGCGTAGGTAACACTTGTCAAGTGAAAATGACGTCATTGAATAACCATTATAAGACAGAGTTATTTTGTTTTGTGTTACCGTTAATAACAAATAGTATGCCCTGTTATGAATTAGATTTATCTGACATTAATATTCCGTCTCATATTTGTCTAGCTGACCCCACCTTTTACAAGCCATCAGATATTGATATTTTAATTGGTGCTGACCTCTTTTGGGATTTGTTAGGCTCAGAGAGAATAAAGTTAGGTGCCGGGAGGCCTGTGTTATGTGAAACCAGGTTAGGCTGGATCGTTTCTGGCCCAATTACCTATAAGTCTGATAAACTATTAACAAATAAAATTACTTGTAATTTTACTCAAGCTAGTTCTTGTAACAGTTCTGAATTGGATTTAGTTCGTCAAGATTTAATGCGATTTTGGAATCTTGAACAGATTCAGTCGCAATCCTCTGATTATTTACCATAAGAAAGATTATGTGAGGATCATTTTATTAAAAATACTACACGCTTACAGGATGGTCGTTTTGTGTTGGTATCCCGTTAAAGCAAAATGCTTCTATTTTAGGTAATACATTTCACAAAGCTAAAAAATGTTTACTTTCCCTTGAACGAAAATTAAAAACTCAACGTGACTTTAGCAAATTCTATTATGAATTCATGTCCGAATATGAAAAGTTATGTTATATGACAGAAGATTAAGTAATTAAATTTAAACACAGGTAATTATTTTACACTGCATCATGGAGTACTACGCGAATATATTATTACTACAAAGCTTAGTGTGGTCTTCAATGCAAGTTGCATTACTTCATCAGGAGTTACTTCTAATGATTTACAGATGGTAGGATCTACGGTTCCGGATAATCTTGTCTCTATATTTCTTCAGTTTCGACAGCATAAGTATGTTTTTGTCAGCTGATGTTGAAAAGATGTATAGACAAGTTGTAGTTCATCTATCTGATAGGCACTTGCAGCAGGTAGTTTGTCGTGAAAATGTAGATGCTCTTGTCAAATCTTTGCCTCTTTTGAATCAATTTAGGATTCTCCGACTTGTTATAAAAGATTCATACAAGGCGTTAGAACTACATTTTCACGGCCGCATCTGAGCGAGCGTATGGTGCGTGCGCCTACGTCCGTTCTGTCAATGGTAATGGCGAGTGCAGGGTTCGTTTATTAATGGCTAAAAGTCGGGTGGCGCCAATTAAACCTGCTACAATTCCTCGGTTAAAATTGTGTGGCGTTTTTCAAATTATTACGACTTATTCGTTGCGTAGCATATTATGTAATGCGTTTTATTAAAACCTGCAAAAGGCCCATTACTTAAGTTTAATGTTTATTTAGATTCTAATAAAATAATGCGTGTCGGTGGACGTTTAGAAAAATTCAAACTTCTCTTATGATAAAAAGCACCCTATTATTATACAGTCTACTCATATTTTTACTAAATTATTATTTTATTATCAACATAAAAAAATTGATGCACGCGGGACCACAATATTATTGGCTTCGATAAGAGAATCGTATTGGCCCATAGGTGGCCGAAATTTAGCAAAGGCTTGTTATCGTAGCTGTGTGCGCTGTTGTCGGATAAAAGGTAGTGTAGTTACACCATTAATGGGAAATTTGCCTCAGCAGCGACTTCTTCAGGGAAGTTTTCCTTTCGAAAGTGTTGGCGTAGATTACGCTGGCCCTATAATGTGCGCTAGTCGGCAAGGCCGAGGTTGTAGGCTAGTAAAGGTGTACATCGCGATATTTATTTGTTTCACTACTAAGGCTATCCATTTGGAACTAGTAGGTGATTTGAGTACTAATAAGTATTTATTATCTTTATATAGATTTATTTCGCGTAGGGGAAAACCCATCAATATATTTTCCGACAACGGTACCTCATTCGTTGGCGCGTACCACGAAATTTCAAAATTTCTTAAATTTAATTGTGACTCGTTGAGTGAAAATTTGGCAAATGATGGCATTAAAATGCATTTTATCCCCGCGTATACTCCTCATTTTGGCGGACTCTGGGAAGCGGGTGTAAAGTCGACGAAGTATCATCTCAAGCGAGTGTTGGGAAATTGTAACCTTACCTTCGAAGAACTTAACACCACATTGATCCAAATTGAGGCGATATTAAACTCTCGCCCATTAACGCCAATGTCTTCTGATCCTGCAGACTATACACCTCTGACGCCAGGACATTTTCTCATTGGTAGATCGCTTACTTCACTACCACAGCGTGATTGCCGGGACGATTCCTTTCATCATTTAACTCGTTTCCAAAGGATTGAGCAACTTCGCCAGCATTTCTGGGTTCGTTGGAGCAAGGAGTTTGTTTCCGAATTACAACAGAGAACAAAATGGCGTTCCTGTAGAGATGAGTTGAAGCTTGGTTCCTTGGTAGTGATTAAAGAGGATAACCTACCCCCTCTTAAGTGGAAATTAGGAAGAATTGTTGCAGTGCATCCAGGATCGGATTCAATTGCTCGTGTGGCTGATATCAAGACGTCCGCTGGAGTAATCAGACGAGCCTTCAATAAAATTTGCCCGTTACCCGTAGCAGAGGCTGATTTTTGTTGAAAGATGATCTTTCAACGTCCGGGGGCATGTTCGAGCGCCTGATGATTTTTTAAGGCAACGAATTTTTAAACTACTCACAGTTAACTTTAACTTTTATTACTTTTTGTTGTACCGTGTGGGTCATTCGTAATTGAATATACTTCTCATCAAGTTGTCCTGGTACGCGGTTTTATTTTTACCCGTGTCCTGTTGAGTCCCGTTCACCTAGATACATTTTAAAAAACCTGGATTTGTTCTATTTCTCTTCTTACATCACCCTGACTCGGTTTTTAGCATTTTTTTTCTATGTACAGACATTTGACATTTTTATATGTATAGTTATAGATGAGTTGTTAGGAGTTGTATTATAACGTGTTTTCCCGTGGGAATGAGATAATCTCCCGCGGTAATAAATAGCTCACTCTCACACTCACTCAGTATGTCACTCTCTAGCTCTTCAATTATCTCCACACAAAAATTACGGTAATCTGCCACTTTCTATCAATGTGAAAGAAGGACAAACAAAATAAATAAACAAACAAACACACTTTCTCATCTATAATATTAAGTATGGATGAATAGTTACCTCACGTACTATTATCTCATTAACATATTGATGGATATTTAAATAATCTACTATCTACTGATATTTAAAAAAAGATAAAATCTGTATTTCTCATGAAATGTTGTAAAAGCGACTCACATTTAACTTCTTATTTTAGGAAAAATAGAGGAAGCTCTCGCGAGAAGGAAACGACATTTTTGTTACTATAATTAGAACTATATGAAACTATGTCATGCCACAATCTATAAATATAATAAAATTCTGAGTCAAATCTGTATGTTGAATATTTTTTGGAAAATCTTATTGTAAGTTATTTAATCATTATTATCGTTACAGAGGCTGCATCTATAGTTTTTAGAATTTTTGTCTGTGTCTGTCTGTCTGTTTGGAAACGTATCACGAGGAAATTCATCATTCATCAGATTTGATGAAATTTGTTATAATGATAGATGGTTATCCGGATCAACATATAGGATTTTTCACTGCGGGAAATTATCTCATCTTTTAGAAATCCCGAGCGGAGCGAGGGTGAGACGCTAGTTATTAATAATTACTGTCAATATTTTGGGTAACACTTCAACTATTTCGCATTTCTTTCTTCAATTCAAAAGCGTTAAACCGAAACCCCTAGTGATAGTTGAATATAAAAACAATAACAAATAATATAGTAACCTTGGGACGCCCTAACGACAAAGACCAACCAACTTCCGCGTCAATACGTTCAAAATGCAAAATTACACTACGCAGCTAATTCTATTATTGTTTTAGTTATAAAACTCTACACAGAAATACGACCTCTAAAACCTACGGATAGCACTGATTATCGGCTGGCGTGAAATCTTATTCGTTCATCGCTACGACGAGGCCGTTGAATAAATGTTTTGTTGGAAAATATACTCTATATCATGATGATAAGGCTTTTTGATTTGGAGAATGGTGGTGGAGGGGCGAACACGTGGCGAGCCAACGTAAGCGAGCTTGACCTAGTTAGTAGATGCACCATTTTGGTCCCATTTCGTAACAGCCCTTCGCCGCCGACTCTTTGTTTCGAACCTTCACTTTCTGCCCTATAGTATCAATTTGTACGCTAAAGCCTTTGTGTATTTCTCTACGAATTGATTCTATAAGTTGTCTAAACTCTTCAATAACTTGAGCTACTTACGCTCGCTTCGCCCGGGTGCGTCCCCTGAGTGGAACCCTAATTCTTTTTCTCAAATAAAAGTACCTAGTCTTAGTTACTCCTCATAACATCAGCTATCTACCAGTGAAAATTCTGTTAAAATCAGTCCAGCCATTTCGGAGATTAGCCGGAACGGGCAGACACAAAAATTTTAAAAACTGTGTTTTTCTTATCAGTAACGTCTATAATTTCATAATTCATATGCATTTAGTAAAAAGCTAGTAATATGATATAACAGACACTTCAATTTTATTTATCTGTTACATAGATAATCCATACTCTCTTTTAATATAAAAATCTAATCTCTCTGATTGGAGAATATCATGTCGTCGTGTCATGTCTTCAAGTGCTTTTCCCCTTTTTAAATTTAAAATACGTAAAATTTTCCTTCACAATTTAGTAGAATCAAACTCATAAGTAGATTAAATTTTTAATTTCATAATTTCAAGAATCAAATACACTTAAATCCAAATTCAATATCGCTTGAGTATAATTTAAAAATATCAAAATGCTGTAAACACTTGACCGTAATTTGGCGGAATGCCGTAGCCATAACATTTTACACCTTCATCAAAACAACTTAAAACAACGTTTAACAACATAGTAATTAGTGCGACTGTTGCTAGGTGACCTAGTGACAGTGCACAGTTTTTAAATACTAACGGTTATATAGATATAGATTTCTTAGAGACGAGATATTTTCCCGCAGTAAAAAGTGTCCTATATGTTGACCCGGATAACCAGCTATCATCATACCAAAATCTCATCAATATTTATTCAGCGGTTTTCTCGTGATGCGTTCCCAGACAGACAGACAGACAGCCAGACAGACAAAAATTTTAAAAACTATAGATTCGGCCTCTGTATTGATAATAAAGCCTATTTCAATAAGATTTTCCAACAAAATATTTAATTTACAGATTCGACTCAGTTAGAATTTTTATATTTTGAATTTTATTGTATGTAAAAGGAAAATAATAATTTAAAAATATACTATTTAAAGTTTAATATGAATAGTTTGAACTCACATTAATTAAATACATTACCAATTTTAATAATCCGCATCAATTTATATAACAGACGCTTAGACTAACAATAAGAACCGCTTAAAATCGGTCCACATAATATTCAACTACGATGTCACAGAGAAATAGGCATCACACTAATAACATCCCCCATTTTTCGTCGGGGGCTAAAACAGGGAAACTAAACGTGGAAACACTTAAGTCCTCCCTACCCTACCGTATAACAAGAACATCCCTCGTATCCCGCTGGATAAATAAATAAATATGTTGAGACATTGACACACAGCACCATCTAGTTCCATGGAAAGCTACGAGGCTTGTGTTATGGATATCAGATAGTTGATACACTACACATATATAATTTTAAATATACACATATTATAAATATATACACCCATGATTGGAGTATAAGTATTCGTGCTTATCACACAAATGGATGCCCCCAGCGGGACTCGAACCCGCGACCGTCGGCAGAGCAAGTAGAGTCACTACAAAGAGAACCAAACGTGTCGTCAAGCCTGTAGCAATGAATAGTCAGTCATGTTCAAATAGAAACTCAGCCCATACTATGTGGTATCTAGAAATACAAAACAAACAAAGCGCAGCAGTAATACACGTTACTCAGTAATTATGACGGGAGGGAATATTTATATATGCGCGGTTCATCGGCTTCACACAATAGCGTATGAACTCATACAAAGTAACAGTATTTCGCTTCAGTGATGTGTTTTTGCATTTTAATCAATTGCTTTTGTGAAAGTCACTGTTTTTTTTATATATAACTGTTTCCGTATAGTACTTAATTAGCTTTGAATGAAAAAGACAAAGGTAATTATTATTTTTTTGGACGATTGAATTAAGGTGTATCTTGAGTAAAATAGATAGAAATCTATATCTTATTAATATTATAAATGTGAAAGTTTACATGTTTGGATGGATGTTTGTTACTTAATGACACCAGAACGGCTGAACGGATCGGGATGAAATTTGGCACAGAGATAGATTATAGTCTGGAATAACACATAACTGTGAACCGCTAGTCAATATAGTTTTATATTTCTTAAAACAGAAGACTTATAAGTTATTAGTAAAAAAAAGGTTCAGCTGTATACGCCTTTTGGAAAGATAAATCTTTTATTTATTCCATACTAATTAATTGAAATTTTTAGTGAATAAGGCTTATTATACAGTCACGGAATACTTTATAGATATCAAAGTGTGGAACTAATATCTAGTTGGGTCTCACGTAGGATAAATATACAATAATTATTGTATTACATATTGTACATAACTATTATTTTAAAAGAGCAACTGTTGAGTTTCTCGCCGGCTCTTCTCAGCAGAACTGCCTTCTGAGCCGGTGGTAGATTCCTCACGGACTGACTACACTGACATTTAATTTAAATTTAAAATGTAAAGTAAAATTGACGATTCAAAAGTGCTTGTAAAAGTCTATTTGAATAAAGTATAATTTGTTTGATTTGAAAAGGCAGAATTTGAGCCCTTTATATGCAACTCCATATCAGTCGAATCCGAAGGCAAAAGCTAGTGATCAATATATCGCAAAATGCAGACCAACAAAAGGAAATCAAGTAAATGCGGGTGCGGGCTGTGTGACCCCATTACTCGCTCCCGGGGGACTGCGGACTCACAAACTCCAATGGCAAGGATTAAACGAAGCCTTACTTCATGCTGATTACCATATACCTTGAATATACCATATACCATGAATATACCATAAGTTTTATTATCTTCTATACATATAATAAAATTGTAACTGATCGTTGTCTGTACATTGAAGATATTTGAAAAAAACTATAATTAGGGGTCTTTATTCATGCAATAGAACCCAAATCAATTATTTTTAAAACTTTTGTGTGTTTATCTGTGCATTTGTGCGCGCTAATTTCAGAAACGACTAAGCCGAATTGAGTGCGGCTTTCACTAATGTATTGTAGTAAGCTTCACTTAACATTTAGTATTTGTTTTTTTTCAACCGGTTTATAAATTTAAAAAATTATGTCAATTTAAAGAATAACCTAGAGACGAACCCGAGCGAAGCGAGGGCGAGCCGCTAGTTTATATAATAAAAATGAAATGCTGTAAACTAGTAAGCACATCTCTTGAGAACGGTTGGACCGATCAAGCAATATTTTTAAATATTAATAGTAGTCTGAGGAAAGTTTTTATTAGGTATCAAAATATCGAAAAACGGAATGTTGGGATATTCTGCAAGTATTTCAATAATTATTACTGTCGAACTCCGACCACTAGGCAAAGGCTAGTAGATATAAATCCTTTATTTGAAAAAATGGATCACAAATAATAATATAATTTACACGTAATGCTAATCCTAATACGATATGAACTTCACATTAAGGCTCTATTGAATTAAACTGAAAGTGCTTTATTGTGTAGGATTAATCCTCTCTCTAACTCAACAATCACAAAGAAAATTTTGGACAGGACAACGTCCGTCAGGTTGTCAATTAGTGTATAATAACTGCTCCGCTCCTAAAAGTCGCATTGTGATTTGTGACGTTATATAGCGTACTAGCAAAACCCGCGGCTTCGCTCGCGCTAAAACTACAACAAGAAAACTTTTAAAAGGTGTCGTCATACCGTTTACCACTTATAAATCTATTTTCATTAAAGAAAATTATAAATAAGCATTACCGAAAGTGTGGTTTCATCTGTATAAATATTATAAATGTGAAAGTTTGTGAGTATGGATGTATGGATGTTTCTTACTCTTTTACGCCAGAACGGCTGAACGGATCTGGATGAAATTTGGCACAGAGATAGATTATAGTCTGAAAAAACACATAGGCTACTTTTTATCTCGGTAAAATGTACGGTTCCCGTTGGATTAGTTTGATTTTGTATTCCGCGAACCCGAGCGAAACGAGGGTGAGCCGCTAGTGTTCACATAAAAAAATAGCAAACCTAAAGGTGTAATATCTTTTTGGTAAGTTAACTCCATATAATATCATCTTTATATTATATATAAGTATAATCGTCTGTACTTGTCTAGTCTTTATTAGGGTAGAGCTTACTTGGTTATAAATCGTCACAATTATTCATATTAAATAACTAATTGTATACAATTATGACGACTGGTAGCAACTGCGTAATTAAATTAAGACGTAACTGAATCTCCAGAGATTCCGTCCTAATAATAAATAATGTGTGGACTCAGCTATGCCAAAACATTATATGCACAGGAAACAGTCTTAACGAAAAGCAAATAATCAAATAATATGTAAAAACCAATAATTTTTGTTTATTTTATCATACAGCGGTTTTTTATATATGTATGTACATATGCATTCAACCCTTTTTAACGTTGGAACTCCCTTCAATACGAGTGAGATCAAGCCATAGTCCACTGACCAAGTGCGGATTGGCGGACTACACATGTGTTTCGAAAACTTGCTAGGTTCTCTCAGACACGCAGATTTCCTCACGATATTTTCCATCATCGTAAGACAAGTGGTAATCGTATTGAAAGTTGGAAACATCGGTTTTATTTAGAACAAACTATTTAGCTCTCTTAACGAGTCAAAAACCCACCTGCTTTAATCATTTATTGAAAATATAGTATATAACTTTATATTACATATAGATAGGTCATGAAGAAATGATAGTATTAAAAATGCTTAATAGGTATTCCGAGATCGCAACGCTTGACACTTTATTCTATATACTAGCGGCTCACCCTCGCTCCGCATCAGGTCGTCCCTGGACAAAAACAAATCTATCCCACGGGGATCGTACATTTTTCCGGGATAAATAGTAACCTATGTGCTATTCCACGCAATAATCTATCTCTGTGCCAAATTTTATCCAATGAATGGCCATCCACCCTCACAAACTTTCACATTTATAATATTAGTATGGATATACATACATCGCAGAGAAAAAATATCTATCAAAAATCTCGGATTTAATTTTTTTATCCATACCAAGCTGAACCTACAGCACTAGGATAGGAGATATTCTAAGAACTTACCATAACTTAGATAATTACCATAAGTTCATGGAACATCATTATTTCATAGTGAAAATTAAACAAACCCAATGCTTTTGGCGTTAATTTTTTTTTTAAATCGCTTAAATACTTCATTTTGATGTTAGCCAAAACATATTTCCCTCAACTTCCTGCATTAAATTATTTTCAGAACTCGGTATACATGAAAACGCTAGCCTTTACAGCGAGTTTTCATTTCATAGCGTATATTTGCTTAAACTTTCTAGTTTTTCGTTTGTTTGATACAATATTACTATGAAAGTGCAAAATGCTTTTCGCCTATATTTTGTCTTTGCTTAGATATGGTTAAGAGGATGAGGCACTCCTAAATACCGTTTTCTGTAGGTAGGAAACAGTATAAAAATAGCCTATATTAAAAAGAGCAGTACATTTAATTTATAAGAGTGTTTAGTATGAGACAGGATTATTGCTATGTTAAATACGTAGACAAAGCAACAAGCCTAATAAGCTTAATTATGTGGATAATGTAATGTGTATATTTGTTACTCCGCGCTAAAACTTGAGGCTAATATTAAGCACCACTATAGAATAAGTCACTAGTCTCAATATCAAAAAAAATAAAAATAAAGAGCGCGTGTATGAATGTGTACACGCGCAAGAACTAAAACTTCTGTAGGTAATCGGTACTTATTATGAAATTCATTTATGTTTTAAATAATTAGGATAAGTGAGATGCTAAAAATAATGCATATTAAGCATATTACAACCATATATTTATAGAATATCATTTAAGAAAAGAATATAATATTATACATAATTTGTCAGACAATAACAACGGTTACCATGGCAACAAACGTACGTACATGTTTTCGTAACGCATTCACCAGCTTACCCCCCAGGTCAAGCGTGTGTAAAGAAGTTTTACTTCAAAAAATATTTTAGGTAAACTTCAAAAGCCATAAGTAATTACGTTATAGAAATAAAAGAATAAATCCCACCAGCACCGATAATATTTGAAGGCACGTGGAAGTGAACGATCGGAGCCCTTCATAAGCGTATCCCCTGTCAGCAGTCAATGCCCTAGGCTGAGTATTATAGTGATACAGTTATATCTGGGGAACAAAACGCAGAAATGGCATGAGGGAGTACTATTATGAATGCGAATGTTTGTTTGTGTATATTTGAGACTCCTCGCCCCTGTAACGGCTGCACCAATTCGGATGAAATTTAGTATATAGATAAGGGATAGAACACAAAGGGTAGTTTTAGGCACATAGGGTATATATAGGTACCTGAGCGAAACGATAGTAAGTCGCTAGTTAAGCATATAATATATTATATTTTGCATTGCCTTTCTAAATTAAGTAGGTAAATAAAAAATATATGTTATTTAATTTACGTTTTTATATATAGACTCTTAAAATTTAATCTATAAAAAATTCGCCACCAAAAAATTTTAAGTGTAAAGTCCTGATTTTTGTAACAGACCCATGGGATAAAAATGAAGTCAAACAGGATTGACCTGCTTTGTTTACAAATTGTATCGTTTCGCTCTGTATTATTGCAAAATCAGCTAGTAGTATGTTAATGGAATTTTTAATAAATTTTATTCTAAGGACACAGGAAGGCAAAGATCTTAACTTCAAGTTTTTATGTACAAAAAACTTGTTGCACTACCTACATACCTATTAAGTCGAGTTTTTCTTTTGTACTTGCTGTGACAATGTAGGCAAGTTTTTGTTAACATATCGAAATAAATATTCATACTAACTTGTATTAATCAGATATACGTACGTAATCATATCTAAACTCCTATTAATAATGGTGTCATGTATATATATAATAAAATTCTAAATGAGTCGTCATCGAATGCATCACGAGAAAACCAATGGACAGATTTTGATGAAATTTGGTATGATGATAGCTGGGTATCTGGATCAATATATAGGATACTTTTTACTGTGGGTAAATACACCATCTCTGAGAAATCTATACTAATCGTTAAACATACCTAGGTACGAACGCGTGTTTGTTTGTCCTTCTTTCACGTAGCAATAAATGGATTGACATATATATATATATATATGGCAGACAGATTTGGATAGAGCTTATTACACAGAGCTTAAACTATGAGCAAACTATGAGCTGAAATTACACAAAGGCTGATATTTGGCACCTAGAGAGACGAACCCGAGCGAAATAAGGGTAAGTCGCTAGCCAATAGTAATTAGCGTATTAGAGAATAATAAATAAAATAGTATCAATAAGATAAACGTATAAGTGAATTTTTAGGGTCGGTCGATAGAGACGTCTTCCGGGCTATTGATAAGTTCGCGTACCGACATCCGGCGCCAGTGTGCTCATGCCGCGTAAAAATTCTCAGAAAACATCATAAATATGGCGATTCCTTGCACGTATATGGATCTCACCAATTTAAATGCAAATGAAATTCTTACTGTAGTATTATTTGTAATGCTCGTGTATAATTTATTGTGCCAAATGCAGCAAAGCACAGAAAGCTGTCTTTCTGAAATGGGACTAGGCTGGTCACGCCATCGAGATGCCAGATTATCTTTGTGCCAAACAAACAACTTCTTTGATCCCCCAACACAGTAGGTTACGTGTTAGGCCCAGATGGAGATAGCGGAAAGAGTTGGGACTCCTTTTAGAGAGACTGGTTTATTATGGCGGATGATAGGGAGCAGTGGAAAAAGAGTAGGGAGGCCTTTGCCCTGCAGTGGAACACCACAGGCTTTAATTTATACATCTATACTAATATTATAAAGCTGAAGAGTTTGTTTGTTTGTTTGTTTGTTTGTTTGGTTGAACGCGCTAATCTCAGAAACTACTAATCCGATTTGAAAAATTCTTTTTGTATCAGATAGCCCGTTAACTGAGGAAGGCTATAGACTATATATCATCCCGGAAAAATGTACAGTTCCCGTGGGATAGATTTGTTTTTGTCTAGGGACGAACCCGAAGCGAAGCGAGGGTGAGTCACTAGTTATACATATAATAAAAGTGGAAGATATTTGAGTAAAACTATTATTGGGAATCTTTATTAACGCAATGGAACCCAAATCAATGATATTTAGAATTTTTCTCTGTTTGTCTGTGCGTTTGGGTGCGATTTTCACTAATGTACTGTGGTAAGTTTCACTTAACATTTAGTGTTTGTTTTATCTCAATCAGTTCATAAATAAAAAGTTCTGTTAAAAAGTCACCTAGGTGCGATTTCAGTCGCTAATATAATAATAAAATAATTGAGAATAGTAATATTTTGGCAATAACATTGCCTTTTGCGCAGACGTTCGGTATTCATATTTTCATGCAGTAAAGTAATAAAATACCTATAATAGTAGGTACCTAAAATCAAAGTAAATAAACATTAATAAATGACCTAAAAAATATGAATGGAGTCACAGAAATTGAAAAGCTGAAAAGTTAAGGGCGTCCGAGCCTTCAGGCATCGATTGAACCTTATAGGGACAGCAAAAAAATCAAACTTTTTAAAATTTTGTTTCTATATTTATATAAAGACAATTTATTTTAGCATACGTATATATTACTAAAGTGGACCCCCGGTAATCCGACAAACGTTTTGCAGGGCAGTGTCGGACTATCGAATTTGTCGGATTATAGAGTACTGCCTAAGAGTATAGTCCGGAATTTTTTGAAAAAGAGTGCCTTGTAATCCGACCTTTACCAATCCAAATAATACAAGTATACGAGAGAATACGCACTTAGCGAGCACGATGGAGAATGGCCTGATGAGGCTGATGACCGGCCACTTTGAAGGGAGCTTTGCTTAGGTTAGCTTCTATTATTATTATTTATCATATATTCCTAAAAAGTACAACAGAAACCAAAATTACAAGGGATACGAAAAGTTATAATAAATAAATTATTATATGTTATTTATTTTTTAATTCGACATTTATTAACTAAGACTGCTATCAGTACCAACTAGTAGAAAGTAAAAGGCTATAGAAGCAAAGAAATTGATTAACGGTAAAAGTAACTTTTACCGGATGCTCGGGAGATTGAAAACAGGACATTTATCAACAATAATTTAATTAATCATAAACGATATTTTTTGGTGTAAGAAAAAACATTTTTTATGATTTCACTTTCCCTCACTGACACAGTATTAGTATTATCAATTCTCTGCACGTATGTACATATACATATATTCAAAACATTGCACGACAGATATTTATAAAGATAAAGATTATTTCAATTAAGCGTGCTAATATCTTTTCTCTTTCTTTGTTTCTTCTCTCTCTCTCTCTCTATCTCTCCCTCTCTACGTAAAAGATGTACGTCAACCTACTGTTCCATTGTAGAAAGAAAAAAAATACAAAGTTTGACATAAAAAAGTTAGAATAGAGCTGTCGTTTAACTAGGACAAGACATACGTACAATGTACATATTATATATACACTAGCGACTCGCTTCGCTCGCGTTTGTCCCTAGGTACGTTTCCACGGTTAGCTATGTTTAGGTATACATAAATAGTAACTTACTACTCCTAAGATATTCATTTAATTTAAATTATATAGCGATTTACCTTCGTTTTGCTCGGGTGCATACGCCGTACGCGGATTTTGTTCACAATTTCATGGGTTTTAATTTTTTTTTTATTTTTTTTTTTCAAGGCAGTGGTAGCCCAGTGGTAACGCGCTCGCTTGGGAAACCGAGTGAAGCGGGTTCAAATCGCGGGTCTCGCACCTCTGATATTTTCATGTGCGAATCATTTTTTAACTTGATTACCACTTGCCTTACGGTGAAGGAAAACATCGTGAGGAAACCTGAATGTCTGAAAGAACCTAGCAAGTTTTCGAAAGACATGTGAAGTCCGCCAATCCGCACTTGGCCAGCGTGGTGGACTATGGCCTGATTCCCCTCGTCTTGAAGGGGGGCTATCTAATGCAAAAATAATTTTTCAAATCGGATTAGTAGTTTCTGAGATTAGCGCGTTCAACCAAACAAACAAACAAACAAACTCTTCAGCTTTATAATATTAGTATAGATATGGATTAATAAAATGGCATGATCATTGACCATATTAGAAACATCAAAAAACATTTATTACTAAAGTTAGTTAAATATGAAACAATAAAAAATAGAATAACTGTAAAACACACAATCAATACACCGTCGGCCATAATACCTGCGCATTGTAAATATTCCCGCATAAAATTTACTCACAAAAATACGAAAGCCACACATTTTATTAAACTACAACTGAATAACGAAAATGTTTGTTGAAATTCAATATTTCAAGTACTTATCGAAAAAAATTGACGAAGCATTTTTCCGAAAATCATAAACTACATACATATTATGTTATGGAATATTGAAAGTAGAGATGGACCGACTATGAATTTTGCCGACTAGCCGACTAGTCGGTTGGAAAAAGGCCGGATAGTCGGCTTTCCCGACTAATCTGCCACTAGTCGATACATATCTAATTGAAAGTTGATTTTAATGAACTTCTGTCGTATCGATTTGAAACTTTGTAAGAGAAATCTAGATGACAATACATTTGATACCAACGATCTAAACTGATGATCAAGCCAGGAAATGGAAAGATTACCAGACGTCTAAACTCTAAAATCTTTAAATTTGAACTCTTTTGATTAATCGTGAAGAACAATGCATTACACTTTTTTCAAAGCTACAATATAATAATTTCACCGGGATGTTATATTTTTTTGTATAATTTGGTTGGCTAAGTTCTTTTATGTATGATGTGGTTACTGAAGCGAGAAACAACCATGTGTGATGTACTTACGGTGCATAGATAAAACGCAATAAAAATAAAAAATACATTATTTGTTACAAACATTAGTCACAGAAGGCAAGACTAAAACCTAACACAATACTTGTCTATTGATATAAGGAATTGTGCACTCGCAAATTATGAAAAAAACTGTGCGGGAAAATAAATAAAAAAAATTTGGATTGAGCGTCAAACAGACAGTAATCACTACTGTTATATACCATTTAAAGACAAGTAGTAAACTAGTAGCAATTATGCAGCGCGTGTAGACGAAGATGGAAGTGTTGTAGCGTGGCCGTCAGTAAACAACCGGTAATATAGTCAGTGCGTGCGCATCAGACATAACCGCTGCAAGCTGATCGGCTTGTCCTCTGGTTAATAATAATAAATCATTAAACTCTTTGAACTTTAACACTATACTAGCTGACCCGACAAACGTTTTCCTCACCAAATTTCAAGTAATTAATTTGTGATCTTTGAGATCATACAAAAATTCTAAATTCCAAAGTTTCTAAGGTTTTCCGAATTTTTTGGGAAACATTTCTAATTTTGTTTTGCTCAAAAATCTTAGTACAAATTATTAGGAACATTCCGGCCGTTCTGAATCTTAATACATTTGCTTTTTAATATATACATTTAAATAAACTAAATCAACTCGTTGGTCTTATTTAATACTAGCGATCTTATTTAACCCTAGACAAAAACAAATCTTTCCCACGGGAATCGTATATTTTTCCGGGATGATATATAGCCTATAGCCTTTCTCAGTTAATGGGCTGTCTAATGCAAAAAGAATTTTTCAAATCGGATTAGTAGTTTTTGAGATTAACGCGTTCAACCAAACATACAAACAAACAAACAAACAAACTCTTCAGCTTTATACTATTCCAGATGGAAAGATTTAAAGACGTCTAGAATCTTTAAATTTGAACTCTTTTGATTAATCTATCAATTTTTTTTTTTTTAAATATAATAATTTTACAAGGATGTTATATTTTTTGTACAATTTGGTTGGCTTAGTTCGTTGGCCTTATTTAATATTTAAAAATATTTAATAAGACCAATGTATAGGGGATACAAGTGTTTCATACGTTCAAAAATAAAGATAACATAACACTAAAAAGAATAAAACGTCTAAACGAGTGTAGTTTTAGTATATAATTACGTTCCCGAAATCAAACTTATGACTTATCGTGCATAAAAGCTGAGAACAATATACATGCATATGTATATATTAAGTTATGTATGTATTTGACGATGCCTAGTAACTTAAATGAATCGGAACGGCTTCAAGGAATAAAATCGATACCACTTTACTTACAATTGACGACGGAGCACTTAGTATGCGTAAACAATGCAAAATTGCAGTTTATTTAATATGAAATCAATTTACATACACTTTTAAGTCTTTTATTACATTTAATTATCTTTTGGCTAATACCTACTAAATTACTCCCAAACATCTCGTCAGCATCTGTACCAAGTGATCATCAGTAATCTGTGCGTATGGTAGATCGATAAACAAACGCCTCCAAGCCATAGATTTCTATGACTGAGCGGATCATTACTTACATTGTTAACTTTGTACATATGACAATATAATTAAGATTTTCCCATTAAAATTATAAATGCGAAAGTTTGGATGGATGTTCGTTACTCAATCGCGCCAGAACAGCTGAACGATCTGGATGACATTTGGCACAGATATAGATTATAGTTTGGAATAGCACATAGGTAGTTTTTATCCCGAAAAAATGTACGGTTCCCGTGAGATTTGTGGTTGTTTTTCACTAGGAACGAACCCGAGCGAAGCGAGAGTGAGTTGCTAGTACAGACTAAACCTGCCTGATCACACCATCTTTGCTGAATTTTGTAGTTCTAAAGCTACATACATTCAAATTAACTGTATGTTCAATACAAATTAATAAAACATTTCAAAATAACTGTATGTCCAATACAAATTAATTATAATCCATTCATCTACAATCTACACCATGTCAAATAAATAGGTTCAGTTTAACCAAAATTTTACTACTAAATATGCAATTGCCTATCTGTCATAGCAAAGTCGTATCTGCTATAGCAGAGGTATTATTTCTTTATTTACATCGATTAGTAAGTTATTGATCTTATTTATTAGACAGACGTATCATATCGAATACGTAAAATCTAAATTAACCAGACAACAAAGGATGAAGGGCGACCTCATCTTTTTAGGGCCCGCGTCTAGACTAGGGTTAGTGCACCGACATGGACCCGCGGTCAACAACCGACGCGACAAACGTTCAATACCTTCTATTTTTCAACAAATCAAAAGACGAAAGCTGAAGTTTCACAAACTCTGTTGGAAGGAAATTAAAGAAAGAAAACTTTGAAATTTATCATTCATAAATTTCATAATAACAGCTTGATTTACATAGGAAATGAAAAAACTTTCAGAACATTTATTTGCCCGTATGTTTCTTCGTGTACTTACTGCTTAAAAATTCACTACATAGACTTCGAACGAAATTTTTTTACATAAAAATACATAATTTATATTCAAATTTTGTTACTGTGTGAAAGCTGAAGTATGGATTTTCCATGAAGTTTAGTATATTATTTAGTATTTAGATTAAAATAATAGTATTTAAAAAAATGACTAATAGTTGATAGTTTACTACAGTTCTGCTAGATAGAAAGTGAACATTTATACATATAATAAAACTAGCGACTCACCCTCGCTTCGCTTCGGGTTCGTCGCTAGACAAAAATAAATCTATCCCACGGGACCCGTACACTTTTCCGGGATGATATATAGCCTATAGCCTTCCTCAGTCAACGGGCTATCAAATGCAAAAAGAATTTTTCAAATCAGATCAGTAGTTCCTGAGATTAGCGCGTTCAACCAAACAAACAAACAAACAAACAAACAAACAAACAAACAAACAAACAAACAAACAAACTCTTCAGCTTTATAATATTAGTATAGATTCTAACTGAGTCGAATCTGTACCTTAAATATTTTTTGGAAAATCTTATTGAAATAGACTGTATTATCGATACAGAGACCGAATCTATAGTTTTCAGAATTTTTGTCTGTCTGTCTCTCTGTCTGTCAAAAACCATTGAAGGGGTTTTGATGAAATTTGGTATGATGATAGCTGGATATCCGGGTCAACATATAGGATACTTTTTACCGCGGGACATTATCTCATTCCCACGGGAGTATAAATATTTATGATCAGAATTTATTGAAACTTGGTAATAATGCTTTTCAATACAATTAAATAAATACGTGTTTTAGCGTTTTTTGAAATCATCCCATAAGGAGATAAAATAAGGGATGAAAATTTGTATGAAACCTACCTTTTTAAATTTTTTTGTTGTAGTTTTAGCGCGAGCGAAGCCGCGGGTTTTGCTAGTTTATTATATATCGTTTATTTTGAACTGCACACAGACAAATTGCATTTTTTTTGTAATCCGACAAAACCAAAAATAGTATAATTCACCTTATCTATACAGATAAATAAAATGTATCTTTTTACTAAACGCATATTAAATTATATATAATACTTATAAGAAAAAACAAATTCAAAATTTTTGTGTCTGTCTGTTTGTTCTGGCTAATCTCCGAAACGGCTGGACTAATTTTAATGGGACTGGCAGATAGCTAATGTTATAAGGAGTAATTTAGGCTACTTTTATTTTAGAAAAAGAATTAGGGTTCCTCTCAAAAAAATTCAAACATGCCTAGGGATACACCCGAGCAAAGCGGGGGTAAGTGGCTAGTCTATTATATAATATCCAAATAAATGCAATAAACATATCTACTCTTTGTCTATGTTACATGTAAATAAAAATCTTTTATATAAAACCATTGATCCGATTGCGATGAATCTCTGGTGGATTATGATGTGTATGCCTGCAAAGGTTCCTGGCGCAAAATAAAAGTTCTTTGGATGTTTGTCTTTTATGCGTTTCTAAAGCATTCAAGCTGAATGACTAGTAGATAAATTAATTTGAATAAAATGAATGTGAAACTTTGGTGAAAAGATGACAAAACAGGATTTCAACAACAAATAGTAAAAAGCACCTGGCCAAGGCTGCCTGCTGTATGCCACTTATATCAAACTAGTGACTTACCCTTGCTTCGATTTGGGTTCGTCCCTAGACAAAAACAATCCGGGATGATATATAGCTTATAGCTTTCCTCAGTTAACGGGCTATCTAATGCAAAAAGAATTTTTCAAATCGGATTACTAGTTTCTGAGATTAGAGTGTTCAACCAAACAAACAAACTCTTCAGGTTTATAATATTAGTACAGATAAACATGCATACATGTCATAAAACATAATGAATTAATTACTTCATCCTCCCCGAGTTTATTAAACTATTTTCCTTATTGTTAGTCTTGAAAGTTACAGGTATCTATATATTTTAATATTTGTTTCTAAAAATCGCTAAATGTTGTTTAGCAGATTGTGTCAATACATTCTCAGTTATGTACCGGTACACAGAACTGTACAGTAGAATATCTGTACTGTTTCACATCTCTGTCTGTCTATACATGTTTTTGTATTTGGTTCCAACTAACATACCTCCAACAATAATAAATTTACTGTAACCATGCATCTTTTGTCATTTTTTGCAATATTCTATATAAACTTATAAACCAAAGTTTGATCTATCACAATAAAAAATACCCCAAACTTCACTCTGCAGCCCATATATTATATGTCTTTAAAAAACATCATATCAACCACTTTCTCTGTTGCTGTGAAATATGGGGGCACATCAAAAAAGACACTTTCAGATTAAGGATTGTAGCTATTTTTATCAACACACCTTTGCTATAAATTGAACATTAGACATAAGGATCTGATTGCAAATACCAGTAACGTAATACTGAGAACATAATGTAGTGTATATCTATATATGGTGCTTGATTTTGGACATTTTACAATTACTCTGTTAAAGAATTAAGTTTGTACATAGATTAAGTTAGAATGAAAATAATCCGATGAAACAGACTATATACATATTTTTATAGCTACAATATGACAACAATACAATTTTGGATTAAGCCCTCCTGGACAAATTCTAAGAAATCCGTGCTTATTTCCGAGAATTCAATTGCTAACGTATGTACACGCCGGCGTGTACGCGGTCCTCGAGGGGTTAAAATTTAATCAGATGCAAAGCCAAAGGCAGGTGTTAACTAAGGTTGCATAAATATGCAAACTTTAGATTTTTTTAATTTATGAGTTTAGTTTTTGTTTTTTTTTTTGTTTATGATGAGTTTATGATAATTACTAGAATAGACTAGAAATACTTTTTAATTTGAATAAAAAAATATTGTAGAAACAGTCTGTCCCATAAAATATGTCTATGCAAAGTATAAAAAACTATCAGAGCATTACAAAATTAATGCATGAAAGAAGAATCAACCTTTAAAGCACTTTTGCATTTATAAGAGATTTATAAGAAATTTATTTATAAATTTTAGATTTTCTCATGAAGATTTCCTTTATGAACATAAAACTGAAACAGCTAAGAATCCAATGCTATATTAATTTCTATTTTCATTCATGTCAACAAATATATCTTATTTATGGTCTTTTTTTCATTATTAACATCAAATTTGTTTGAAGTGATAACAATTGTAGTATATATTGAAAAAATGAATTCATATGTCTATGATTGTGCACAATCAAATATTATTTAGCTGAGCTTTACCTTTAGAGCTTTATGTTCAGATCAACTTTGTTTGGCACTTCAGGGCTTAAATAAATATATTAATAATTTTTCAAAGAAAAACTGTATAGGATTTTTTAAATGTATTCTAGTTTTATCCACTGGTGATGCACAATTCGGTATTTGTTTTCAATGTTGATATTATAATTATTAATTACATAAATAATTTAAAAACAATGCTTTTGATGTGGCTCAGATAAGTAGAAAATCTCATTTTGTTTCATAAAAAGAAAAAAGAGAACTAAACTTACAGTACAGAAAATATAAATAATAATAATAATAATCCAATATAATTTTAAATATTCATAACAAGTTAGCTTTTTAGTCATATCTAAAAAGCATACTCAAGAACTTGTGTAACTTATTTTGTATAGGAATTTCCATTGGGGTTTATGCTGCTTAAAATCATTTTAACTATTTAAATATGAAATTATTAAAAATGTTCATTTAACATTAATCAAATAATAATCTACTATACATAACTGACAAAGAAATACATATATAGACATAAGTTTCAGTTTCACAATGATATTCATTTAAAAAGGCAAATATGGAATTAAACAAATCCATTAACACAGATAAAAAAGCTACCTATTTTAAAAATGCATAACAATAAAATCCATTCTTTAACATTACTTGGAGAGTTGCAAAATTAATTACGTATAATTACGCGTCAAATACATTTTGAAATAATCAAATATTTGTGTTTACCACAATCACATGATTAAAGGGATACCGTAAGTCATAAAAATTGTTTATTTAAACCCTTACACGCCTACATTTCTAACAAGTGTTTATTTTAATGATATGATAAATCGTAACTTTGTCTGCCATTTCTGAGGAGAGACCTTGTAATGTATCGAACGATTTTTATTAAATTAAAATAACAATAACATGAATAATAAAACAAATAGATCAATTTATTACGTTTTTAAGCATAATAAATACAGCCATCATTTATTTTCGCATGTTGTTACAAAATATACGATCAGCTGATTCCTTTGTTTGAGTTATGAGGCAGAGTCTAGCGCCTAACATAACGACAAAATGTTGACACGTCAGATTATCTAGCAATCCTGTACGCTAGATAAAACTATAATATGCATGTTAAAGCCACTTTACAGTATATCATATAGAGTTTCGCAAATAACTAATCCATAAACAAACCTTGAAACTTACCTTTGTAGTGCACTCGTAGATTATTTTGCGATAACCCGATGTAGCTGAATTTATCCTTCGTGCTCCAGGATCTCGGCAGGGGTGTTTCATCTTCGTTCACATTAGGATAAAGCAATTTTAAACGATCTAAATTATCACTTTGCACTTGATTTTGGGAATCCATCGTCCCCCGTCCACTACCCATCGCAGCCATTTCTAATTTCCGTAATTCATGACTGTCAATGACGTCACATCCAGTAATTCGCAAGCCTGTCACAGATGGCAGCAAAAGCTACTATCTACAGATAAAAAACAAACTAGGTTTCAATAATAAAAAATATAATAATAAACGTATATCGTTTAACTGAATAAAGCGCTTTCAGAATAAAGTTAAATGGTCACTAAAGAACGGCTAAGCAAAAAAATGTATGACTAATAATTTTGATGCAACTTAATACTGTCTTTTTAAAATAAGTAAGCTAAGTATGGGATATCTTAACATTAAAATAAATCAAATCAAATCAAATCAAAATATACTTTATTCAAATAGACTTTTACAAGCACTTTTGAATCGTCAATTTTACATTTTAAATTAAAATTAAATGTCAGTGTTTTATCAGTCCGTGAGGAATCTACCACCGGCTCGTAAGGCAGTTCTGCTGAGAAGAGCCGGCGAGAAACTCATTATTGTCTACTAGGATTGTTTCAAGCTTATGTAAAAGAACATTATACATGAAAAGAACATTGATGAAAATTTGAAAGACGCACTACACAAATGTTATAAAATATAGAGTGTGCATTTATTGCTTATATATGCAGTAACGGCCTGTTGAGCCGTTACCTTAGAGTATACAATAGCTATGTATACTCTAAGGCCCGTTACTGTATAAATAATCTGATTAGAATCTGTTATGGTAGACGATTACTAATTTATCGTAATGACTACTTAATTAATGGACTGCTCATTTTATGATAATTGATATTTTATTTGTTAAATAAAATAATAAATATATATTACTAACCAACAGTTTTTCTAAATCTATTAGAAAACAAAAGTGGAATTAAGTTAAAAAATCTCAAAATGAGTATAATAATCAAACTAATTGATGAATGTCTTTAAAGTTATTATCTCACATTGTATTAGGCGAAATACTCGTATGTATGTATGCAATACGTGCATCAGATGCCAATTATCCACATTGTAACTAAACAAGAACATCGTCGTGGGTATATTAGTCACTCAGTTATAATCGAAATAATGACTATGATTTTCTATTGTTCCGAAAACAGCCACTAGATAAATATGATCTTCTTATCAACACTTTATTAGGCTTCTAGCTTCGAAGCTATATCCGATATCGTAATTACATATATATGTCACCGTAAAATTGTAAATACCGCTAGATTACAATGTAGCGGCACTTTTTACAGTGACATATAGATGCAAAGAAACTGATTATATGTATTTCTTGGTCTACAGTACTAAAGCCATTTGAGAAGCAAACCTGTTCAACAGATTGGAAGTAATGAATTTTTGGGTAAGACTAATCGTATCAATCATTGAAAAATATTATTTAAAAAGCCTTTGTCATCTTCAAGGAACATATTTACTCTAGGGAGATCATCTTTCTTGAAAAATAATAGCACAAGTACTAATAATAGCACAGCAGCTTTGGCAAAACCGTCCTCTTAAAATTTCAAGGAGCCTTGTTATTTCAAATTGATCCATAGGTGTAGGGGAAACACGTACATTTATAGATCATAGAAATAAAAAAAAAATATGCAAATGTTCGACCCCCATAATTTTTTTCAACTTTAACCGATTGTCTATAGATTTAACGATGGCTACTGTTTACTAATACCATGATTATGATATTTAGAGTTACGAAAAATCGTAGTCCAAAATGTTACTTATCAATAGTAGCGCGTGGATTTGACAAGTAGCTGCGTGGTCATGGATATATTCACATCATATTCCAATCCACTGAATCTGACCAGGCATTAAATAAAAGGATAACATGACCCTTTCTCTTCTGACTTCTCTACTGCAAATAGAGTGCCCTAATATTGTGACTGATTTAACGCTGCGACCCTATGAGTCCATACTCAATAATTATAATAAGCTATAGTTCAGATTTTTAAGTTTTGGAAGTTTTTAATAATAATAATAATTTATTGAACAAAAAAACACATAAAACAGTAATAAACAATATTACATACAAAAACAGATATACATATATTATTATACAGAATAATCTTAGTTTTTTTTAAACTCAGTTTAATTTGGGCTGTGTTGACTCAAAAGATATGGTAGCCTCTGTTGCCGTACTAGGAGACCTGTATAGTTTAATACATAATATTTAATATTTTATGAACTTTTAGCGTTAAAAGCTTTTTCCATATAGATAATTCTGTACAAAGCACTGATAGTGATAGTCACTACAGAAACAAATCACTTATTGAATGATAAACTTTGATAACGTTTACTTCTCTACGTGAAATATGTTCAATTACTTGAAAATGCAAAACGCGGCACCGAAATATGTTAAAAATATTGAATGTAAAATTGAATCTAAGCTAAAATTAATTCGACAACCTAACACTGAATTATTAGATATAAAACAGATGTATTTTGACGAGATACTCGAGGTAATATTTTTTTATTACTATATTTTCTTATTATCAGATAAATATAATATTTTATGATTAATTGAATACTTTTAGATTTATGAAGAAGGGTTTCAAAATTTAATTGAACATACAGTAACATATTCTTCTCTGCTTTGTAAAATCAAAAATGCATATGAAGACGCCGTACGCATAAGAGATGAACGAATTTCACAATTTATTACGCAGGACGTGAGTATTTTAAGTTTCAATATTCGCAGCAATTATTCCGTAGTGGCTGTTTTTGAAACTAACGTCAACTTTATAAAGTAATTATTAATTATTTAATAACTAGCAGAAACCGCGGCTTCGCTCGCGCTAAAACTACAAAAAAACTAAAAGGTAGGTTTCATCAAACTTTCATCCCCTATTTTACCCTCTTAGAGGTTGAATTTTAGAAAACGCTGAAATACGTAACTCATTATTTTTGCGGTACTCAATTCATACGAAATTACATGCAAATATGTACAAGAAATAAAAAGTTTCTTACAAACTTTTATCCCCTATTTCACCCCCCTTGCGGGTTGAATTTTGAAAAATCCTTCCTTAGTGGATGCCTTTGTCATAATTGAGGAGTACATGTGCGAAATTTCAATTTTCTAGCCCTAAGGGTTTGACCTGTGCGTTGATACATCAGTCAATCATTTTTGCCTTTTATATATATAGATTAGTTCCGAAGATAATTTGATTTATCTGCTTAAAATTAAAAATCAAAAGTAGTAGAGTAGTTCGCAAGGAAAATCTAGTGAAGTGCATTCAAGTCTCACACCTGTGATATTTTTAGGCGCGAATCATTTTCGACTTGATTATTATTTGCCTTACGGTAAAGGAAAACATCATGAGAAAACCAGGTACGTCTAAGACGACTGAAAGTACCTAGTTAGTTTTCAAAAGCCCCGCCAGATGATGAGCACAGAAAGGAGGTTATTTTAGGTTTTGAAATTTCAGGAATATTTCTCTTGATTCAGTCTACTTTGGTTTTAACTTGAAAAAAATTAGCCATAGGTAAATTTCCTACTGGTAAATCACAGAACTACTTTCAATTTTTCTAAAATCCTTGAAACATCCAGCGTAACACCTTATTTTTCTCAATTTGACGACACTATTCCGTATTATTATTATTTATTATTAATATTATAAACGTGAAAGTTTTTGAGAATGTATGGATGTATGTTACTCTTTCACGCCAGAACGGCTGAACGGATCTGGATGATATTTGGCACAGAACTAGATTATAGTCTTTAATAACAAATAGGCTACTTTTTATCCCGGAAAAATATACGGTTTCCAAAGAATGGTTTTTTTTTTTAAAGGTGAACCCGAGCAAAGCGAGGGTAAACCGCTAGTTGAAAATAAAATGTTGAAATAATTTCAGATTTAAAAAATATATGAATTGACATTTGACAGTGACATATTATTGTTATCAAATTTTGAATCAGTTGTTAATTGTTTACATATTCAATCCTTATCTTATATGTTATTTATTATTTATTTAATTTATCAAACAATATAAAAATTGTAAGTAACATTGAATTGATTAATGCAAATGGCGCCTTTTGTGTCTTCAAAGAATAAAGTTTATGTTCTTGATGGAGGTTTCTCATCACAAATATCTCGTCATGTGAGTGCTACTGTGGACGGGGATCCGTTATGGAGTGCGAGATTCCTTCAAACAAACCCTGATGACGTAACCAAAGCACATTTAGATTTTATAAGAGCTGGTGCTGATGTAATAAGTACCAATACTTACCAAGCATCAATTGGAGGATTTACTCAACATCTTGGAGTAACTGAAGATCAAGCATATAAAATTATACAACATGCTGTAGAATTGGCTAAGTCTGCTCGTGATAAGTATATAGAAGAATGTATACAAAATGGTATACTGCATCGTGATATATTCATTGCTGGATCTGTCGGTCCATATGGTGCCTATCTACATGACGGCTCAGAATATACTGGTGCCTATGCCGATAAAACACCTGAAAGAGTTATGGCAGAATGGCATAAACCTCGCATTGAAACACTTGTCAAATCCGGTGTTGATTTACTTGCATTTGAAACTATTCCATGTCTAAAAGAAGCTTTAGTTCTCATTAATATGTTAAAAGAGTTTCCAAATATGAAAGCATGGATTTCATTCAGTTGTAAAGATGATACTAGTCTTGCTCATGGTGAAAATTTTCAAAATGTAGCAAGAACTTGTTGGCAGACAAATCCAGAGCAATTAGTTGCTGTTGGTATAAATTGTTGTTCACCAAAGATTGTAGCCAGCTTAATTAGTGGTATAAGTATGGGGATAGAACCACCAATACCAATAGTAACCTATCCAAATTCTGGGGAAAAATATAATCAAGAAAATGGGTGGATTGATAAGGATAAATGTGAAACTTTGGATACTTTTGTCCATAACTGGTTAGACCTTGGTGTTCGGTTTGTTGGAGGATGTTGTCGGACATATGCTGAAGATATTACAAGTATAAGAAATCAGGTCCAAAATTGGTCTCCAAATTACTCTCAAATCTACTGAAAAAAATTAATTCTAATAAAAGATTTATAAGTTGTTTATTAAATGTGTATTTTTATTATAAACTTACTATACAAAAAGTTATGACTTTAATTAAATTGATTAATATATTATGATTTTCATTACTTATAATACTCAGGAATAATTTGATTTAGGAATTGATTTTTTCATTTTGTTTTTGTTAAAATAAAAGAGTAATATTATATTAAAAACATTGTTTAAAATACTAAATAAATAATAATAATTTAATATAGTATTTTTTTTAAAAAACTATTTACAGAAGGTTTTTGGAATATCAGTAAGAAAGAAACAAAGAGATGATAAAATGAGACTATTGATGAGAGAAAATCAAGATTTACGAGAAGAAAATTTAAAATTATCTTTTGAAATATCAAAATTAAAAAAAGAATTAGGCAAGGTAAAGCCTGTATTTTTTGCATTTGACAATATTAAATGTCTTTAAACATTATACATTTACTTAGGTAGGTAGATAGGTATTTTTATTTCTGAAGTCTTATTTATATACTAGCAAAACCCCCGACTTCGCTCGCGCTAAAAGTACAACAAAAAAAATTTTAAAAGGTAGGTTTCATACAAATTTTCATCCCTTATTTTATCTCCTTATGGGATGAATTTCAAAAAACGCTAAAATACGTATTTATTTAATTGTATTGAAGAGCATTAATACCAAGTTTCAAGAAATTCTGATCATAAATATTTTTTGGGTTGTGTTATAACGTGTACTCCCGTGGGAATGAGATAATCTCCCGCGGTAAAAAGTATCCTATATGTTGACCCGGATATCCAGCTATCATTATACCAAATTTCATTAAAATCCCTCCAGTGGTTTTTCTGTGATGCGGTAACAGGCAAATAGACAGACAGACAGACAAAAATTCTAAAAACTATAGATTCGGCCTCTGTATCGATAATAATGTCTATTTCAATAAGATTTTCCAAAAAATATTTAATGTACAGATTCGGCTTAGTTAGAATTTTATTATACGTATAGGTCACACCTTATTTTTTGCTATATTATTATTACTACAATAAAATTCAAATCATCGGTTGTATATTTTTTTCGAATTCAGCGCACAAATTGTTGAGTAGTAAGAAAAGAGAAAAACAATCATTTTTTGTCTCTCTCTGTGACACTCGCACTTGTTTTAGCACACAGATAATAAATTTTCTGATTACTTAACATTGATGAAGGAGCGCGATGCGAGATATACACTTTACTTTGAAAATGTTGCTCTTCAACTAAAGCTACGAGAGCTCAATGGTAGTTCTAGAAGTCATTCAGTAGATGATGCATACAGAGATCCCATTGTACTAAGGATAGCATTAGATCGCTGCCGGTAAGGTTTTAAAATGGCTGTACACTATAAAAGGTCTTTTTTATACGAATGTAATTTATTATTACGTGTAATATTTCGTATTTTCATCAAATGGCTACCTACCTATAATTATAGATAAATTGTGGGTCTAAAAGAACTTTTATGATTTTAGTTTTGATTTTAAAATTTTAACTTAACAATAAAGCCAGTGGTTAGCTAAACTTAATTTTTCACTAATTTTCGATTCCCTCTTACGAACGAAAAAACATGGAGCTAGTTTTTTACAAATTATATTATTTTAGGGAACAACTATCAACAACCCAGAACGAACTGAAAAGAATAACAGACGAGTACGCGGAGACGGTCCCGCGACGAGAGTACGATAATTTAGATAATAAATTATACGAGCTTTCCAAAAAGTTCAATACTTTAACCACTGAACATGAAGGGTTGCAGAGCACATATAAACGTATTTTAGGTGAGGTTCATATACAGGGCCGGATCTACGAGTGTGGGTGGCCCGGGGCAAACAAGGAGTTGGAAGAAGATTTTTATGATAAATTAAATTTATTAATAAAGAATTGCATACAATACACCATCAAATTTCTGTTGTGGGTCAATAGCCCCGGTTGCTCTCCGGTAAATTCGGACCTGTACATACATTTTACAGAATACTTTATTCATCCGAATTACATAATTCGTTATGTGTAATTTAAAAACAAATATATATTTTCGAAAGCTTTAAAGAAAATAGTAGACGAAGAGCTGATGGAATGTAAGGAGAGATGTCGTGAGTTAGAGCGCGCGGGCACGCCGCGGCCGCAGTGGGAGATATGCGCGGACTTCATTGGTGGGGGACGAGACAGGTGCGTAGGTTGGATTGAATTTTTATTGCTTTATTGAGTTGAAATGAAATGATTATATGGAACAATTGTCAATTTACTAAAATAAAAAGATACTATATGAATTAATTTGAAGTATAAGAGTGATGTAGCAGACTGAAAACTGATTATATCTACATATATGTATATCAATCTCTGTCTGCCTTGGTGGTGTAGAAGCTAGCATGTACAACTGTGCAGCCGCATATCCAAAGGTCCTGGGTTCGAGTACCGCGTCAAAATCACTTAAGGGTCTTTCCGTTAAGAATGTCCCAGTCCCGCCCGGAGTTGGTGGTACTTTATCCCCTTACCTTGGAGAGCACATAAAGCTGTCAGTCCTGCACCTCACCGGTCTCGTCGAAGTATCTTTCCATTCCCCAAAGCCGCCCCTAAAATTTGCCGCCCTTAAAATTTGCCGCCCTAGGCTCAAGCCTAGTCAGCCTGCTGGTAAATCCTTCACTGGATCTATATAGGTGCTTATATTCTTAGATGGTGGCAACTCGCCAGTGGGCTATCATCGCGGGACATGCTCAGGGTGCTACTGAAAGAACTCGGTCCAGCTGCTGAGAGTGAACATTTGGAGTATTTTGATGGACTTGTTAGTATGGAGCTTTCTTGATTATAATTAAAATAGAAACTACAACAAATAAAATTATAAAGTAGATCTTTTACTTTTTTAGCGAAAATTCTGCATTTTCTATTCCTTCTTAATATAATGTTCAAGTTATACTGAAAATAAATAAAATCTATAAATAATATACAATTTCGCCTTTTGATTAGCGTGATTCTTTCTTAGAAATAATTTATGGTCCTCTACTACATGAGTACAGAAAAGGAACAGAGACAAAGCTTCTAAGGAGCGGACAAAATGTTTACCTATTCTGATAGGGTTGGCTGAGGAGCATAAAATTAAATAAACAAAACGTTTATCAGCTTTTTATTAAACAACTATGATAGAAATTCTTTTTACAAATTACTGTAAATTTTTTTGTTGTAATTTTTGTTCTTCAATAATTTGTTGTAGGTATAAGCTAGGTTGTTTGTAGGTATAAGCTAGGTATTATTTCCATAACACACGATCCCCTAGGGCACGGATCCGGTGGTTCCCCCGTACCTGCGCTACGAGGGGCGCGTGCGCAACCTGCGCCTGTCGCGGCGCGAGGTGAGCGTCATCATCAACGACCTGTGGGCGGGGCGGGCGCAGGCGCGAGGCCTCGCACTGCAGGACTACGTCACTAAATACTTTGAGGATAGGTTAGACTTACCTTTCATATTCGAATCAACGGGGTATTTACCACGATTTTGACTTATTTTATAAAGAGTATACCCGTGACAATGGCGCTTGTAATAGTACCGAAACACCGGAAACTCATAAAAGTAATTGAGAAACATAGTAAATATCCCGTTTTAAACCATAAAAATAATGTAAGAATTAGTTTTTACTAGTGGATTATCCGCGCTCCGCTCGGTAGCGTCCCTAGAAGAGATGATATTTCCGACTTTAAAAATGTTTGCGAAATGCTTATGAATTATAGCCTATTACCTTTCTAAATAATCAACGAAAACCTTTAAACCTATAAATTCTACCTTCCAAGAAGCTAGTCTTTAAAAATTGCGTTTTGTTAGAACTCAAAAATATATTTCAAGAGCTTAAAATCTTCTACCTCAACAGCATTTTTGGTCAATTCGTGTCTCCATCATTTCTGGGTAATTCTAGTCCTAATTTAAAACCTTATACTAGGTACCAACAGCCGTCAGTCCGCGCGGAATGGGCGTACAACCTGTGCGCGAGCGCGGAGCAGATGCTGGACGAGCCGCAGGTGCGCGTGTTCTGGGGCGCGCTGCACGGCCTGCTGGATGAGGGCGTGTACTGGGGGCTGCGCGCGCACTGGCTCGCGCTGCGCGACCAGCTGTACAAGCACAGTAGGGATGGCGAGGTACACTTGTGGCATTGTATTGTTATCCCATTAATAAATTAATCCCATCTATACATATAATAAAATTCTAACTAAGCCGAATCTGTACATTAAATATTTTTTGGAAAATTTTATTGAAATAGACATTATTTTCGATGCAGAGGTTGAATCTATAGTTTTTAGAATTTTTGTCTGTCTGTCTGCCTGTTACCGCATCGCAGAAAAACTACTGAAGGGATTTTGATGAAATTTGGTATGATGATAGCTGGATATCCGGGTCAACATATAGGATACTTTTTACCACGGGATATTATCTCATTCCCACGGGAGTACACGTTATAACACAACCCAAAAAATATTTATGATCAGAATTTCTTGAAACTTGGTAATAATGGTTTCCAATACAATTAAATAAATACGTGTTTTAACGTTTTTCATAATTCATCCCATAAGGAGATAAAATAAGGGATGAAAATTTGTATGAAACCTATCATTTAAAAAAAATTGTTGTAGTTTTAGTGCGAGCGAAGCCGCGGGTTTTGCTAGTTATGTTATATCATATAATATAACACATGCAAAAGTTGGGATGAATGTTTGTTACTCTTTCAAGTCAGAACGGCAGAACGGATCTGAATGAAATTTAGCACAGAAATAGATTATAGTCTGGAATAGCACATAGGTCCTTTTATCCCGGAAAAATGAACCGTTCCCGTGGGATAGATTTGTTTTTGTCTTTTTTTAGGGACGAATCCAAGCGAAGCGAGGGTAAATCGCTAGTAAATATTGAGGATTTTTTACGTCCTATTATTGGGTATGAGCCTCAGCCTCAGTACAAGAAGAATCAGATATAGTCTTCTATAGCTATCCATGATGGGTGGGTTTGTGGACTTTTACAAACTAGTTAACTCTTCTCAGATATGCAGGTTACCCTTATTATTTTTCTTTACCGTTTTAGCAAGTGGAACTTTATAATCTGTGGACACGTCTATTGTATTCAGCTTTTTCTATCGTCTTACTGCTGAGTAGGCAGGGACCTACCTTCAATACAAAGGGGATCAGGCCATAATCTATCACGCTGGCAAACTTCGCATTGCCACACTTCACAGGTCTTTTGAAAACTAATTAAGTTTTCTCAGACATACCGGTTACCCTCATGATGTTTTCCTTCACCGTATTAACAATAGACAATCATGTTGAAAATAATTGAATGCACATGGAAATGTCAGATACATAGAAAAATCGGGCTTGAACTTCCTATACTTGGATATTTTAGTGAGCATGTCACCTATGGGCTAGCTCTACTTGTTTATGCATATTATTTTTATACATATCAGTGTTTATGTGAACTGTTACACAATATTTTTTTATGTCTGAGGCTCCTCTCAATTGAAGTACTTACGAGTACATGCGAAGACAAAGCCAAACACTAGTAATTATACAAAGGCTGAAAATACTGTTAATTTCTTCTAGACTATAACAGTAGAAGATTTCGAGAAGATTACCAGAGCAACTTTCCCCTTGAAGAACGAAGTAGATATAAAAAATCTCACTGACGTCATGAAGAAGCAGTTAAAACTGAAGTTAAACGCTGTTGACATCAATTTAGACAAACTCTTCTATGAGGTACATTTTATTCATTTTGGGTTCTAAAATAGTATTGGAAACGACAGGTAATTTTTATTTTAAAGATTAATCATTTATAATTTTAATCAATACCCCACACGCCTAAATCTTCTATCTGTCAATAAATATTTGTTAAATAGGTTCTAAGTCTCGTGTATGTTTTTTTTTGTCTCTTGGGATAAAAATCTTTAAATGATGTCATTAAACTTTTTTTTTTAATCAAGTAAGATTGATTTAATCAAGAATAAACCAACACATAAATGGCATTAAATTACACTTATTTCGTAGCCTTTAACACTTAAGTTCTAAATCGTACACAAATATGTATTTTTGGTCCTTCAAGCCGGATTTGTTTTAGAACGAAGAAGGCTTCGACAGAATTGAGCTTGCGCGGGAGTTGTACCGGCAGCGACAGCTCGCGCAAGATAAATACATACGTGAAGTGGTCGCCGAGCTCGGCGGCCGGCACGCGAACAAGGTCATCACTGTTGATAACCTGAAACGCGCCTTCGCTATTGTCGACCCTGCTATAGGTGAGTTCACACTTCACATTAATATTTAAATTGCTCTTTTTCGTGTCTTTTGCAATTTAGATGTGTTCATGATTGAAGACTAATCAGACTTGATCGCTATTAAGTTTGTTGAGAAAAAACATTTACTCTATCAGGACATCGCATCGTATTCAACCGTCGCCAAAGTCGTCGTCAAAGAAGCATATTTGCTAGTCTACTTTATTACTCGGAAGCCTCTGTGATTTGAATCCGAGCCTTTCAGACACTAGCAGCCATGCTTAGGTCACAAGTTACACTGGCGCTTAAAATCGCTTTGAACTTGTTTTAAATTTTTGTACCATAACTTTTAGATATGTCTAATATTTTTTATTATTTTCAGATCACATCCGTATGGAACGATACATTCGTTGGGCGTTTTCAGACCAAACATCAGAGCTGAGCGCCATCTGCCCGCTACCACTGCGCACTCTCGTCGCGAGACTGGCCGCCGGGGACATAGAACGCGTTGGGCCCAGATATAAGGGGGGACGAAAATATAAATAAATTATAATAAAATACTTTATTCATTTATTAAAATTATTTTTCTTATGATGTTTGAAAAGTATGAATTTTAAATATAATTTAAAATGATGCATACAGCTTCATTTTATTTGTTTCTGTTTTAAATATAATATTTTATATTATACATAAGGGTTATAAAATATATACATAAATAAATGAAAATCAATAATATACATAATGGTCTTCTTTTTTTAATTATGACATTTTAAGCCAACTTTTCAACGAATTTCTGCCAATCTTATTATCAAATACATAGCTAGGTTAATATATATTAGACTAGGTTTATACTAATACTAGACCGTAGTCGAGAGTTAAATGAAATTAATTCAGTATTTTTATGTGACATATTAAACATGTAGCACAGAACCAGTGAAGCTGATACTCATTTTGTCGTGTCTTATCAAAATTCTTTAATTTAATGGAAATAGTATAGGAAATTTAGGTAAAACGAAAAAAAATACTGTAAGAACAAAAGCGGAACTGAAGGTAATGGGTAAGATTTCTCAAAAGGAGGGCGCCACATGTATTGCCTATTTACATTCAGCCTGAGGTTAAGCAATTTATTATGATCTCTTGTATGCCTGGCTTTTTGCTTCCATTATGTTCACATCTTACCTGTGCAATGTATTGTACTTGGAAATTAGATCAGTTGAAGGAAGAGTTGAGAAGAAGAGGTGCATGTATTCTGCGGTGGTCCTGACTGACTGATGGATAAACACATAGTCTAAACCGCTGGTCGTATAAACCATGGATGACAAATAAAAGTAGAAACGTGTGGAGAACGTATTGCTCTTATGATGTAGGCATCTGATAAGAAAGGTTTTTTAAATTCTTTTAAATTAATTTAAAATAAAAAAAAAAACAAAACAAACGCGAAGAGTTTTTTCTTATTCTTCGAATTTTGCCACCCCTGATAATTTGCCGCCCTGGGCACTAGCCCCGAGTACCTCTAGTGTAAATCCAGCACTGGCTTTAGCCCACAATTTCTTCAGTTTTTGTCTTTTGGAAATAAATGATACAGTCCTCGCGCCTTAAGCTCAGCTTTGCATTTGTGTGAGTGCACACGCATAGTGTACGGAGAGGTACGGCTTGTGGCGTAGCGTGTCCCGCGCATGGTTTAAACCTGTTTATACTGGTTTTTAAAGCGCGGCCTGAGGCGCGGCGGGTCCCTTACGTGTCATCTCCCTGCCCTGCACTTTCCGCATTTCACCTCTTGTACCGCTTGCAGCTTAACGTATAATATTATTTTGCTGTTGTGTTCGAATTATTATATTATAATTATTATTATATTATAATTATTATTATATTATAATTATTATTATATTATTATTATCATTAGTGAAATGGCTTCTACTGTAACTAAATTGATCAAACGAAAACCATTAAGCAGCAAGAAAGAAATTTTGTGCAAATTGAACGAATATTTTAAATACGTAAACGAAAAAAATATGTCAAAGATATTAAAATTTCAGCACTTCCTTTTGATAAAATATTGATTTTATTTTTATGTGATTTTTTGACTAACCTTACTTTTGGCTATCACTCACACAAATGCAAAGCTGAGCTTACGCCTCGAGAACTATACCCATTTTCTTGCACCTAGCACTGCACAATTTGTCATTTTAATTAAAATAAAATGAAAAAAATTCCATCTGCGCTATAGAACTTTACAATATACTGAGAGCTATAGTGATCGCGACATCAGGCGGGGAAAACAGGCATTTTATTTATTATTAATTTTTATTATATTTATTATTTGTTATTAATTCTGATTTTATTATATGGTTCAAAGTGTACAACACTAGTTTAATCTATTGGCAAATGGCAACCATGGATGACAAATGTGGCCACTGTCTATTATGAAAATGACACTTTTATTTGTCACCTGCATCCAATATCCATGAATGACACTCAAATGTCACAACAAAAACACGCTTTAAATAATCACGTTGCCTTAAATTTTATAAATTACGATTAAATATTATTAAGATTTGTAATTTATTTGTAAAATGTGTGATATATTAGAAAATGAAGAAGTTGATAAGGATACGGTGGAAGCAGATGAACTAGACAAGTTATTTAGTAAAACTTATAGTTTACTTACAGAAATTGCGGTAACGCTGAAGAAAAGTTATATTACTAAATTAAACGTTACAAAGTGAGTGAAAGAATAAGTGTATTTTATATAAAATGAATATAGACAAATAAATAAATTAAAAATTGCCCAAACTTCAATTTAAATTAATTTTGTAGAAATTTCCAAAATGTTGATATAACATTTAATTAAATTCATGTAACTGTGTATTAAATAAGAATTTGTTTACAGATCATTAAACATAGCTGTGGGTCTAGATGACAATAGCATAGAAGTTTATAATTTAGATAAATCATCTTTATCAAAAGTCTGCAGGCTCAGTGGTCATGAGAAAGCTCTCACAGAAGTTATATTTAGTCCACAAGAAGATTATTTATTATTTTCAGCTGGTCACGATGGAATTAAGTTATGGGATACTAGGACGGGTGGAACGTGTGTACAAAAATATGAAGGTAAAATTGCTATTACATGAAATAAACTATGATAAAGTATAAAATTTGTTACCTTATTAGATATATTTTATATGGTGTCCATAACAATTGCAGATGAAGAAGACTCACCGTCGAGGCCATATGATGCAATGGATGTTTCATGCACTGGTAGAGTGATTTGTGCGGGAAGTCAGCTAGTTCAGGAAGATGCATTTCTTGTATTCTGGGACAACAGAGCCCTACAACCCTTAGGAGGATATTGGAATTCACATACTGATGATATTTCACAGGTATAGAAAAATATTTATGTGGATTTGCACCATTTCTTAAAAATAATTATTAAAATTATTGATAAACTTATCAATAAAGTTTATCAATAATTTATCTATTTATCTTCCTGTTCAATCACTTGCAAACAAATATTATGAAATCATATAGGGCTATCAGTTTGCATATTAAATTTATTTTTTATAATAAATAATTTCAGGTAAAATTTCATAAGAACAAAACTGAAATCTTAGCGACTGGATCTCTGGACGGCCTCCTCAATATTTTCAATATACTAGAGACTACAGAAGACGATGCTCTCATATACTCACTGAATGTCGAGAACTCAATAGAAAAGATTACCTGGTTGAGTGATAGTCTAGTGTCTGGTATTACACAATCAAATGACTTGCAGCTGTGGGATGCATCCACTGGTGATTTAGTCAAAAATTACAGGAGAGATAAAGTGGCTAGAAGTATTAAGGTATTATAGACTACTTACAATTTCAATTGATTTAAAAAAAAACCTTTTATCTATGGAATTTAGTAAACATACCTATATATAAGTGTAGAAAATATTGATGTATCCATATCCATAATTTTTAATATTATAAATGTTAGTGTTTTTATTTCTCCTTCTTTCATGTGGAAATAGTGAGACAGATTGGCGTGAATTTTCGTATGGAGGGGCTAGAGAGATACAGGCTTCTTTTTACTGGGGGGATATTATCTCATTCCCATTTAGCTCAGTTTGTAGGGTTCGAGTTCGAGCTCAGTTCGAGTCCCGCAGTCCCGCTGGGGGTTATCATTTGTGTGATGAGCACGAATGTTTGTACTCCAGTTATTGGTATTTATATTTATAATATGTGTGTATTTAAAGTTGTATATGTGTAGTGTATCAACTATCTGGTATCCATAACACAAGCCTCTTAGCTTACCATGGAAATAGATGGTGCTGTGTGTTAATGTCCCATCATATTTATTATTATTATATATATTATGTAGTCTATCTACTACATACTAACGGATAAAACATACTTAAAGACGAACCCGAGTGAAGAGAGGTTAAGTCGGCTAGGAATAAATAAATTAATGTATTGATAATGTACGTTTCAGAGGCTTAGAGATGATGATTGCTACTTGGTGGACACATACAAATCGAACGATGACAAGACGGTGATACTGGCCGGCTCGTACGGAGGAGACGGGTGAGGACATTATAATAATTTATTTATGTTTTTTCTTACCACTGTTTGTGAATTCAAAAGTAGTGTTGGTTATTTAATGCTTTTATAAAACATTAAAGAATGTGTATCAGCTAAATTAAAAAAAAAAAATGTTTTTATTTTTAGTTTAATATTTAAAAATATTGTGATTTCAGGAATGTTCTCCGTTCAGTCACAGAAGCTGGCAAGAAACTACAACCCACCACTAACTTTACCAAAAACAAGCAGATAGTTAGATGTTGCTCGTATGATCAAGAAGTGAGTCCATTGTTTATTAAAAATAAATAATAAAAATAAAGTTCAAGTGTGAGTCGGAGTCGCACACGAAGGGTTCCATACCATCGTACAAGATGTGCTAATATAACACTATGTACTAATCATTTTTTTCATTTGCACGGCGGCCATTTTGAAATTCGCCATCTTGGTTTTTTTGTTTATCTTTATAGAGGCAATAGAAATACACACTGTGACAATTTCAACTCTACCTTAATAGGTAGAGTATTTTTGACCTAAAAACTTCCTCGAGCATTTTTTTTTTAATTAAATTAAACTGAATTACTAAAAAAGAAAAACCTACAGACCTAGATTAAGGTGTACGGAATATAATGAGACCCAAATTGTCTCATTACGTAAATGTTTAGGGGAATGAAAACGTTATCACTCGAAACAATATCTATACAGATAAATAAAATTGAAGTGTCTGTTTGTAATGTCAAAATAACAGCTTTATACTAAATGCATATGGAATTATATACGGTACTCGTAAGAAAAACACAATTTTTAAAATGCTTGTGTCTGTTTGTTACGGCTAATATCAAAAACGGCTGGACCAATTTTAACGGGACCTTCACTGGCAGATAGCCGATATTATAGGGAATAACTTGGGCTATTTTTATTTTAGAAAAAGAGTTAGGGTTTCGCTCAAAAAAATTAAAAGGAACCTAGGGACGCACTCGAGCGAAGCGAGGATTAGTCGCTAGTTTCAAATAGGAAATGTAGGTAATTGCCTCTAAGATTTGCTCTCTCTATCACACCATACGGGTTGGCAAAGCGAGTGGTATGAAACAGATAGCATTTTTTTTAAAACCTACTCGCGCCGCGTATCGACACTTCACAATCCTCCTACATAAAAAATAATATGTAATTTCAGAAAGACATATTAATCACGGCGGGCGAGTCCGGCCTCGTCAGCGTGTGGGGCGCCGCCGCCGCCGCCGCCGCCGCCGCGGGCAAGCTGCCCGGCGCGCCGCGGCTGCACGACAACAGACATAAACCTTACTGACCGTTCAAATCTTGTTTTATTTCACCTATTCAACTATATTTACAATTTTAGTTCCTTTTGGGTTTTACCATACACCGGAATCGTCTATTTGCCAATAGAAAAATTAAATAAATGGGCTAAGAATGAAAGAAAATGATGTATTCAGATTTTTTAGCGAGTTATCTAATTGATAAATAAGAAAAAGGATCTTATAGTGATTGACCTAATTTATTTAAAAAAAAATATTTTACATGAGTGTGCCAAAAAAAAAAAAATTTTTTTTTTTCCTTTAGTTACCACGAAAATATCGTCCAAGATGACGAAAAATTTTTTTAGTAAAGTTTGAGCTCTTACTATTAATATATACATCGTGATTTTTGATATTACCTATAAATAACACGGGATTTTTTTTTATTGTCCAGTGAAATTAAAATCACATACTTGTAGGGAATTAAACGATCTAGAAAAAGATCGGATATAATGTTTTGCTTAGACACGACTCGTTTAAAAGCCATTCGAGGTTAAAGTTCAAAAGATAAATGATGACTTACAATTTTTCATATTCTATCACAAAATAATGATTAAAAAACATAAAATATCATATTTTTTCGGTTAATTTCGCTCCGCTCGGGTTCGTCCCTATTTACGTTTTAACGTTGAGTATAGATTTCTCAGATATGAGATATTTCCCCACAGTAAAGAGTATCCTTTATGTTGACTCGGACTACCAGCTATCGTCATATTAAAATCTCTCCAGTGGTTTTTCCGTGATACGGTCGCAGACAGACAGACGGACAAAAATTCTAAAAACTATAGATTCGGTCTCTGTATCGATAATAATGTCTATTTCAATAAGATTTTCCAAAAAATATTTATCGTACAATTTCGCTTAGTTACAATTTTATTATATGTCTAAAATAGTTATTTACACATCATCACATTTTAGACATCTATTATAATAAATAGGGAATGTTAACTTCCCATATTCTATCGCTTTTACACCGACTTCCTTAAAAAGGAGGTTCTCAATTAGTCGGAATCTGTTTTTTAATAGCTATATTACATTCGAATAAAAGTCCTGGGCGTTTTTTTAAGTTATTTAAGTATATTATAGACTTATAAAAAAATATTCTTAACTAGCACTTAAATTGTGCATAAATTATTAACCGTTATACGACACAGCTGGTGCGGGGGACAAAATAATAAGTCGAAATTGTATCCATAATTTTATTAATATAGCACTTCGTTTAAATCCCAGAGTAAAAATTAAAATTACATTATACTAATAAAATTAGAAGAAAAAAACAAACCGCACTCGTTGTGCTTCGATCTAAAACGTTACAAACAATATGTTAGAAATAAAAATATTTGATTTTTATATTAAAATATATATTTCTAAAGGTACCCATTTCTGTCAGTTCGTAAAATGTTCTCTAGCTACTAATTTCCTTAAATAAAATTTGTACTCAGCTATAACCTCCAAATCTTCTCAAACTCGACTACATTTCGATTATCTTTTACATATTTTTTTCTTTATATGTGCTATTTAATATCGTTATTATTACATATTTTTAACTTGTGACAGTAATGTTAAATAATATTAGGTATTAATTTTATTTTATAATTTTCGAAATAAACACACCAATTTTATATTAAAATACTCAATCAATAGTGATTAAAATATACAGCTTGTATATTAAGGCTTCCAACCTATTGAACAATAAAAAAAAACAGCCAAACGCACAGACGTTCATATTACTACACGAGAAAAATTTAATTATAATAATTAAAAACTAGCAACCCTAAGTAAATTTTACAAGAGATACATACGTGAACAAAATATAATAAATAAACTATATCTATGAAAACAATTGTGTTATATCGCAATAGAAATACAAACAAATGAACACTCAAATTAATATCAATAATTTTTAAATATATCAGACATCGGTTATCGGTTATATCATTGATCATCAAACGTCGTTTCATTGCCGAAATATATTTTATGATATGATATTTTATTGTATTCAATAAATCAACTGGCACGTTTTGAAGCAATTATTAATTGAATTGAATTGTATTTATTGACAGTGAACGGAGATGAAGTGAGACGGCGATATGTCTCTGTTTCTTTAGAGACATATTGCCGTCTCACTCGCTTCGTGACACTTTCATTAGCAGTAATAGGTCATGTAATTTAAGAATATTAGATATTGTAGCAGATTTTATTGTTCTTTATATCATACTCGTTTCATATATTATAGTTTTTTTAAGTCTAAATAGATTATTAAAATGAATGAAAACTACACGTCATTTGGGGGATCTATGAAGGAATAATAGAGGATTATTACATTGCAAGATAATTATTTATAAAAGAAGATTTAATATTAATTTGTATTTGAGACAAAAAAAAAATTACACAAAAAAAACAAATTGAGGGTAGGACAAAAAAATATAGCAATCACAGTTAAAATGCAAACATAACCCAATATCTAACAACACATCGACTAAAATGGAATCTAAAATGGGGTTTTCAATTCTCTATTTTAATATGGTGTATAAAAATATAATATCGATCTTTGGTAAGTCCAAAGTGATTTGTTATATTTGTCTTCGAGGAGCATCATTTAGGCGACAAGAACATGATGAGTCTGGAACAGAAAACGATATAAATAGTTTTTAGTAATTATTAGTATAGATTATATTTAGTTCGCGGTTCCTCTCGTTAGCTATGATGATGAAGAGCTATATGATGGGATGGTCCGAGTGTGACTGTCAATTGGGTGACATTTGTTTTTGCAAAATGCAAAAAGGAGAATCTCAACTTGTTTCCTATCTTCTGGGTGCCTGGAGCTGTTTAAATTTTGTACTGTGCGTGTGCGTGCGTCTTACGAGTCCATTTTGATAATAAGTTGACAGATAATAAATAGCATCAAATGGTTATTCCAAAACATTTTTCATTTTAACAATTCAATAGTGTATTAGTTATCAAGAACCAGTACAGACTTGTTTGTAAAGTACTTGTGATCGTGTTGAAGTGCTAACAACACACAATATATACAAAATAGGATTGAGCGCGTGTGTATGCGTGTGTGTGTGCGTGCGTGCGTGTGTGCGTGCGTGCGTGCGTATGTGTGTGTATGTGCATTGTGCGTGCGTGCGTGCGCGTGTTACCTGAAGTGTATGGCCTTGTTGGCGAGCAGGCGGTTGGTGTCGGCGGCGGGGTCGCGCAGCGGCAGCGGCGCGGCGGGCGCGGCCTCGTCCTCGCGGAAGGCGTGCGCGGCGAGCGCGGGGCGCAGGCGCGCCTCGCCGTGCGGCCCGCGCACCCACAGCCACGACACGCCCACCGCCTGCGCCGGCTTGCTCTTCAGGATCAGCTGCGTCATTGTCCAACATGTAGTGCCACTCAGTTATACCCATCCACTAACAAAACATCATCAATGTTCACGACAGTAACCCGATACAACGATTAAGTACAATTTTATAATGCCTTGTCATTATTTTTCTGTATAAATAAATACTATACTATACTAGATAAGGCCTCTAAATATAAATTTAATCTTATTATCTAACTACAAATTTTCAAAAAAAGTTCTAAATTCCGATCGCTACCAAACTTCACATTCGGTTGAATGTGGGTGGTTACCCACTGGCCTGATCTAAAGATTACTGAAAATTTCATCAAAATCACTAAACTAAACTATCTATATTATGCCTGTCATACAAGCGGGAAATCGCCTTGATGACTGATATAGCTATAAAAATTATGGCATATTTTTAATGTATGTATTATAAAGTGTTTATTATTAAAAAATAAAATATTGTCGTTTATTGAACAAAGACTGGAATCTGCATCATTGGAGAAACATCAGTGGGGATGTAAATCATATCCTATATACATAGTCTACTACTGATGAAGATGGCTTTAATAAAATCCTTCCATAGAGTAGGGACGAACCCCCTTCGATATTTGTTTTTCACGTTGTCGTAGGGGGGGGGGGGGGGGCACATTAGCTTTCGGTAACCCAGCTGGGTGCGAACTCAAAACATGCACTAGACACATGCCGGTTGCTCTTAGTACTCCTCTGAGTGGACCTTAAGAGCAACCCCATGGGTGTTGTGATCTGCTTCGGCAGACCTGTAAGCTCCATTAAGACGGGAGAGGTTTTTTTGGGTTTTAGTGGGTAGTACTGGCTTTTCTAGCTGGTGAGTGTCCAAATATCATATATACATATTATAGTGTATTTAAATATGTTATACAACCTTCAGTCAAGAAGTAGTTTACCGATGAGATAATAGGTGTCGCTACATGTAGCCATTACATTTTCTTTAAATACTAATTTAACCATTTTATTGGAATAATAATTAGTTGGCAATTGTCACTTTATTTTTAATTCAAATGTATATTATGTTGTGAACCTATATCATATTTAATTAACATTTATAAAAAAATAGTAAATGATTTGTTTTCTAATAGAACTTGGGATATTAGATGCCGCCATTAGTTGGCGTCACTAATATTAATTTAATAATTTATTGGTTGTAATGAATGATACCAATGAGTTAATAATTACCACAATGTTAGTAAATTCGTATATTAATTAATTATGTACGATACAATTACTTTTATCTGAAATAGACAAGAATAGAAAATATTAATTGTTTACAATATAGTTAAATATTATATATAACCGAAAATACAAAATGGTTAGCGCGATATATTGCTCTCGCTGCTATGGCTTCTGGTCTAATTAATTACTTGTACGAAGAACTTACTAGATTAACAAGGAATAAATATTAAAGGAAGAATTAAATTAATTTAATTGTTTTAGTTGGCTATCCCAACTTCAATAAATATTAACTTCATACTTATTCATCATTTTTTGTTGACTTTCTAATAATTCGTTTACAAACAACAACAACTAAAGTAAAGCAATTCATAGACTTTCAAAGCTTGTTCTTAGCCTACCGCCCCGGGCCATGGATACCCAATACCTAACGTTGGAAAAAAGGTACAATTTCAATACGTGGCACTCAGTCGATATTTACAAAGCATACCTGATAGGTGAGTTCCCTCTGCGAGCTCTGCGTGGGGTCGCGCTGGTTCTTGTTGACGAAGGCCTTCACGATCCACTGGTGGCCGAAGGCGGCGAAGCGCGACGTCTCGTAGTACAGCTTGTGCAGCTCCTCCGTGCGGTAGGGCTTCAGCTGCAGGTCTGCGCGACATACTCGCACATAGCACTCCGAGTTACAGGTACAAGAGCTAGCTTTTATTGAAAGCTAATTTTAATTAAAACCATTCTAGCTTCGCTCGGGTTCGTCCGTATTGTACGTTTTAACGATTAGTATAGATTTCTCAGAAATGAGATATTTTCCCGCAGTAAAAAAGTATCCTATACGCTGACCCGGATTACCAGCTATCATCATACCAAATTTCATCAAAATCCCTCCAGTGATTTTCTCGTGATGCGTTCCGCGACAAATAGACAGACAGATATTCTAAAAACGATAGATAATAAAATAAGATTTTTCAAAAAATATTTAATGTTACAGATTTGACTCAGAATTTTATTATATGTTCCTATTGATGTCAAATTTTTCCAATTTCATTTCATTTGATGTCAAAATTTCCAAATTTTTGTCAAATTTTTAATTTTTTTTAGTGATTTAGGAAGACAATTACCGTTGAATGTGATCTTCTCGTAGGACAAGAGGTCTAGCAGCTGCGTGTAGACGAGCAGGTTGTCGGCGGCGTCCTGCTCGCGCCGGCGCAGCAGCTCCACCAGGTCGGCGGCGCACTGGCGCGGGTGCGCGCAGGCCGCCGCGTGCGCCGCCGCCGCGCGCGCCGCGCCGCGCCAGCGACACCCCACGCAGGCGTAGCGACACCCCGTCACCCTACAGCACCCCACACAACACCCTATAGCCTATGTGTTATTCCAGGTCATAGCCTATCTGTGTACTAGATTTCATCTAAATCCTACCAGCTGTTTCAACGTAAAGAAGTAAAAAACACAACTTTACGCACTCATATAGGTAACTATCATTACTGGCGTATTGGAAGAAATATAAATGTAATTGAACTACTCAGTTAGGCAGAAGTTAGAGAAGAGCGTAAGATACAAGTGATTTGTTAGACTCATATGACCACGACATATTCGTGCCGCCTGAAATCAAAGTCCAAGCTGTCGAGCCACGCTCACGATTTGTTTCAGCTACACTATTCTTTTAATTGAAAAAATCTTTAATATATTATGATGTTTCATATATCTAAGGAAGGCTCGTTAGCGAAGCATCATATTTAATTAATTTTATAAAAAAAAAACCGTCGCCTTTATTTCCCCCTAGGTGACACGGCTATCAAGTTGAGAAACCATGATATACCTATATGTAGATTATTATATATATTGATACTGGGTTCAATGTTCATTAGTTTGGTTCGCATTATATTTAGTGAATGAAGTCATGGCAATTTGTCAGTTTGTTTGTCAAAAATAATTACTTTAATTATAAATAGTTATAATACTCATTATTATGAATATCATGTTATTATTGTTATGATTTTTTACATGCTTCAAATGTTGTCAACTTTCTAAATTCGAATGATGTCAGTAATTTAAACTAATTAATGATGGTTTTCTTTTAATATTATATAGGTATGTATGTACATATGTCATATAATATAGATTATAAATAGCTTTAGTTTGTTAATTTATTACTATAATTTATGAGTCTGAAAGAAAAAATAAAATATCTTAACCATCATATTATTGATAAATTATTTACATTATTCATTTCACATATTTTACATAAGTTTTTATATAAATAAATGTAAATAATAAAAATAAAATAATATACATCCCTTCAACCTCCTACATAAGGCATAACGCACAACGGACCAAGTATGAGTCTAAGTGCGGAAAATAGAGTCCACTTTACATTACATAAGGCATCGACTCATTTAATTGATTTCGATGATACCAGCTAAATTAAAATACTTTAGTGGGAAAAGAAGAACAGAGGACCTTAGTACAAGTTTGAATAACATTCGAAAACGATAGTGAATTCCGTTCTACATCGTACGGAAGAGTCCATATATTAATTCTTCCATAGAAGTATACAGTACAGGTATTCTATTACACATTACACAAAAGCGTATGAGCTTTAGTTCTCGATGAAGTGAGAGTTAGCTTTAAAGTGCTTTCACTGAAGACATTGTTATATCATAAGAACACTGTATGTGAAAATTCCACAAATATAGCCAGTAGTGTATCTAAGGGGTGAAACTCCCCTGTTTGTACGCCGACATGCAAATAGGGAATATGCATGTGATTTAAATAAAGGTGGAATATTTTTTTTTATAATCTTTATCGCTTTTGAAATAAGCCTATATATTAATATTTTTTAATGTAATTTCTTTTTGATTAAGATATTATTGAGTGCAAAAACAGGTGGGAAATTCAAAGTAGTTGAAACGCAACGCCATTGGTCAGACCGAATATGACGTCAGAGTATATCATAACAGAGCGATTAGTGATTTATTAATATTTATTGTTTAAACTATCTATTGTATAAAAAATAAATCATGCATATTCCCTATTAAAAAAAGTGTATTTTTGCCTTGCGGATTGTTTAGGAGTGACACCTGTGAAAAATTTGAGATTGTGTTTCTACTACCTGGTTAGGGATGTCATAAAAATATACTAACAATTCCATATTTTCCATATTTTTTTTAGGGGGATACGATTATACCCGCCTGGGGTTGATACCTGTGGTAGCCACGCCACTGAGTGAAACTCATGCCTTCATGAAATTGAACGTTTGCATAGAATTCGCCGCATTCCCCAATATCATTAAAACTCGTAGGCCTCTGATATCAACGTATATATATGTACATATGTAAGCTTGAAGCGTTTTGTTATAGGTCACCCGCGCCATCGCAACGCACCTGCTGTACCTACGGCGCTTGGCCTCCGACACCTCGGACACGAAGTAAGTCCTCCTGAAGGCGGACACCAGGAGCCAGTACACACTGGTCACAATGCGAACCAAACCAGCGAACGGGTTACGCGGGGTCGAGTCTACTACCAGTTGGGAAAACTTGTAAGGCCTGGGGACGAAACTGCATGTCAGTTTCGAGTGGCGTGTCTGATAACTTACTTTGCAATAATAGAATCACATTGTACTAGCTTAATTCAATTATAAATAAAAAGGGACGTTCAAGCCGGGATTTTAACTACAAATCGGGGTTAATCGGGACTTGGCCTGTATATCATATGATGTGATACAATAAAAATTACGTCAATTACATAAATCCGTACAGGTTTCTTTTTTAAATCTAATCAGATAAAATGAAGCATTGTATTACCTATCTTCGCAAACGTTCTCCTCGTGATGCTGGAGCGAGTGGCGGGGGAACACCCGAGTGCAATGCTTGCATTCTGAAGGCAGTTCCGATACCGTCTTCTCAACAGCTAGGTTCCTGGAAGCTGAGGTCTTGGAGATCTCCACCCGGCAGTTGGGACAAGTGGCGGTCTCGTCGCGGAGACGCGCATCCGCGAGTAGATGAGTGAAGCAAGGGGCACACATTAAATGCCCATTGCTACACTGAAAATTTAAACACATACAATATATTTATCATTATGTTATTTTGTTCATGAACTTATTGGGGGTAAAGTATGGTGATATTCACATATAATTATGAGCTAATGTATTTCTTTAATGAGGTATTTTACACATATTTCTTACTTAATGAGGTATTTTACACAATGAATAAAATCTATAACAAGAATAATATTCTTTTCATGTATCATTAAATTACACATTTACTGTTAGTTTTTAATTTAATATCACTTCATTAACAAAATAGGGAATGTAATTAAACTGCCTGAAAAGTTTGTTTATAAAAATAGTAATAATTCAAAATATATAATGTATATGACTGTATACAGAGTTCTACCTGATCCGCTCATGATTTGTAGACCCTGAAATCAAACTTTAAGTTCAATAAAAACTACAATTTTTTTTTACTATTGAATGCACTGTTTTACTATTTCATTTTTTTTATTTTCTAAAATTTTATAGCAAGATGGTTTCAATAAATTAACTGAAATATCTAAACTATGATATATTTTCATTTTGTCCATATCTTAACTGTTTAGATCTAAATATTGAATTATGTCCAACTTGAATTGCCAAAATGTTGAGTTCAGTTATGGATTGGGATAAAGGGTCTTCTAAGGTGTTTCAAAGAAAGAACTACATCTCACAAATAAATATTTATTTAAGTGAAATTCTACAAAATGTACATTCTACATATTTCCACATTTTATAATGAGATCATACAGACTAGAGAGTACTATCTATACAATATCACAGACTTTTACTTAACCATAACAAAGTCCAGTCACACAGTAAAGATTATGGAAGATTATGGTTTTATTGTAATTAGCGTTATTATCAAGTAAATTTGACGACAATCTTACAAAATAATAACAAAATATATCAACCATCAGGCCGTAACAAAATCGTTTACATAATTGCTTCTTCAAACTATGGCGTCGACAGTCGAAACAAATGTCGAGTGTCGATGCCATACTTCGTATCATATCAATTTCAAAACTTAAAATAAATATTACGAAAGTAAAAGTACGTTGTATAAGTCGTAATAACATTATGTGAATCGATCAATAAAAATATAAAACAGCTGATGAGGCAGATGGCTGTCTGTCAGCTGTTTTGAAATACCTGATACACGGCCGCCTGGGGCAGGTCGAGGCAAACTGCGCAGCACAGAATGCCGCCCAGTCTGTGCTCCAGCTTTTCGCTCGGCTCATTTTCTATTACCGTTTTACGTTTTTTAGGCGAAGGCCCCTCATCGTCTATCGGATCTACAATCACACTCTCAGTGCTCTCGCTCGATGAGGGGATCGCTTCGCCTTCGGGGACCTCAGCCATTTTCAAATGTTACAATTAAATAAAAGAATGCTATGTCAAAAATACAACGCCAAACACTTCGCGATACTGTCACACGCAGATAAACAATTTTGTCCGCGAACAAAGGTTTGTTGTGTTTATATATATGCCTCCCGTGCCTCAGCCCCGCTCTCAAGTGTTGCCATATGTATTTAATAATGATCGTGTATAGAATCGATTAAATATGATTCGATTTTAAAAACAATATTACGCAGTACGCACAATAACAGCTAATCACTATGCAATATGCATATTGATGAATGACCAATAGCCAATAGGTAAGATTTATCTATACATATAATAAAATTCTAACTAAGTCGAATTTGTACCTTAAATATTTTTTGGAAAATCTTATTGAAATAGATTTTATTATCGATACAGAGACCGAAACTATAGTTTTTAGAATTTTTGTCTGTCTGTCTGTTACCGCATCACACAAAAACCACTCTAGGGATTTTGATGAAATTTGATATGATGATAGCTGGATATCCGGGTCAACATATAGGATACTTTTTACCGCGGGAGATTATCTCATTCCCACGGGAGTACACGTTATAACACAACCCAAAAAATATTTATGATCAGAATTTCTTGAAACTTGGTATTAATGCTCTTCAATACAATTAAATAAATACGTGTTTTAGCCTTTTTAAAGTTTTTTGTTGTAGTTTTAGCGCGAGCAAAGCCGCGGGTTTTGCTAGTTTATAAATAAAAACAGCACAAACAAAACAACATGAATTAAAAAAAAAATATACATATTTTTGAGAAGGAAATGTACCTACCTACATATACATATTATAATTAATCTAAAATCTCATAAGTAGACAATTAAAATCCAACAACTTCTATAGTACACTAATCTTGTATGTATATTTGTATTTAAATATGTAATTAATTTACAAATGATTTCCTTTAAAAAAAAAATTCCAACCCCTGTCAATTATTAATTTCAAATATAATATGAAAATGTAGTAAATAATTCTTTTTAGCGATGTATTAGATATTAGTGGATACAGACCTGCAGGAAAGTCTGTATCCATGTCCACATCTATATTATTTTAACGGACCTTTTATATCATTGAATTTCATTAATTAAATAAGTTAAAGTACTATACCTTTTATTATATTTACATGTATTTAAACAGATTTTGGCACTTCATATTTATAATGTTTATCTGTTAATATTTTTTTACACTTTCATCATTCATGTAGCATATACTTCAGTCTTTTAGAATTACATTATATCCATGCTAAATTATTTTATAATTACATAATACGTTAAGACTTCATTTTTTCCATTCACATAATAAGTAATAAGAAGTGAAGCAGCAGCATAACTATGCTAAAACAAAAAACCTTTGAAATGGAGATTAAATAATTTTATTATTAACATACTTATTTTATACATGGTTTGCCAAATAACTTGAGAAATTGCTTGCACTTTGGCTAACAAAAATTATTGTTTGATTCCAATTATTTTAATTTTTCAGTCTTTATTCTAGATCATATTTTAGGTTTCTTGGCTATGGAACCAAATGCTGAAATGACTGTGCCTTTAGTTCCTGTCACGTTACTGGTGAGGGGTTGTTGAAGGAGACCTGGTTGTTTAATACTTGGTTTAGATGCTACATTAGGGGCTGCTTGATCCCATTTAGATTTTCGCTTTTTATCATCATCACTATCAGATTTCTTTGCTACTCCTGAAATAAAATCAATTTTAGATAATTTATCTTTTTTTTCTTTCTCTCTCTTTTCCATTTCCAATTTTTGAACCCTTGCTAATTCATCATAATATGACTCTTTGCCCCATTTCAATGGGTCATATATTTCGGGGGGATAATTTGTGTCTAACTCATTTATGTCACAAAATTGAATTAATTTCTCGTAAATGCTAGGGTTTCTAAAGTTCTTTTTGTCTTGAATTATCTTGTTCATATCATATCCTTCTGTCATCATGCGGCTATAGAATTTTGCTATTGATTCTTGTAATTCTTTTGGGCATTTCCCAGCTGGTTCCGGAGGTATTAATATTCCATCTTCTGAATCGTCATGATCAGATCTTGGAACTGCTTCGTCAGTGTCTGTTTCCATCGATAACCTTCGCATATCATCTTGGTTTTCACCATTCGGTGAAAGGAGCTCCTCATCTGAAACAATTGTGTCATCGACGTACGAAACTAGTTGTCGTTTAGGAGAAACTGGTACCGATGCAGATTGCTTTATTTCTTCCATGATCTTCGGGCTAGCAGGCAACGATTGTGTTGTATTACTGGGCTCGTCTTTCTCTGGTGTCTGTTGTCCATCTTCCATATCTTCTTCACCTTCTGAATCTGTATATGTTGCAGTAAGAGAAGCCAAAGCTTGAGAAGTCATTTTTACGAAATTATCAGATCCGAATACTCACAAGACAACAAAAATTATTTCTAATAATTTTACGATACGAAGATGTATGATTTAATCAAGTTTTAGATATTAATAATTAGATAAGTAGTTTAGAAACTATTATTTAGGTTATTTAATTTGTCAATAGACGCATCATAGAGCTCTACAAATCAACAATGTCAACGTCACTGTCAAGTACCGAAAGGGTCCATTTTACGCCTTTTTAAAAACTACAAAGGTAAATAAAATTAATTTACTAAATTAAATAAACATAAACAAAGTACACTAAGAAAAATTTGAAATCAAGAGTTATTTTAAGAATTCTGTATAAAAGTACCACCAATTGAAATTTTGAAAACGTAGATATTGATAAAACAATGTAGAAAACATCTGCAAAAAGAATCGCATTGCTGTAGGCTGTCAAAATTATTAAAGAACTCAGAGAAAATGACATTACTTGGTTGACGAGTAATGATGGGGTGTTGGAGGTCGCTATCGTGAACTACATGTAATGTCTTCACCTTGTAGATTGTGTACATATTATGTTATGAAATAAGAATATAGAAATTACGCCTCTCCGGCTCCCCTATTGACAAAGGTAAAGTTGTAAGGATGGCGACTCAGCCAAGTGACAACACGGAGTTTCCGCCCGAGATTATTCTGAAGCCCTTAGCTTTAATCGGGCTCGCCGGACTGGATACAGTAAACAACGCTATACATAAAACTATTTGGGATGCGTTTTCTAATAACAGACGACCAGACCGAGCTTCTGTTAGATTCAAGTTGTTGAATAACACCTTCGAGTTTCCAGTCGTAAAACCTAAACGAAACTCATACGAATGGTATATACCGAAAGGAATATTAAAGAAAAACTGGATACAGAAGCGTGTATCATTAATACCAGCTGTGGTCGTTATATTTTATGACATGGAATGGAATGATCCTCAGTGGAACGAGAAAATTATAGAATGTGCCTCGAGGGTGCAATCAATACGTGCTGCGGTCGAAGGACACGCTACACGAGTAGCAGTTGTAGTTGTTCAAAGTGGTCTCTCACCTCCCCCTTCTGAATATATGTTGGGAGCAGAAAGGGCTCAAGCGTTATGTTCCGCATGTGAAATACAATCTAAGTCCCTTTTTGTTCTTCCTCACAGTGATCATTTAATGGGATACATAATAAGACTAGAGAATGCTTTCTATGATATTGCTCAGAACTACTATCATCATGAAACAAAGAATGTTAAACAACATAGAGATCATTTAAATAAAACAACCCATCAGTATTTATTTGTAAGACATCAGTTCAAACTTGGATTTCTAAATGAGTTAAAACAAGATTTAAGCACAGCTCACAAGCACTACCTGCACGCTTACAACAACTTATATGAGACCAGGCAAGTGGACACAAATATTCATGAAATAAGAACTGTAGCAGGATATATAAATTATAAACTTTGTAAGCTACTATTTGCATTGAATTTGGCACGTGATGCCATTGCACAACTTAAATCACACATAGAACGCTTTAAAAATAGAATTGGACCCACGGAGCTTCTCTTTGAACACTATGCTTGGATTGCTAGGCAATATAGTGCATTTGGAGAATTATTTGATGAAGCCATCAGAGTAGGTCTTCCTGGTATACAATCACAGCACCCAGGCTTTTATTATCAATATGCTGCTCAATTTACAGTTAAGAGAAGACAAGCAATGCGATCAGTGTGTTGTGAAGCTCTGCAGTATCCGCCACCACCTGACCCCATGGAAGGTATAGTGGAATTTTATGGTCAAAGACCATGGAGACCAGGGAGACTTAGTGCTGATCCTCATGATCCTCAAAAGGAACAAGCAGCTGTTCTGGCATTACAGTATAATGAAAGAATTTTCAATCATTCAACTATGATAATAAGCTTTTTAGGTAGTGCGATTTCTCAATTTAAAACATTCCATTCACCCAGGATGAGAAAACAATTAGTTGTTGAGATGGCAAATGAATATTACTACTGTGCAGATTATGGTAAAGCCCTTACATTGTTGACTCACATGCTTTGGGATTACAGAAGGGAAAAATGGTGGTTTTTAGCATCACATGTATTAAATCGAGCTCTTCAATGTGCTTATTTATCTGCAAAGATACAAGATTACATTCAGCTTTCTGTAGAAGCATTGTCGAGACACATACAAGTGCCAAATAATGATAAAGACAGAATATTTAGAAATGTTATGTCTGTTCTTCATTTAAACATTCCAGCTCCAGAACCTGATTTGCCGGCTTCATCTCAAAGTAAAGCACTGGAGCTGTGGCAAATGGCTATAGAAAAAGAACCATTCGTAGTTACTATTGATATGGTCAACATAGCTAGTTTCATTGAAGTTAAAACAAAATTTAAGCAACCGAAGTATAGAATGGATGAGATAGTAGAAGTTGAATTGTATGTACGTCTGACTTATGACACAGCTATTGAAATAAAGGCAGCAAATCTAACAATATCCAGTAACACCGAAACTATTGAAATTCCAGTAACTGATGAAGGTAACACTGTTTTAAAATTAGAAGGTTGTAAAGTGAAGAGATTTTTATGTCAGTTCAAATCAAATCCTCAAGACAATGGCTCAGAATTAAATATAAAACATGTGTCATTTATCTTAGATGCAGATAGAAGACGAAAGATTGTTATGAACTTTAAAATTGAAGAGAATAAAGCCTTACAACCTGCTATTCATCCAGAGTTGTTACATTTCATATTGAGCCCTAAATCTGATTATGAATTTGATTCTATTGTGCCTTTAATTAGTACAAGTATTACAAGCAGAGAATGTAGATTATCTATAGGAATTGATAATGCCGTACCTGCTTTACAAGGTGAATGGTTCCCAACCACCTTTACGATAACAAATGATGAGGAGAGTTTGGTGACAGATATGACTATACTTCTTTCACTTCTCAGTTCACCGGAAAACCCAAATTCTGAATCTGTTACAGATTTAAGTTTTAAACAAGGTGAACCACAGTCTCAGCCTTTAAAAATTACTGTGGGTAATTTGGATAAATCATCAACATACGCAAATACATTTTTCCTTAAAACAAATAGAACTGCAACAGCTACAGTGCAAATAAAAGTATCCTACCACATAGATCTCCATAACACTCCTAAACTTGAATGTGTAAAAGATTTTGTCACAAAAATTGCAGTCATCAAACCATTTGAAGTACTGACTAATTTTGTAGCAATGAATTTTAAACCTATTACTAAGTGCTTTGTTGATGATCCTTTTATTGTAATGCCTCAAATTAAAATTTTAAGCCCATGGGATTTGCTTATTTTAAATACAGAGTTAGAAACTGTGGATTGTTTTAAATATGCAGATGAATCAAAGCCTCCTTCATGCATAAGTAACTTAAAAGTTGCTGAAAAAAATATTGCCTCTGATGCTGTATGTATACAGGCTAAGTTTAAGCCAAAAGATCTGCCCCCGAGAGTGGGGCTATATAATATAACATGGAAGCGGAAAAGTAATGTAGACGGTCATTGTGTCATGAGTAGCACTGCATTATCTGGAATTCCTATCGATGATTGCCCTATTTCAATTGAAGTCAATTATCCTGAAGTGGTAGATCTACAGACATCGGTTCCTTTGAAATGTACATTAATAGGTAATACTAACACACCCATTAGACTCAGTCTTACAGTTGAAGGATCAGATGCATACATGTTTTCAGGGTACAAAAAGTTTTCTGTAACAGTACCCCCAAAAGATAAGGTTGAATTATGCTACAACATTCATCCACTGCTCGCAGGAAACACTGTACCACCTAGAATTAAAGCTTCGGTTTTAGGAGAGAACTCGAGGCAGGAAGTCATAAAAGAAATGTTTGAAAAAAATTTCCCTCAGAATATATTTGTTATGCCTAAATACAATAAATAGTGTGTTAAACTTGTTAATTATTTGGGATGAGATTTGTAAATAGATGAACAAATATGTAATTATTATATTGTAGTTACCCTTTATGTAATTATTTTTAGAATAAATTCAGTACATTGTTTTTATGTCTGTTTTGTTAAGAGAAGGTATTAAAATTATTGAAAATATTAAACAGCATATTATTTAAAGCAATCTTTATTTACTATTACAAAAATGTATTATTTTTTAATCTTTACGAAGTTCGAATTTCTCTTCTTGAGTACCATTTGCAGTAATTATTAAAATGTAGATGCAGTCACCAGTGTAAATGTCACGTTCTGCTGCACTGATAAAAACATCCTTTACCAGGGCCAAGGCTTTGTCTTTAGAAATTGGAGCCTCTGTAACATTTTGCATATTCTTTAGCCCAATCTGATTATCAAGCAATGGCTGCAGTAGAGCTCCAGCGGAGCCTCCTGCCCGATAATTAGATCGTTCACAATGACCAATGGGATCATAGCTGTAGACACATCCTTTTCCCTCAGCATCCAAACCGGCCAAAACATTCGAAATATAATAGGGGAAGAATCTTTTGTAATAAAGCATAGTAGATAACATCTGAGCTACTGCAGGTGTCGTCATGGCTTTATTGTGTTCGTGCTCGTACATTTGCATTCGGGCTTGCAACAGTCGAGTAAGTGTGAGAGTGTCGCACCAACATCCTGTAGCTCCGAGTACAGTCTTGTCTGAGAGTTTAAAGAGCTTTTTCTGTTCTCTAGTGTAGATAGAGAAACCAGTACTGAGACGTGTGTCAGCTCCTATTACAGCATAATCCTCACCGGCGATGGCCACGACGCTGCCACCGTTGTCTGCGTAAGGTTCAAAGCGAACTTGTTTAGCCCCAGGCACCGCATATTCAGGAAAATTTTCGTTAAGGCTCAACATTTTTAATCAGGTTTTTAGAACAAATAAGTTTATTGCAATGTAAAGTTTCAATGGTTACGAATGACATGCACAATTCAAGAAGTGAACAATTTTGAGTTTTGACAAGTACAATATGACAAGCGGTTTCGTTTGTTGATATAAATTCCTGTTCACGTATCTTTCATTGAAATTTCATTTGATACTAATCATAAGAATAAATTAATAAATAGTATTTAAATACTGTGATATTTATTAATTTAATATATTTAATGACACTTTATGTGTTTTCAATTTAAAATTTTGTATAAATAAATATATGCCTCTTAATATTATATAATAAAATAAATGGGGAAAATTTCTCGAAAGGTCCTCCTTTCATCGCTACACGTATGATCTATTTACATTCAGTTTAAAAGTTAAAGAATCTACAATGATATCTCTTTTGTACCTGGTTTTTTGCTTCTATTGTGCTCGCATCTTAACTGTATAATATATTTTACCTGGAAGTTAGACCAGCTGAATGAAGAAAAGGAAAAGTGCATCCTGTGGTGGTTCTGACTGACTAATGAATCGACACACAGTATAAATCGCTGGTAGTAGAAACTTGAAGTTTGGAGTACGTATTCCTTATATGATGTAGGCATCCGATAAGAAAGGATTTTTCAAAATTCATCCTCTAAATGGATAATGTATTCAGTCCTTTTTAGCGTCCCACTGCTGAGCACGGGCTTCCCTTCAATACGAGGGGGATCAGGGGCCATAGTCCGCCACGCTGGCCAAGTGCGGATTAGCCGACTTCACATGTCTTTCGGAAACTTGCTAGGTTCTCTCAAACATGCAGATTTTCTCACGATGTTTTCCTTTATTGTAAGGCAAGAAGTAATCATGTTAGAAATGATTCACACATGAAAATATCAGACGTGCGAGATCCGGGATTTGAACCCGCTTCCAAGTAAGCATGTTACCACTGGGCTACCATTGCCTTGTGGATATGCCATTGCCGAGAGTGGATAAAATATTCATATCATTTTTATTTCTACCGGGTGTTTTTTCATTAATAATATTTAGAGTTTATATTTAGCGTTGCTTGGCAATTTTCCATAGTTATTTTTACAATGTTTCATTTACTAACTAAATATTCAATTATTCAAGCGCAATACAATTAAAAATCATGTTTGTCTTAGGACAAATGAAAGTCAAAAGTTTTATTATTTATTAATAAAATAAACTTTTAATCATAAGGCTAGATGAATAATAAAAATGATAAAAGTATATTTTAATTTTTAATCTAAGCAATATTATTTTTATTGGTACCATGGATGACAAATAAAATAGATGAATTAGCTCCATACTAGCCTTTGGTGGATCTATCTATCCCTTTCAGTTGTTTGATTATTAACATGCTATCTCTATATTTGGCGACAACGAGTGGGACAACAACATATTTCTATCGCCGTAACATACATACGTCACTACTATGACGTCAGTTCAACATTTTTATTTGTCATCCATGTTTGAAATTTTCAAGTCTTAAGTTTTAACCGTTGTTATTATTATACTTATCCCCGGGCTTGCCGTTTTTATATTAATTTACATTTGATCAATTTGTAGATAAATATATATTAGTGCTCATTTGCGCTTGGATACAAACTTTGTGATTTCTTCATTAGTGGTTCTTTCGTTAGTTTATGTTTTCTATAAGTGTTGCGTAAACATGGGAAAGCATTGTAATCGCCAGGGAGGAAAAGAAGGTTTTTCATGCCATAGAATGCCTTATAAAGATTCACATCAATTTTAAAACGTATACATAAAGAGATTCTTAAAGCTATTTTCAAAGCAAGGTTTATTCCTAGAGTAACTATATCTGACCAGGGTTCTGCCAATGTAGCTGCAATAAATATACTTCGTAGTGACAATGATGCATTAAGTGTTATCCATAATGAAGTTAATGGGAACAAAATCTACCATATATTGTATGATGTACCTCATTTACTGAAATGTTTCAGTAATCATTTTCAGAAAAAGAATATGATAGTCAGCGTGCTCAATGGGATTATGTTCATATGTTGTGTAAAGTAGATGACATTAAAGGTACTGCAAGGCTAACAAAATATACTGACAAGCATATTTATCCAAACTCTTTTGATAAGATGACGAAATTGAAGGTAATTGTACTGTAGTTTAATAAATTAAGGTATATATTACTTGAGATCTTAGATGTTCTCTTAACTTTAATTTAAATTTGTTTTTAATTAAGAAATAAAATTCTTGAAGCTATTGATATGCCCTTATATAATATTATACTATTATACTATTCTATACAAATATATAAAGTTCAAGAGTTTGTTTATTGATTGTATGCACTCATCCATGTTAAATGCTCAGTCCATTAAAAAATATCCTCAGATCTATAGCCTATTTATTATGTAATGTTAAAAGTTGTTTAAAGGCTTAATTGGCTTATCTACCTAGACCCTAATAATAATAAACTATTACTATATTTCTATTCATCTATAGTAGTTACTAATTATAATTATACTATAGTTATAGTTTAATTGACTGTTGCATTTGTTATAATACATTAATTTTTTGTAATAATATATTTACAGGTGAAGTATGCTGTGCAGGTTTTAGTCGAAGTGTTATAGCATCTTTATGTCGCCTGATGAAGGCTTTTAATTTTAAGAAAGAATACAATTATTGTAATACATTAAATGTAAATATTGAGAATGGCTTATTCACAACTGTGATGGTTATATTCATTAATGATTTATTTGATAGTTTATATTGCTGTGACTATGAAAGTACCAGCTTACTGAATTTGTTTTCTTTTAATTTGTATAAGACTAAAATGTTTGTTTGTTCGAATGCACTAATCTCAAATCTTTTGCTTTTTATAATCTAAAGATGAAGGTGGTTCTAGAGCTAACAAACTTCAAACAAACGCAAAAGCTAGATTTTAATATATACCTACAATTAAAACCAAATACATAAATAACATACCTACTACTCGCTTAATAATGATAATGTTATTAACAAAAACTATTGTTTTGTGTAACTTCTAATTTTATTGAATAGTAATATTATAAAATATTTTTATTAACAGTTGTTAAGAAATGAGAAATTTGTTTTGCAGTCAGATTTTTTTGCGGTAGTTAATTTTTGGTCTATACCAAATGGTTGTACTAATTTGTATTCAATTGATAAAATTCTTTAAAAATGTCCTTTCATTGTAATAAAAAACAATGTATTATAAATGTTTAAAAAAAAGGGTATCTTGTTCTTCTCGGATCTGAGGCAATTTTTTTCGAATTAGTGGTAGCATTAAAATAGTAAAATAAATTTTTTTTGAAACCTATCTTTGTATTTTATTTCGAATTATAATTAATATCAAAAATGAAAACCTTCCTATAAAACCGATAACAATTGTTGAATACCGATAATTTTACGATAAAATACATCCCTACTTAATCGTAATTAATACCGATTTCACATCACTATGAACTAAATTCTCCCCAGATTTGCATATGACGTCATACCCTTAGAAAGAGATGCGTGGCGACTCAAAAGAAATACAATAGGCGTGAAAGTGACAGCATATTTTGACTTGCCATTTATAACTTAACTGTTCCTAAATTAAGGGAAATATTATGACAGCTCTAAAATATAAATAAATTTTTATGATATAAGAGCTTATGCTAATAGATAAGTTATGTTTGATATGACATATAATTAAAATATAAAATTATTCTATAATGGTTAAAATCATTTAGAATACGATTATATATATATCAATAAATAGGACATATGTTTTATAACAAAAATATTTTAAACGCATTTGACTTATGTATATTATATAATATAATAAAATATTAATAAACATATCCCATGTAGCTATTTTTAATTTAAAATGGTTAAGTCGGGAAAAATCTTTCTTTGACTATCTTGACCCCCCCGGCCCCCGCTTCGTCTTATTCGCCTTCGGTTTATGAATATGCGCTTGTATGGAGCTCGGTCGGGGTTGATTGGTACACCTAAACAGTAAACGCACAGATTAAGTATGGAATAAGGAAACAGGAGACTACGGTACACGTCACGTCAAAATACGTCAAAAGTCCAAACCAAAAAAAGCCGGACATTAATTTGTATTTGCTAAGAAAAATGACTTCTCTTGCGTCCGTAATCCCTAAACTTTACCAGGAATATACAACCAAAACTCCTAAGAAACTGAAAATAATAGATGCGTATTTATTATATGTGTTTTTGACCGCAGTCATCCAGTTCGTATATTGTTGCCTTGTGGGCACATTCCCGTTTAATTCTTTCCTAAGTGGATTTATTTCTACAGTTAGCTGTTTTGTGCTGGGAGGTAAGAAAACTCATATTATTAATTAATTAACTTACTAAGAATTTATATTAATAACATCATGTATTATCTCTTACAGTTTGCCTAAGATTACAAGTTAACCCGGAGAATAAAAATGAATTTTTGGGCTTGAGTGCTGAACGAGGATTTGCTGACTTCATATTTGCACACCTTGTCTTGCATATTGTAGTTATTAATTTTATTGGCTAAATTTGCATATAGGTACTATTTTCAAATTAAATATTTTTATGAAGTAAAATAGTATATTTTATTTGTTTCATACATTTTACACATTTACTAAGTCTGGTTTAAAGTGTTTCAAATTGTCATTACAATACTAATATTATGAGTAATGTTTTATTAAATCATACATTGCCTGAGACTGGATTGTTTAAAAATGTCAAAATATGCAACATGAAGTGTTAAAAAATAATAATTTTTAGTTGTTTGGTTCTACATTATTACTAGGTGATTATATATGTATTAATAAGTAGTTCTTAAAATCATAAAAATGAGCTAAAACACTAGATAAATTTCTAGAATACATATAGAATTGAAATACACCTTAGTTCTAACTGGTTGTATTGAATTATTGTCTTATTAAATTTGATAATCTCCGGATTAGACTGAGAGTGTATTTATGTCTGTGTGGATTGGCTAGCCTAAATGAGATTGCCCTCTGTGTTTGGACTTTACATGTCTTTCGAAAACTTGTTAAGTTTGTTTCACTATGAGACAATCAGTGGTATGAAACCAGGAATTTAAACCTGCTTCACTTGATTTCCTAAATCAACGCGTTACCTGAGCTACAGGCTACCACTGCCTTCTATAATCACTGAACAGCTATGATAGTTCAAAATTATAAATTACTTATATTACTAGCAGCATGCCCAAACTTTTGACTAGTTTTTAGGTAATACTTAAATATGAGCAAAGCTCGCGCCCTGTTTATTTATCAACTAAAGGTGGGGTGAACCTAGATTGCATATAACTTCCTCAATAAATCTATACAAATAATAAAATTTTGAGTCGTATCTGTATATTAAATATTTTTTGGAAAATCTTGGCAAATCTCGTCTGTCTGTGACTACATGACGAGAAAACCTCTGGACAGAAATTCATTAAATATAGTATGATGATAGCTGGTTATCCGGCTCAACATATAGGATACTTTTTAATGCAGGAAAATATCTCTGAAAAATCTATACTAAACATTAAAACGTAACTAGGGAGAGCAGAGCGAGGGTGAATCGCTAGTCGGTTATAAAATGCAAAAAGGCTTAAAATTCAACTGGTATTTCTAAAGGTTACAGGCATTAAACAAACTCAGCTATGCATATATATGTAGATAGAGATTAGCAAAAAATGTGTGTTCGTAAAACGGTTAGCCTTTTGGGTTGGTATATTATCTTCAGTCATCTCAGAGGTTAACTGTTATGCTTTATGTAACTGATGAATATTTGGAAGTTATCTCACCTCAGCAACAAAAGACTTGCTATCCATTGTGTGGTCTGTGGGAGACAATATTCTAATAAATAAATAACGGTACTCATAAATAGTAATCTATACATATAATAAAATTGTAACTAAGCCGAATCTGTATATTAAATATTTTTTGAAAATCTTATTGAAATAGACATTATTATCGATACAGAGGCCGAATCTATAGTTTTTAGAATTTTTGTCTGTTTGTCTGTCTGTTATCGCATCACGGAAAAACCACTGGAGAGATTTTGGTGAAATTTGGTATGATGATAGCTGATTATCCAGGTCAACATTTAGGACACATTTTAATGCGGGAAAATAAGTAGGGACGAACCCGAGCGGAGCGAGGGTGACTCGTTAGTATCAAATAAAAAGTCAATATTTTAGAATATTTTATTGTTGACTAGTCTTGAATCAATTTTAGTTACATATAAGACATTAGATATAACACATACCAAAAACTGTAGCCTCATATTCATCAAATAAATTTAATTTCTGAAGAAGACCTTTAAAATAAAAATATATGCAGTATTTTGCATCTTCTTTTAGCACTCTTGATGAATCAACCCATCAACTGAGTCTACCGAGTGAAGCGATTAAGAATGGATATGAGGCTAAGCATTTTGCTAATCACATACATCAATTCGTCGATTCCGTAACCTCCACTGGCTGCTTGGACGAAACAGCAAACTCTCTGTAGACAACAAACTGCTTATTTACAAGACAGTATTGAAGCCTATCTGGATGTATGGCATACAGCTGTGGGGCAGTGCCAGTAACTCCAACATAACCATCCTGCAAAGAATGCAGAATATGATCCTCCGCACTATTGGCAACTCGCCATGGTTTGTGACCAACAAAGAAATTCACGATCACCTCAACATGTCTACTGTGAAGGACGAAATCAAAAACACTTCGCAAACCTATCAACAACGGTTGCAAAATCACCCTAATCCACTAGCTTCACAACTAACACGTCGAGGCTACAACAAAAGGCTCAAAAGGAAGGATATAATCAGTTGCGACTGAGACAGTTGGAAATAAATGAGTAGATGTTCTCAGTGGAGAGCACACTCAACAGACAATTACCCTCACACAATCTGCTTATAGTCAAACTGATTGCAGATAATGAAACACAACAAAAAAAAAAAAAAAAAAAAAAAACATACATCAATATCAATGTCGCAACAATGAAAAGAAGAATAAGAAATACTTAACACTATTTTCACACATAAGTACTTACATAATGAGCTTTAAGAGAATAATCCATAAAAATAAGAAATATTAACATTTATTAAATTACAACATCAATGTACACGTTCACTAACCTCTAGGTACTCTGTCAAGTTATAATTTGATGTCTAACGTATACATAATTTATATAACACCTACTGTATAATATATTGCTGGATCCAGGAATGGAGAGAGAGAAAAAAAATAATAATATAGGGAGTACATTACATATGTTTAAAAAAGACAAAATATTAATTTATTTTAAATATGATGCAATTATTGTATTAATTTATTTATTATTAAATTGAATGAAGTTAAGTAAAGCAAAATGTAATAAAGTAATATTGATATGCCACTTGTAGAAGTCAAGCCGAGCTGCAACTGGATCCACCATTACAATTTACTTATTTATAATTGGATGGACAAACATACATAAATATTTTTATAATAATATGATGCACATATTTAAAACGCATAGATTGTTATACTTTTAATATACATTTTTAATTAACACCCGAATAAAAGTTGAATGTAGAAGAAAATGTTTAGTGTGGAAAAACATGTCTGTGTATATCTATACAAATATTTACAAAGCAAAGTATATAAAGGATTTCAAACATTAAAACTACACACTATATATTATTTTTCAAAGTTGTTCTAACAATTACCACCGATGGATAATTATTTTTTAAATTGCCAATATCCATAACAATTTAGGCTATGATTCAAGTAAAATGTGCGATTGAAATGTAACGCAGTATATAAGAGCATAATATAAGAGGAGCTGTGAGACATTTCAATATTAATAATATTATGGTTACAAACTACATTACATAGAATACGTATATATACAAGTACATCACATCAACAACAACGTGGACAACATTAATTACAAATTGTAACTTTCCATTACAAAAATACATTTTAAATATCAAAATAAGTAACTCGCTTCAGTTCTAAGTAACATCGATCGAGCGAAAAGTAAAATATATACACAATAAGCTACTAATACATTGTTGTGGACATTTATACATATATTTTGCATTAGATACGAACGATTATGTCTAATAACGCTTGTTATAGGTCAAAGGACTTGAGCAGAATGCGTCCGCCCACTTTCAATCCGCAAACCGGATTTCAATATGTTTGCTAATCATTATATTACAATACAATCGATAATAAAACCTTAAAATTTTCATTTCGCATCCATTATTAGTAATAATAATCAAGTAAGACCAACTAACCCGCCTCGCTGTTACAGTCCATCTAGTAGAAAACAGCCTTACATATTATTATTACAATTAAGGGTTAACTTAATAATATATTCAATAATTTATAATCTCCCGTCTAAACATCAATACACGTCACAAAATATAACTAACAATATTAGCGATTTAAAGCCAACGTTGACCTTCTTATGCATCGATCAAAAAAATACTACGACAAACAATGTCCTCACCGAATGAGCGCTCACTTGAACATTTGAGCGCGCTTTTAATATATTTTTTTTTTTGTAAAAACAACTTTAAGCATTTGTATTTAAGGTTCAATTCACATTGTTCTATATTTATTTCAACTAGAATAATTATCTACACACAATCGGTGACAGTTTTAAGAGAATTTTTGCATGGGATTGTGTATCTGGTACTTTTTTGATCGATGCTCTTATGTAATAAAGAGTTTTTATATATTTGATGAACTTTCTAAAACCCTACATTTATGTATCTATAAAATGACGTCAAATGAGATGTACTTTTTACATAGCACAAGGCTATGATATCTCGCTTTGCAGTATATTTCATTTGTACGTAACTTTTCGGGGGTTCCCAGCGAGCGCGGCCGCGACACTGGCGCCATTGATACTATTTCTTTCCGCAAAAACAACTTATTATTTTACATTAAGAGATCATCATAAAATAGAGTTTTTGCGAAAGATATGTTATACTCGTATTGTGCTTGGGTAAGAAATTTTTTAACTAACTTCAAGATAAGAGGGTACTTGATATTAAATTTAAAGTATAATGGTGCTTCCATATATGAGTTAAAAATGTTAATAAACATTTGTTAGTGAACATTTTTACTCAAATAAAAAAACCATTTAATAACAAAAGTTAATAAAGATTTTATTTTTTATAAATATTTTGTTACATTTGCTAACTAAACAATTCGAAGCAAAATGTAACAATTTGTAACTTTCGTTAGAAAACAGAAACTTTTTCAATATTCATATTTTGAACCAAACTAATCCAAAGTAGTGGTTATAAAATGTTAGGGAATGTTCTACAACATGTTTTATCAGTGTGGAAGCTTTGAAAACGTCTAACAACAGTTAACATGTTACTGAATGTTAAAAAAAAGTTATATAACATTTTTAACTGCTGTGTGGAAGCACCATTACAAACACAAGAAAGTCAACGCCGGCAGACGGCAGTACTAAATATACCTAATGCTCATTCGCTTCCCGCTTTTTGTCAAATTTAATAAATAGGACATATCACATTCTTCTTACATACAAAACTGTGGACAAGATTTGCATTTTTACACAAGCTTTTTTTTTGTTACGGACAGAATTTTCACTGGTATTTAGTACTAGACATTTAAAACTTTATGTAAAGAGATTAATATATGGTAATACTCATTTTTTTATAATTTTTTTTTTGGAAATTTTCTTAAAAATCACGACGAAGACACATATCAAATATATATATTTTTTTAAATGACTAAAATATGTACAGACAGACCTAAAACAACGACATATTATATATAGCGAAAATCAGCCTTACCTCTATTTCTCACTCTCTCTCTTTCTTTCTCTCTCTCGCACGTCGCGTTATCGTCGAAGGAACATACACACTACATTTAAGCCGAAATACACAACTAATTATTGTACGACAGTGTCACGCGGCTCGTACACACTGGCGACGAGTTCCCAGCTGATTTACTAATAACTTGAAAATTTCTCTCTAATTACTCACGTACATATAAGTCGCAACAGGTTCCGGCCCCGTTTTTTAGAAACGTTAAAAACAAATTCAATTCAACGCGAACAATTTTTCTCGTTAAATGCAATTTTCGCGTACATTGTATAAGATCGAGGGACAGGACTTGGCCGCGCGCTAGCGCCGCGCCGCGGGGGCGGCGGCGGCGGCGGCGGGCCGCGCGAGGGCGGGCCGCGCCAGGCCCGCCAGCACGTCGCGGAACACTCAGCTGGCGCCGCCCGCCGCCGCGCCCGCGCCCGCGCGCTGCAGGTAGCGGCGGCGCGCGGCCGCCAGCAGCGCGTCCTTGCGGCGCCGCAGCGTGGCCTCGCGCTCCGCCGCGCTCGCCGAGAACTGCGCGCCCTCCGCGGCCGATGAGGAGCTGCGATTCATATTGTGTTCAGATATGTACTTATATTATTTATTATTATAAATAAATTAATTATTGAAATAATTTTAATTTTATATAATATTACATCTGAGTAGAAGACAGTAACCTTTGTGTTACTCGAGCTTACAAATCTGTATATTAAATTCTATCCAAATCTGTCATCTATGTCAGCATAAAGGAGAGACCGACACACGCGTGCACGCACTCACCTGTCGTCGGGCGCGGCGGTCGCGGCGGGGGCGGCGGGCGCGGCAGGCGCGGCGGTCGCGGCGGGCGCGGCGGGCGCGGCGGGCGCGGGCGGTGGCGCGGGCGCGGCGGGCGGCGCGCGCAAACGGCCCTCGAGGATGTTGTCGACGGTGAGGTCGGGCGAGCGCGTGCGCGCCAGGTCGGCGGCCAGCAGCGCGCGCGGGAACTGCGGGAACAGCTGCTGCACCTGCGCCGCCATGGCGTCCAGCGCGGCGCCACCCGCGCCGGCCTCGCGCACGCGCGTCACCTCCACCGAGAAGCTGGGCAGCCACGATACGTAGCGAGAGCCTAAAAGGAAAGCAAACACATTTTTCTACTAAAAAGTATACATTTTGTTTTATCGATCATAAGATATTGAATTAAAAAAACTCATATATAACCCCATAATACGAATCATTTTCTCATTATTATTCAAAATTAAGTTATTTAAAAAAATATAATTTATAGCGTATTTTTTAGAAAACGCCACAAATAATATGTCTAATCAAAGCAGGAGCACCTCCCCCGCCCCACTGCATAGCTTTCAGCCGGAGCAGCACGCAGCAGCACACGCAGCACAGCACGGAGATGACCAGAGCTCCCAGCGCGGAGTAGAAGCGCATTTAATTTTCACACACTATTATGTACTTTAATTTCAATAAATATAACAACGTTAATATATTGAATAGAAAAAAATAAAAAACGTATTAAAGTCGCTATTTTAATTTTATTCACCTATTTATTGTTGCGACATTGATTTTGTCATATGTCAAAGGGACGTCACGTAATGCGTGACAGTTATTCATGTATCATTAAAAACCATAAAAAATGTAATAAATAGTATGTAAATCAAATTGGCCAAATCGAATTAGTGCATCGTAAATGATTACTATTCTTGTAAAGGCTAACTGCGTTGCATTTTTTCTGGTAATTTTATACCAAATGATTTTGATATTATTCTATTACACATTAAAATACGTTGAGTAATAACGACTTGACCATTTTTGTGTGAAGTCAATGCGGTATTGTAGTAATTTTAAACTTAAACATTTTAATATGGTTTATTGTTTATACGTAATTGACGTCAATTTCAATGCAACTAATTATTATTACTATTATAAAGCCGGACACCTTTAGCCCCACCGGTACTTCAGTAGCTGAGTTGCTTGGCATCAGTGTAATAGGAGAAAACTATAGTAGTTATGAATTATGAGTCGGTATAAAGTAACTAGGCGTAATACTATCCTACATCCTGTTGTTACACATATTAGGTTTTTGAAAAGAATTGTGAAGAGGAACTGTCATTGTTTGCACAATTCCAACCAGATTACATAAATAACTCCACTAAAGAAAGTAAAACAGTTGTACAAATTATTAATTCAACTTTTGCTGTCGCTGCTTTTGCATGAAATGGCTAACAACAAAACAGCTAAATCAGGTAGCACAATCCTGAAAGGAACTAGGGAACTGCAAGGAGCGAGGAGGAGGAAATTAATAAGGGAAAAAATAGTAGAGAGAACTTACCATCAAAATGGAAGAGATGGTTGTTGGGCCCCGCCTGCAGCGGCGCGAGGGGCGCGAGGGGCGCGAGGGGCGCGAGGGGCGCGAGGGGCGCGCGCGGCGCGTCGGGCGCGGCCGACAGCGCGCGGCGGCACGTGGGGCACGACGCGTCCTGCTGCACCCAGCGGCACAGGCACGAGCTGCGCGCGCACACACGGGGGGGAACACGTTAAATTCAAATTCGACATATTTTATTCGGCGTTAAATTATTATATTTTTTTTACCGAACTGAGTCTACCACCAGTTCGGAAAGAAGACTCAGTTCTGAGAAGAACTGACGAAAAAAAATCAGCGGAAATAAAATGATTATATTTTCATTTCTTCGTGAGTAAAATCACATCGTTTTCGAGGCGTGCATCTTTTATAAAATCATTAAAAATAATAACCTTTGGCACATGAGCTTTTTGAAAGTTTTGTGGGATCCTGTTATAAAAAGTATACATTGTCCATAAAAGGAATTACTGATTCCGTGTACGAGAAACGCTCATACGTCACGCTTGTATCATATATGACACTTATACACCAATAAATCGGCGTCTCTATACCTAAATGTAAACCTAACGTGTATCTCAGCCTACTTGTTAACCGGAAAAAAAATAAGTGACCGCAATCCATTTTAGCGGACAGACCACGAACTCAAGTTTTTCCTATCAATTACGAATAGTCATTATACAATTTAAGTTATGAGAAATAACATACAGACAGACAGATATAAATAAATAAATATAAATAAATAATATATAAATAAATATGCTGGGACATTAACACACAGCACCATCTAGTTCCATGGTAAGCTACAAAGCCTGTGTTATGAATACCAGATAGTTGATATACTACACATATATAACTTTAAATACATACATAGGTATTATAAATATAAACACCCATGACTGGAGTACAAACATTCGTGCTCATCACACAAATGAATGCCCCCAGCGGGACTCGAACCCGCGACCACTGGCGCAGAAAGTAGGGTCACTACAAACTGAGCCAAACGTGCCGTCAAATAAAATATAATAGATATAAAGCTATAACACACAGACATACACTACAGCCCTTGTTTAACCGAAAATAAGCAGTTAATATAGCATTACATGTGAAGGTCTGACTGGCTGCTGCAAAGGCATAAGTATATCTAAACATAATATATACATTGAATGATTATTATAAGTGATATAAGCAGCAGTAGCGCAATGGTAACACTCTAAATTGGAAAGTCATGCGAGTTCGAATCCCGGGTCTCGCACTTCTGGTATTTTCAAGTGCAAATTTCATTTTCAACGATTACACCTCTCCTTATAATGAAGGTAATTTCGTGAAGAAACCTATATGACCTAAACCTAAAAAAAAGCCGATCCCACGCGCATCGCGGGAAGTCTCATGGCCAGTAGTACCTAAGTCTTTAGAGATGGCTGCAATGTTATAAGTATGTTATATGTATTATGTGTGAAGGAAGACATCGTGAGGAAACCTGCATGTCTGAGAGAACCTAGCAAGTTTTCGAAAGACATGTGAAGTCCGCCAACCCGCACTTGGCCAGCGTGGTGGACTATGACCTGATCCCCCTCGTATTGAAGGGAGGCCCGCGCCCAGCAGTGGGACGTTAGAAAGAGCTGAATACATTATGTGCGTACTTGTGGAAGAGATGCGCGCAGGGCAACTTGCGCGCCTCCTTCATGGGCTCCCAGCAGATGGCGCAGTTATCCTCGTTCTTGCGCACTTCCTCCGCGCTCGCCATCGGGTAACTGTATATGGATACAAACAATTATAAATAATGTACTGTAAACTTACGTACTATCTATACTAATATTGTAAAGAAAAATTATGTTTTTCTGTATGTTTGTTTGTAATGGATAAACCAAAAATCCGCTGTACCGATTTAGATGAAATTTGGATGAAGATAATTTGAGACTCTGGGAAAGACATAGGATAATTTTTATCCCGGAAATCATCTCTTAAGTAAGGGGATGAAAAGGAGGATGAAAATTTGTAAGGAGAATAAATTATTTCTTAAATAAGGGATATAAAACTCATAATACCTATGTATATACTATTACGCAGTCTATCTATTTCATACTAACCGTTAAAACGTACCTACGGACGAACCCGGGCGAAGCGAGGTTGAATCGCTAATTGAATATTGCATTTGCAAAAATGTGTTTTTCAGTAATGATCTATTTTACACAGTATCGGAAATACCATATCGATTTCCGTTGTTTGTTTGTATATAAAAAAATAAAAACAAATTGTATTAAAATAATATTTCATTCAGTAAACAGAAGGGTGGTGAACAATTTTACTTCGGGACTCATACAGCTATAGCACAGATCACATAAAACTATATTCTAGTACAGATGCCTCATCCCATAGAAAGAAATTGGACAGCACTAATTCGGGCTATTCTTCGGGCTATAATAGATAAATTTATAAAATTAATTTTATAAATTTGTGCGTACTAACATGTAGTAAATTGTAAAGTTCATCCTGAATTCCAATAAAAAATCAGTGATTTTAACGCTTTAATGGCGATAAAAAATTTATAAAAACTAAAAGCGCCATCTGTGACTATACACTACAAACCCATCAAGCAAATATTTCAATAATCAGTAACATTGTTTGATTTACTAGCCCATTATTTCGTATCCCTTCAATTAAAATATTTTTTAAAACAATAATTCACCTGTTTAATCAGTTTAGCTGGTAGCCTTGCACTGAGATGAACTAGTATGTACTGATAAATAAAACTACCAAACTAATGTACTGCTGGCAAGTTAGGCTTTTATTGAACTTCGATAAGAAGGGCAAAGGCCTTATAATAAGACAGACGCTATTGAAAGTTTACAATGTCTTATATACTTTTAGAGTAAACCAAACCATAGCGCGATTCAGAATACACCTAGCGCCATCTAGTAAACAAAAACGTAAATTAAATATGTCATATAAATGCGAACTTGAATGACTTGAAGTTTGGTTTATCTAGTTAGTACTTGGGTTGTATTGTTCATGAACATACCGCCCACCAAGGACGTCACTGAGGGAAAGTCCTTCTTATACATAAATATTAGTTTTCTTTATATCATATTATCAACAATTTTATCCATATACTTAAGAACTACTTCATCCACATTGGTTTAACAAAATATAAAAAAAACATAAACTAAAACCCTTGTTAGCCTTTCAAGTATAAAATAAAATCATACATAATAACAATAAAAAACTTAAAATAGATATTAAATAAAATGTATGACAACTTTTTAAACCTTTTTTAATAAGGTTGAACTTTTTAAAATATAATATGATATTATGTACTTAAATTTTAATTATATATATGTGTAAATATTTTTTTTAACTCTATTGGTAACTAATACTAACATATTATTATTTTTTTTAATAATATTATATACATGTAATTCTTATTCAGCCACAGGTAGAATACAAATTTTTGATGTTGGCCTTTTAATTATTGAAGATTTTGTGCGAATTGTAACTACACGGGTGATGTTATCATCACCAGGATGTTTTTGCAATATACGACCCAAAAGCCAGTGACTTGGAGGTAAAGAAAACGTTGGCCGAAAAATTCGTGGAGGAATATAAATGACTGTAAGACATTGGGCAGTATTTTTATGTAGGTAATTAATTATGTCTCTACCATTATTATTTTAGCAAAGTTCTTAAGATAATTTATGTTTAGATTTTAGGAGTAAGTAATTATAAATATTTATTAACATAAGTCTTAGTTTAATTTTTTTTTTTTATACATAAAATTACTTAAGATAACTTAAACCTTATTTATAAATTTTAATGTTTTAATCATTTTTATTATTATTATTATTTTGTATTTAAAACGTAACGAACTGTTTTACTTGTTAGCCTGTATTTGTTTTATTTCATACCGTTAAAATTGTTTTTTTTAGTCATTTTTTTTTTGTACAACTTTTTACCATTATTTTTTAGTCATTTTATTTTCTTTATATTAGCAGAGCATGTATGTAATTTGTTGGTCAGTGCTATGGACACCTGTAAGTGACTAACATACTAGAACTTGTGATTAAGAATGAATTTAAAATGTATTGTGTGTTATGTTGTTGGTGTTCTTAATAAAAAAAAAAAAAAAAAAAAAAAAAATTGTCTTCTTTGACTAAGACAATATCTCCAACTTTTGGTTCAGGAACTTTATAAGCCCATTTGTATCTATTCATTAGGTTTGAGAGATATTCATTAGACCATCGTTTCCATAAAGACTGTATCATTCTTTGTACGAGTTGCCAACATGATAAATAGCTTAAATTTAAATTTTCCTAAAGAAGAGTATTGTTCCAACAGCGAACAATCTGGAACAACTGCTAAATGACTCTTAGTGGATTCTTCTAAATCTTCCTTTAAATTAATTAAATTAATTGATCTATTATAAGTTATAGTTCTATTTGTCAAGAAAGACGGCCCAGAAAACCATAAACTACTATTTAATAATGAACTTGGTAGCAGTCCCCTAGAAGCACAATCTGCCGGGTTGTTCTTAGTTGACACATGATACCATTGAGACGCTTTCATGTTAGTTAATATTTGCGATGTTCTATTGGCTACAAAAGTTTTCCACCTACTCGGGTGGCTATTTAACCAAGCCAGCACTACTGTGGAGTCGGTCCAAGCCCTGATCTTATCCTCGGATACCTTTAAAACTTCTGCTGTTTCAGTCAGAAGTTG